>OZ001249.1:9275000-9727635 GCA_963924025.1 Ischnus inquisitorius
TTTTATTGTTCCAATTAATATTTATAGTAATAAATATAATTCTGGGATACATGTTGTAATTGTAAGACATTATTATATATTATTACAATTATAACATAGTAATCTCATCATAATTGTTAAAAATGTTACCATAATCTTTCATGAAGATCAGAAGCCGGTTGAATTTTGTTCAATCCTTTGAATTACCGGGGCCCCATTTAGTCCGTCGGAACTTAGCCAGAATTTCGCTAATTGGAATTTCGAAGTGAAATTACCGCCCGTGCATGTTGGGCTTTTGGATTTTTGTATTCTTAAACTATTTTTCATTACTTGTTTCCTGGTAAGAGCAACAATTCTAAAAAATTGAATTTTTATTGCGAAGATAAAACCAGCAAATGCTGACGGATAATACCGGTCGCTTTTTAATCAAATAGGATTCGCGCATTTTGTTACCCATAATATATTTTTTTTTCATTTCCAGAGTAATCTTTTAATAACTATCAATTTCTGGAGTCATTATTGCGAATAATTGAATTACGTTCTACGCTAGTAATTTCGAGTCACCAATCCAAAGCTTGTACCAATTCAAGATTCGTATGGAATTTTAACTTTATAACCGAAATAATTCAGATTTGCCTTAGGCAGTTGGTAATCGCCCATTTCCTAAAAAAAGGCCCTGCTAACAATCATCATGTTGTCTGACTAAAATTACTATGGTATCTGGTAACATGACGCCAAAGCACCACCTATGGTAAAAGATACCAGACGCCCAAGAATTTTTACGATAATTTTGGACATTATTGTTGGAATTGACGATAAAAATTCTTATGCGTCTCGCATTTTTTACCATAGTTGGCGCCCTAGAGTCATGTTACTAGATACCATAGTAATTTTTATCAGGCAACATTGTCTTTTGTATCAAATTCTTTTCTCCATGCTCCTTTTTTGTACTTTTTTGTAATTTTGTAATTTTGGATGTACAGTACAATCCTTGTTTTCTTAACTCCCGGGACCGGACACTATAGCTATTCTGTACTTTCTTTGGTTTGCACTCTTCGTCAGTTACTGCATTTGTGACAAAGAGGCGGAGGGGTGGGGGCTTGAGGGCGCTTGCAGTAGGATTAACGAACACAGGGGAAGTACAGTTAAGCGAAATTGTTCCCATTGCAACGCGTTCAAATAAGCTAGCGGTTGGGGTAAATAAGCATAAGAAAAAGGAGGTTCCACCGTAGTAAAATTCGACTTCCACGCGAAGGAAAAGTTAGAGAAATACCCAGATGCCTTTTTCGATTTCGTGAGATCCTTCGAATTGCCCTTCTTAGCATGTTGGGCCCCGGACCGACCTTCGCTGATCAGTTTCGAAGTCCAATCGCGGTTCCGTCTACTTTTGGACTATCACTGAGATTGAAAAACAGTGCTTCGACTATCACAAAAGTTGTACTGTACCGTTTTCTGTACTTTAGTGGTATCGAGTACAGAGATACGCGTTTCCAGTAGTTGTTGCATGGGCGTCGGAAATAAAACTTGTAATGAGGGTCGGAAGTCAAACCCTTTGCATACAGTTGAAGTTGGGTTTCTTTGTGTTGGTTGTGTGTGAAGAGGGGATAGTTCGCTTCTGCCAATCAGGTGGCACAGTCGATGAGAATATAGACAAAGGTCACTGAGAGGGATGCTCGATAGGTGGCAATACCCGACCAGTGTTCTCGATACTCTTATTACGCGTTCCAAGCGAGTCGAACCAACCCCCCTCCCCTCCGCCCCTTCGTGTCGCCCAGGTAGCAGGTGACAGAGTCCGATAAATCCCACGAGATGCTACACTCCATTATTTAATGCAACGAACGTTCTTATCGACCAACTACGAGGACAGTCGTCGCGGCAAGGCCATTCCAGGCATTAAGGCCTCCTTTTGAGGAAAACACACCGCGTTATATTGACTTTCGTTGCGATTATGACGAATACTACGCGAACCCACGAAACGAAATGAGCGTATCTCGTTTCGCGAGATTGCGAAATCTTGCGTTTTGCATTTCTCGCCATACGGTCGTAAACGTTGCACGCGATCGTGCGAATCCGATGGTTTAGCAGTTCCGTTTGCTTCGATTAATCATCGTTGGCACGCGGAACTCAAGTTTGCTTTCCTTCGTAAGATTTTTTTTTTTCTTCGAAGAATAAATATCGCCGTTTATAATGAGGTATCGTTTGACACTCAAGAATCCGCGAAACTTTCGCAACCTTCGGTCTTTGCAAACACTTATTTACATTCGAGTTTATTAATTTTGTTTCAAAAAAACTAAGAACCCCGCAACGTAAAAGTTAACGATAAATACAATTGCTAGGGAAATTATAGAGGTGTAAGGTCTGTCGCATTGTAGCATTATGTGGCGTCAGTTAGACTCAAGGGGTTAGAAAAACCAACAAGTTCTTTGTACTTGAAAGTACCGACGACTAGCGCAAACGTCAAGATTAGATGACGATCTGATTTTTTTGGTACATACTGTCCATAGATCAACGACTACATGAAACAAGGCTATGATTATCGTGCATTTCGTCGAAATGATTATATCGTCGGTACTCGAAACTTTTTTGCAAATGCTTCGAGGAATGCTCGAGTGCTTCCGGTTGTGCATTTGTTTACATTCTCATCCCACACGCAGAATGGGGAAAGAGGAAGTACTGTAATCGCGAGAAAAAAATAACGCCAGAATGATGGATATTTTCAATCATTAAAAGGAAAAAAAAACCCTCATTGTATCTTGATATTTGTGACTCAATCTATCCATATCCCCTGACAAGAATATATTCTTTTCGGTCGTGATGGATTTGGAGGTGAATAAACAATATATGAAAAAATTTAAAAACCCGAGAACCAAAAACGCCAAAAACATTTTTTAAAACTACAAAATACTTCGAAAAAACATTACAAAAAACGAATTGAAGTTGCAGACATAAGTAAACGGAGCTAATAAAGATGATAATCACAGTTGGAACAAAACACACGTATACAATTATTATCACATACACCATATTTCATTGGTACGAGAAACATTTATCACATGTCACATAAAATCAATTGTGATAAAATAATGCGAATACTACAAGTGTCAATCACGTTAGTAAACGAAAATGAGTATCACGGAAAAAGAATGTGGGTTGTCACATTATTTCTTTATGTATATGTGCAGCCCCAACCTAAGACTCAAATCTCAAGAGGTGATCGGCGCTAAAAGTTCGACGCATCACCCATGGTTGTTTATTATAGGGATGTGCAGACATTCGATTTGATTCGAGCAGGTCGTCGTTCGACTCGGCTCACCAGTGATCGAGTCTGTTCGAGTCAACTCGATGTAGGCTTGGTTATGTCGAGCGTCGAGCTTTTTGCAAACAACTAAGAAATTCACGTTTAAATTATTAAAAAAAATGAAAACCAACATTTAATTTGTCAAAACTTGGAAACTGCCGTTTAAATTTTTATAAATTAGCTTTTGTGTCTAGGTTGTTTGAAAAATCGAAATTTACGATTAAATTGTTCAAAAAATCGAAATTATTATTAGCTTTGTTTAAAACATCGACATTTTTCTTGAAATATTTTGAAAAAAAAATAACAAATGACGATTGATTCATTTGAGACATTAAAATTAGCGCTTACATTGCTTAAAAAATACGAATGAAAAAATTCGAATACTTGTTTCTTCTCTCCCACCCCCCTAAAACCATACGTTTCATCACATTATTAACTTTAGGCTAACAAAAATTGAAGTGAAAGAGTTACGAGTTGCAACTCGCCAGTAGTAACTGCGAAGTGCACAATTTTGTTTAATTATTTTCGTTCGTATTTTCCGGATGAAAGCAATTGGAAATAAGGAAAATATACATGAATATATATTATATATCGCTACATCCCCGTAACTATACCACAGAATCTCATAAATATTCACGCAAGATTCAAACATGAACCTTGTAACAACAGCTGAAGGAAGAAGATTACTTTGAATCCGTCTATGTAGATATTAGATTCATGAGCGGTCCTTGTCATCCTTCTGTGAAAGTAGGGAGTGGAGGACGAGGGGTTCGAATCATGAGCCATGAGTAAACTTGGCCTCTTCAACCCCTACTCGTAGATTAATCTCGTATACGTTAGTATACTAGTAGCTAGTAGATAGGACCGTAATTTAGGTTTAGGAACAACTTCTCGTAAAATCTTCAAACCCTCCGAATCGAGGTAAAGGACTGTATTCTATTTTGGACGATATCCCATAAGAATTCAGTAACAGTAAATTATTGAAAATATTCGAGCTCTCTGGGAGTTGCGTGAATCTCCGCGAACCTCATCATCTTACATTACAATCTCAAGGGTTGCGCGTACCATCGCCAACTAATTGTACCTCTGAGTCCTGGAATTCGCATAGTCTGAAATTTTAAATCAATCTAAAAATTCTCAACTGTTATTTTAGTGGGGAAACGCCGCAGCGGTGGACGCACGAACTTTCGCCGGAAGATAATCGCCTCGTATAGAGGATTCCCCAAAAAAATGTTGTCAAAAAAAAAGGTACGCCAAGTATGTGAAAATTCTGTTTACGAAAATTATTCAAAAAAATAAGTAAAATTGTATGCGCCAAGTGTAATACAAGAAACATTTCAATATGGCAAAAACTATTGTGTTTTTAAAGCAAAAAAAATTGCTGTAAATAATTGGCGCTCCAGTGTTTGCAAGCGTCAAAATAGATCGCTAACTGTGGAACGCCAATTATTCACAGCAATTTTTTTTGCTTTAAAAACACAACAGTTTTTGACATATTGAAATGTTTCTTGGATTACACTTTGCCCATATAATTTTATTTATTTTTTTGAATAATTTTCGTTAACAGAAGTTTCACGTACTTGGCGTACCCTTTTTTTTTCAAAACATTTTTTCGGGCAATTTCATTTCTTTTTGAAAATTTAATAAAAACTCGACAAAATCGTCAGTGTCAACGTAATAACAATAGAAAAAAATAACAACCACAAAAATACGCACTTTTTTGAGCCAAACCCGAAAAACCCGGTCCGTGTCGACGTGAAAAATCACAGCAGACAGCTGGGCCAGCTGTGAAGACGAGCGCGCCACCACGCAGATTATTCGTCGAACTGATGTAGATAGTTGACGTATATATTTGGGACATTTTTATAATCGTTTGGATCCTGTCAAACTTTCGGTCCCAATATCTTAGAATCGGCTGAACCAATTGATTTTTAAATAGGCTCTTTGGAAAGATTGACCCCAAATTATATGATAGAACTGGGCTTTAAAATTCGTGTCTTTGTACCGTTCCTGAGATATATCGATCGTAAGTTTCACTTCCGGCATATTGGCATATTTACACACGGTAGCGTTACGTCACGAAACATTTTTTTTTTTTTTCAGTCCGTGGCGTCGGAACGCTACCGCGTCTCTTGATACTCACGTGACAATAAACCTGGATCTCGTACAGAAGAATTCCTGCTAAACCTTTTGGGTCTGAACACGACAGTAAAAGAATATCGGTTAACAAAAATCACTTATACCATCAAATTCGTACGTCCATGAAAGATCTCTGTAAATGATCCTCGCCGGAAGATTTATGAGAAGACACTTGAACGGTGTAAAAAGAATATATCCAAATAAACAATTTAATGTTGATAACAAATCTTCCAACGATATAATTGTAAACTCGGTCAAATAACTTTTGCTTGAATCTCACATCAATTAATCTTTGCTAAGGTCTGAAACAGGGAAAGTCTCTATGTTACTTGGATTTAACCAAATAAATCGTTTCGTTCGTCACGGAAAAAAAAGTATGAATAGTATTTCGGGACAAGCTTTTCGACACATTTACAGTGGCGCCTTTTTTAAAACTCTGCAAACTTCTTGCGGTGAAGTTCTGTTAAGAAATAAAACCCGCTGTCTATAGTTTTCGGATACTTGTTTTTGTTCAACCTTATTTTTACACGCAGCGAATAAGAAAAGTTTTCGCAACAAGAGAAAAGATTATCAACGAAATCAATCTTGATGGATCATCATTCGTAATTGTGTGTAAGGCTTTATCATCGAGAGTTAAGGAAACGTGTATAACTGCATTCTCGGCCAAAAGTGAGATTTATAAAGAATCTCCATAAAAATCTGGGAGAATTCCATAAAACGATAAGGATAAAAATTCGAAAAAAATCAACAATATCGAAGGTACTAAAAACATTCATGTTGCGAAGTAATAATTCAAAAAGTTGTTATCAAATTGGTTTTCGCAAACTGCTTAATTAGTAATTCGCTAACTTAACGTTTTTCTTAGCGAAAATTGATTCGTACATTTTTCTGAATAAGCTTGCATTTTTGAAAAACTTTTTTCTATTTTTCAAAGATCCCGTTTTTAGCCAACTCTTTAATCTATATTTGTAATTATGTTCGAACAACGACGTTCGGAAACTTCTTGAGCGCAATCCGGAGCGATTTTTAAACACAACGAAAATTGATAGAAGAAAAAAAATAACGTTATAAAATAACATTGTAACGGTAATGACAAATAAAACGAATAAACAAAAGTAAAAATCAAAAAGCAAATTTTTTTCAACTGAACTGTCAACAACATTCTGTAATTATTATTATGCGACGTTAATGTTTTTAGCACCTTCGGTATTCTTGATTTTTTAAAGATTTTTATTCGATTGGAAAGTATTCGAAATTCTTATTGATATGTTTATGTAACACAAATTGTACTTATTAATACGAAGGATGACTCGATAATCCCCCCGAGGAAAGAAAAAACAACTTTTGATCGCTCGTTTCTCAAACCGACTAATAGATAAACGATAGAAATGGTTTTGCCTATAGTCGACCTTTTGTAGTAAAAAAAAAAAAACAACGGTTCTGCATCGTCAGCATACTATCTCCCTCTGTCGCTCTCTCGGTACGCAGCATTATCCCACGCCTTCAATTCTCTTCTCTCGTGCCCGAGGAAAATTGGTGCCCAACGCCCTGAACTTCAATCGCTATTGCCCGCGTGGGTGAATACGCCCGCCGTTCACATTTACGTATGCATTGCGAGGTTGCGTACCGTTCACCAGCATTTACTATTTACCCGGATAGCCGGAGCTATGGTGAAAAGGTCTCCCTTTGTGTGTTGCGCTATGCATCTAAATACTGTACACGATTCGAGCGACGACGATCGTCATCAAAACCCCGGGCTTACCGTGGTAATAAACTATCTTAGTTATATTCGGTACAATTTCCAATCGATGGCCATTCATGGTTTCCTTGTCCACCGCTGCTTTCTCGTTCGACAAGCGCGATATCGCGAAATTATTTATTTATGAGGCGAAAAAAAAAGAAACAAAAAAAAACCCTGCAGCGATATGCAAATTGGACGAAATTGTACAGCGTCGAGGCACGGTCATTTCGCGGCTCCGCTCGCGACGCGCGGAACGAGCATAGTTTATTATTTCGTTCCCGGACGTTCCTTGGATCTCGTATGTGTTGCATACTTGTGTCTTGTTTTTTACCAAGTCATATTTAGCGAGTCTATAAAACGAAAACCGGCTGGAATGTTTAAAAATTATGTAATCCGACGTGGTTGTTCGATGATTGCGTTCGATACTGCAACGTCCCGGCGGTTTGTATCTTATCGGTCTCTCGTTCGATCGTCGATAATAACGAGGACGTATGACAAAAAATTGTCTGACAAGCTCCGGAACGACTAATGAGAAAAAGAAAAGCGAAACCGTGATTTCTGCGCCGACAAAAGATCTCACGATATATCCACGGCATTGCGTTGCTGTATATATTGGAGTCTGTGAGTGGAACACGCTCGATGAAATACGAGGCCAATGAGTTCTCGAATTTTTCTCCGGTCAGTTTTGTGATTTTCGTGTACGAATCGCGAATACATTTCTTTTCCTTAGTAACGGATCTCCGGGAATTCCGATAAGTTGCCAAAAGAATGGGCAACAAGTTTTTGGATTCGTTTCAAACAGTCCGAGAACAGTCTGGTTATCGCCATCGTTACACGTGACTCGAACAACGATACCATAAATCCATTTTTTTTTAGGTGCCAAAATAAAGAAGATTTTTGATAATCGGATCTATTGAATCCAAAGTCACATTTCTTTTTCCCATAAAACAAAAATAATTAGAAAAATGGTATTGATTGAAATTAGTCGAATCATTCAAAATAGTTGGTATTAGTTAAGTAGTCAATA
This sequence comes from Ischnus inquisitorius, assembly GCA_963924025.1. Taxonomy (NCBI): domain Eukaryota; kingdom Metazoa; phylum Arthropoda; class Insecta; order Hymenoptera; family Ichneumonidae; genus Ischnus; species Ischnus inquisitorius. The sequence goes on from OZ001249.1 coordinate 9,283,185, forward strand.
AATTTATCAATTTAATTGAAATAACCAACTAATTGATTTATCGGTTCCAAGTAACCAGTTCGTCAGATTAATTCGTTGATCTAAAGTACTTTCATCATTTGAACAAACAATTTTTGGCTGAATTTGTATAAAAAAAAGAATATTTATTTAGATCGACTAGTTAGTTGACTTTAACTAATCAATGAATAAGCCAATTAGTTTATATAAATAAATACATTTTTTTTACAAGATCATTATCAATTTGTTTATTAAAGTGAAAAAATGAAGTAATTTAAGAAGTAATTTAGACGGATAGATAAATGGATTAATTAGTTGATCTCAATTATTTTTCAATTTTTGTTCTAAAGTTTTTTTTTTTATTTTAATAAAAAAAATGTTGAAAAGTGTGTAAAATAAAAAAAATAGATGTGATTCACCTGATATTTTCGTATCACTTCCGTAGCTAGCGACAATAGCGTTAGATATGTTACAACAGCCCGGAGGTGGGGCTTTAGTAAGGCTTCCTCGATGCACTCAAGGAGCCTCGGGTCACTGGTACAGTATCGCGGCCACTCGAGTCCACGATGCCAAGGTCACGAGAAGCTCTGTCTTTGTTTCTCGTCTGTTCTCGCGAGCGCATGCGCGTCAATGGAATTCCGACAAATTAAGCCCGAGAAATCTATATGCACAGGTAGCAAAATAGATTTACCGGCTAGGCCAACAGTTGGAATACCACTTTAGCCTCAGTTACTGCAATAGGCGTTTCTCACGAATTCATGTGAATGAAATTATAATTATCGTAGTTTGACTTTCAATCATGTACACTAAGATCTTTTAAAAAAGAAATAAAAAATAAACAAAAGGAAAGCAAAATGAAACTCCGTCTCGTCTATCGATTTGCAGACTTCCCGTCGTTTCCCTCGACGAGAGATTATAATTTCTTATGAAATTCTACTTTATCGCTGTTCTTTCTTACACACTTACACTACTGTCAGATAACGTAAGGCGAATCCTCTTGCTTGTTTCCGGTCCGTTCTTATCTCTCATACTATTGAGATAGGCATGTGGTATGCACCATATACCGAGTTTTATAGCCTACGTAAAGTAAACTCTGGCTCGATCAGCCGTTTCTTCTCACGAATTCCATTAAGCTATTAGAAGAATAAGCAAAAAGTTTGAACCCATGTTCCATGAAAGACGCGGACGTTATGTTGTATTGTTTATCATCCAAGAGGACTGTTATTGGTGACTACGCGAAATTATAATCCGTACCGAACATTTAGAATTAATTAGTAATATGTTTTCGGCAAATTTAAAAAAACGCAATTATTTTTTTTAAGTATTGTAGAACAAAAGTACAATCATATGAGCCCTACATAATTTCCGGAATAATCGGCGCGTGCTCCGAATACGTAGTTTCATCGAAAGTTGGCCCGCGCCGTGGATTTTACTTATTTTACTTAGCTCACGCATCTGCAATTTTTTTACAATATGAAAAAAAATATATGTTCTATAAATATATGAAAGACAATTTGGATCAACTCGGCCGTGTTTTCTATATTTTTGGAGAAGAAATGTTTTTTAATTAAACCTATAACGAAAAAGTACAATTACTAACGATATAAGTACGAGATAACATTTAACCTGAACTTAGTGATTTTATGGTAACATTATCAATATCAACAACAACAATAACAATCATTTAAAACTATACATGAAAAAAAAACGAAACCAAAACCAGAATTGTATTTTTTACAACAAAATCGCTCTTGACTCAATGAAAACCCGGGTGTTAAAAGTACGTACAGTTAATTCAAGATTTACTCAAAAGTTACACTGTAGTTTATTGATAATATATTTGGCTTCATCGTAGAGAAAGCTTTCTTTTCATTTTTAAAAAAATTTCTTTCACGGTTCCAGTCGAAAAGCGTTTAGAATGTTTCAAAGCATGAAAATAATATTTAGAAAATTCGTCTAGATGTGTGCGTCCGTGTGTGTGTGTGTTTGATTAGTTAAAAAATGTTAAACCTGTATAACTCGAGTAAATTTGTGCTCATCAAGCTGAAGTGGCGAAGACACGATGCAATGCCGCAAATGCTCAATGTACGTTTGATTTTTTGAAAGACTCGTGACAATCCTCAAGATTGTACGTTGCGTTGAAATGAATCAAAAATATCTCTCAACACGGTAACTGGACACGATTAAACCGTTAGAATTTCACGAGGCTTAGATTTTTATCATATTTTAGAGAAAAATTAATAACATTCTATTTCGGATAAACATTTTCACCTCCGCTCTTTTGGATTAATAAGATTTGCCCATTGCTTCTTCATTTTTGTTTTTTGCCACGTTTGCAAAGCCTCCTCCATGAGGAAGCCAAAGTTGGTTAAGTAAATTTGGTCAAAAAAATCGTGGTTCGGCCTCTTAAAAAGTTGGTGGATTATCTCGCAATATCTCGCGCATTCGAGATTCGACTATCGAAATGCGAGCTTTATATTGTTGTCGGTTTATTCGTGCCGTGATTGGTCGACGATGACGACGAAGAGACGCGCGATGCGCGATCCCTCGTGGGCGCTGTTTCGATCTTTTTCCGGCTCTGTCAGTTTGACAGTTGGCGAATTTCGATCCGTTCTCGAGTACGCCGAAAATCGTGGTTATGGTTTTGCGAACCTTCCGAATTCGGTAAAGTCTCGTTCGTGGCCGCGGTCTCGCGAGTGTTTTCGATACGACTTCGCGCGCCTCTCAGTCTCCGAAGAAAATTTTAACGTCGCCCGGAGTACAGAGTACCCGAAGAAATGTGAAATTCAGAGAATACGGAAGGTGTTCGAAAGATTGATTTCGCGTAATAATTATTTCAAAAAGGTATTAATGAATTGACGAAAAAAAATTGTTTAACGAATTATCCAGCGATCTAACTTTTTTTTGTGATGAAAATTATTAGTTAATTTTTCTTGATACGGATGAATTTTTTCAAAACATTCAGAAATTTGAACTTGGATTCACTCGGAGTTTCGGTTGTAGCGAGCGCTACAGTCCGAGGAAATGTGCAATTGAGAGAAGATTTTCAAGATTTTCCGAAATTCGGAAATTTTACTCGAACTCACTCGAACTTTTCGTAGTCCGAGCGGTATAGTCTGAGGAAATGTGAGATTCAGAGAGAATGCAGAGAGAATTCCGAACGTTTCCCGACGGGATAAAAATCTGAAAAATATCGAACACATGGAAGGGGCTTGAAAGATTAATTTTGCGTGATTTTATTTTCTTTAAGTTATCTACAAATTGATGGAAAAGAACTTGTTTAACAAACTACCCGATCACGGAACTTTTTTTTCCGATGAAAATTATTCGTTAATTTTTCTTGATACCTATGAATTATCTCAGAATTTCATGAAGGCTTTGAAATTTCTTCAATATCGCTTTTTTTTTTTCAAAGTTCGAGCTGTATTTGCGAATCTACTTGATTCCTCATTCAGCAACTTCTTGAGAATAATGGGCGGTCATATGAGAAAAACGTATAAAAAATGCGTGGCTTTCCAAACATTTTTCAAAATAAAAAAAAATGTTATAAGTTTTGAAAAAAAAAAAAAATCGTACGGATTAAGAAAAATTAAGAAACTGTTTTCAGCAGAAAAAGGTTGAGTTACCGGGTAATTTCTTAAACAAGTTTTTTTTTTGTTTAATTTGTTGATAACTGTTATAAGTTATTATTACGCAATATCAATCAATCTTCCGAACAGACCCGAGCGCGCGCAAGCGCTTGCGCGCTCGGGCGTCAGAGCGCTGCAGTGCGCCCGGGCATCGGAGCGCTGCAGCGCTAACAAACCTCCGTTCGCGCGCGTCAGCGCGCGTGATTGTCCCTAGTTAAGTAAAAAATAGATAAATTCGATCAAGAGAGTGACAACTCCAAAAATGTTTAACACAACGAAGACTCTGATGTTTCTTGAAATCTAGGGCGGGGGCAGCGTCGGGGGTACCCTCTCATTCAGCGCGCCGTGACCTTGAAATGGAGTAATCTCTGTTCGGGACAATTTCCACAGAAATTCTTTGCGGTTTGCGAATCTCATCGTGCTAGATTCAGATCGAGCGACGTAGCGTGAATCAAAGTAAGCTAAAAAAGAAGAAAAAAATCCGTACGCATGAGTTCGTTGACATCGACACAAAAGCCTTTCGATTTCATTGCGGATAATCGCTTTGAAGAATCCGTGGGTGGACCCGCCCACTTGAACTACGACTATTCTTATTCTTACACTTTGGTCGCTCGTCGTAAGTCGTTGTGGGTTTCAGTGAAAAGGAACTTCGTGCGAAATATTTCGCCAGCAACAGGTGCTCACGGCTCGGCTTTACTATGTTAAAGCTGGATAACCGCAAGAAGAACTCGCGTGACTCCCCTATGCTACTTTCGGACTCGTACAATCCCCTTTTCTCTCTCTCTCCCAGTCACAGGAACATTGACCGTGAAAAGTTTACCAACTTGTCGACAAACACCAACAGCGCGCCAGCATTCTATCGTCGCAAGTCAATTGCTTTATTGAGCACACTAGCAGAGTGCATAGGTCAAAGAACTCGCCTATGATCGCTGGCCAAAAAAAAATTTTGTATCCTCGTAGAGAAAGTTTTTCCCAAAGAGAGAACATTCTCAACTAACCAAAATTACATTTACGAATAATGACTAGTGTCTGTGTGTGCCAAAAAAGAAAACGGTAGTACAAAATCGATCGCAAATTTTCAGGCATCCAGCTAAAATTTGGTACGCGGGTCGAGTTAATAGAGGTTTCGGTATTGAATCTGACCGAAATCGATAATAGATGTCAAAAGTTACGAACATTTCAATTTTTCAACCTTCTTAAAAAATCGTTTGAGCTTGTCACCTTTTGCGTTTGTTACAAGCAATCAAGCTGAAACGTTGCACAGCTTGCTCACAAGGTTGCCTTGCAGTTGTTCGCAGACTCGTTAGTTACATTCAGGGTATTTTTTTAATCTTATTAAGGTTTGATATGTTTACTCTACAATTTTACCAAATCTCACAAAAAAAATTGAACGTTACTTACAATTTTTAACATATCGCTTTTTTAGGTGTCATTTTAAATTATATTACAATAAAGCCATGAACAAATGATGCGAATGACGTTGGCACATCGCTTCCTCATTTACTTTTTGATATCGTTTACAAAGCTTCGTCTGTGAGGAAGTCAACATCGGTTGGCTAGCAAAAATTCTGATGGAGGAGCCTCGTAAACGACGTTAAAAATAGAATGAGGCAGTGATGGACAAATCTAATTTGTATAAATTTGTTTTGCTGAAATTGTTCATTTTGCAATGGCAAAAATGCCCGTCAAAAAAATGATTCTTTGATGTACGATACTGAATTTCGCGCAAGCCACGCGGTCAATGTAACCACTGATACCCTTGATTCCAAGAAAATCGCGCATCATAAAAAAAAATATGAGGAAACGTTCGTTTTGACGTGATGACATAATAGCTGCATCAATAATTAAAGGAAAGTTGTAAAGAAATGACAAACAAAGTACAACTAAACGATGATTAATCGTTCGTTATGAGGAAAATTATATACACCTGTTTATTTCTTCTTTTCTCCTGCTGAACGGAGAAAATTTTATATTAAATATATCAATCCTTAAATAACAAATACACTGGACAATTGATGGCACGTGAATTGTTGGCAACGAAAACGTAAAGAGAAAACAAACAAATCATGGTCGTTCATTGCCGGAGCCTCAAAGACAATTAGAATACACAACCGAGGCAAAAAAAAGTATAATTGTTGGCAACGAATCGCAACATTCAATTAGGCGAAAAGATGAATGACGCAAAAGTTGATCTTGATATTTACTTTTTCGCATGTGGATACGCGTACTTGTGTGTGGGACGTGTAACACGTGAAGTATTTTCACGTTGCTATGTTCTCCCGTTATCGGTGTTCTTTACCGACGGAATAGAGTCTTCAATGGAAACAAGGCTACAAGAGCTCTTACAAAATAACAATTCGTTTGCGATAAATATTGTTTCAAGCGCATATGCGTGTTATCGCCGTGTGTCTGTGTATGAGCAGATCCGAACTCCTCTCTAGCTTCTTGATGGAACGTAACGGGCGAAACAAGGAATATTACTCATCGATAAAAGTAGGCAATAAAGATAAAGCACTGAAATATTAAACCTAACATCGACACCGAACTACATGAACCACGAATTTAAGCTGAATTATATTTACGTTGAAGTTCCGAAGAACTTTAACAATTGCTAAATCATTTTGGTATTTTGTTTTCAATAAAATTTCGTAATTTTAATGTAATCAAAAGACGCGGTAGCGTCTCCATGCCAAGTAGTTTAAAAAGTTAAAAGTTCGCACGGCGAGTCCGCGCGTGTCGAGCGCTATCGTGTCCTTATACGCTAATATTGTGCCCCCTAACGTTGACCGTTTTTTTCTCGAAAACGAGCCACCTGAACTAAATGTTGAAGACAGTTCTACGATATAAATCGAATATAAGCTTCAAAATGAGTGAAGAATCAGGTCGATCGGTGCGCGCATTAAAGAGATATCGCGATATTGCCTGAAAAATATCCGCCGTCACGATAAAAATAAATTTCTGTACTACGCGCGTGAAAATGTCGATATTCCAGAACTCCAAGCCGTGCGCAGAAACGTACATTCCCGCACTAGTGTGGGAAAGTGAACTGTCCCGCTTTTTTTCTTTTTTTAATCATCACCAAGAAATGGTTTGCAAACTATTTTCAAACTCCTTGGCGTCGTTTTTTCTTACATTTCTTACAAAAAAAATTTCAACTGAGCATTCGAAATAGTGATTAAATAGTAATAAGGTCATGTTTTTTAGTTTTTTGGTGAACATAAATTAAATAAACCTCGTGCGGTTAATGAGATGTGTTGTGCGAGTGACAGAATTACGTTTTTTTTTTTTTTTATTGCAGGCCCATAGTAATTATAATTAGAAAAATGTCGCGCGGTTATAAAAAAGTGTCATGCATGGAATTGAATTATTTATTTAAATAATCGCGAGCATTGTAGCTTCATTGACCTCAGAGCAGTGAAACACGCTACTATGGGCGCAAATTTTCAAGAAGCCTATCACAGTTTTTTACTACATCACACATTGAGTAATTTGGAACGAATTTCGAAAAAGAGTAAAATAAAAATAAAATAGTATATTACGCCACGAGGGAGGAAAAACTGTTTCCGCACGAGTGTGAGCTTGCAGCACGAGCCGAAGGCGAGTGCTGCATTCGCACCAGCTGAGAAAACGTTTTTCCGCCGAGTAGCGTATACAATTTTCATTCACAAGGTGCAGCGCTTTCGACGCTGCCTTGCAGGAAAAACATTTTTTTTAAATGTCAAAAACGACGCCAAGTAGTTTAAAATCATTTGCAAACCATTTTTCGATAATTAAAAGAAGAAAAACATCGTATGTGCCAAATAAACTTGAAAAAATAAATAAAAACTGGGCGAGTCTTTAGGACACAAATAAATACAGGTGCATTAAAAGAAAGGACGAGCAGGTTTTTATTTTATTTTTTTAAGTTTACTTGGCACATGTGATGTTTTTCTTTTTTTAATTATCAAAAAATGGTTTGCAAAGTATTTTCAAACTATTTGGCGTCGTTTTTTACATTTCTTACAAAATGTTTTTTTTTTAATTTTGTTTTTTACTTCGAAAATAAACTGTATATTTACGGTCTAAAATATTGGTTCAAAGTACGATCGTCGGTAAATTTTCATTTTTGAGTACTTGAAGAAGAGTAAATCATTCCCAATCAAAAGTGACATTTCGAAAAGATTTCGAAGATCTTCCGAAATAGAAAAAAAAATTCCCAAAAAAGTAAGTCACGCCAACTACCCAGATTTTCTTCACTCATAAAAACAGCAAGATAAATTAATGAGAACTAAGTTGTAGCATGACACATACTAGCATTTGTGTTAGAAAGATTTTACAGAAAAATAGTAATATCAGATGGCTCAACGGAATCCAACGAAAATCTGGAAAAAATCAACCGAGTAGACAGTGCTAAAAACATTCATGTTAAATAGTGATAATTCAAAAAGATTGTTGACAAATTGGTGAAAAACAAATGGTTCAATGTGTTATACAATACCGTAATTTTTAGCAGCAGTTGATGCATTAATTCTACTGAATACGTGGCAATTTAAAAAAATCTAACCGACAAAAATCTCGTTTTTGAAAAAATCTGTAATCGATATTTTCGAATATGTTTGCTCAACGAACTGGAAACTTCTGGGGTGCAATTCTTAATATTTCTCCAGACACATTTACGAAATATGTGACATTTCATTAATAAAAAACATGTATGTGTATTCAGAAAAATTAAAGCAACAATTAATTTGCTAAGAATTCGTTGCAACATTTGAAAGCAACAATAAATACAACCGCATAGTGACAACGAGGCGACGCTTGACGCCGCCTACGTCACTGCTCATATTTGGGGTACAAAGAGGCTCTTGGAGCCTACCAAGGAAGGCCCACCGCTACCCTAACCATAAGGCAGTCTTGAGGGAACGAAGGCTCATATATGGTCCAGATGAGGTATTCTTGGCGAAGGCACAGAGCTAACAACAGCTCTACGAACTCCCCTACTTTTTATATTGTTCACCCCGTATAAGTATACCGATTGTAACAATATACATGATATCCAACAAGACACACAGGTATACCGTTCATTACACATTATTGTTTTCAGCACCTTCGATATGATTGATTTTTAATTTCTTTCCAAACCTCACTTTTGGCTGGGACTGTGACAATACAGTCTCCTTGAATTCACCGTTATTTTTTTACATGGTCCTTTAAGATGACCACGGATACGTTTTTAACCATATTAATTAGAACTTTAATTAAATTCTTCAGCGAAAAAATGTTGATAGCAATTTGTTATGAAAGCGAATTTTGAAAAGTGACGAAAAGAATGGCAACATTTCCGAAGACTGGGTATCGCCATTTTATGAATGCGTCGTGATTGTCCATTGTAAAATGATTTCGCCTTTTTTACGACGAAATCGTCACAATGCGTTCAGGTCGATCGGTCATGGGAATGCGAATAGTAACGACAAATCGCCCGAGAATGTTGCAGCAAAAAGCCATCTACTCTCACTTTCACACGCACCCTAGCCGGCATGATATAGGATAAAAGTCGATTATACGTACGGAAGGGGGTTCAACGAATCGAGGCCTTTATTGAAGACATTTCAAGAAAAAGGAGCGACTCATTGTTGGAAGCTCGGCGGTGTTGATATACACGCTGTGGAAATTATAATCGTAACGATATACATACATATAGACGCGGTAGATGCGATCTCGTTGATCACTCGGTATACATATAGCGTAAAGGCGACGGGAGGTCGCGAGGATCAACGACCGTCTCTCTTGGGTTCTTGAGTGACTTCATCGTTTGCGGATCTTGAACGCAAAGAGTTACGAGATACAGCGACGTAACTGCAGCATCACGCATGGTATGAAAGAGCTCGTTGTCTCATCGGCTCTCGGAATGAAACTTCGTGCAATAGTGAATTTAGACAAAAACTCGAAAGTCCGGATCGGTTTGTGTACGAGAACGTTCGAAAATGAGGATATAGATTGTAAAGGTCATTGGGTAATATCGAAACGAAATAGCAACTGGGGCTTTTTATTCAAAACAATGAACCTCTCTTTGGTTTTTGATCCCCTTTTTTTGAGGCACACAAGGTTGTGAAGAGACTCGGTAAGCGTTTCGACGCCAAACACTTTTTAAAAAAACTAGGGACAATCACGCGCGCCGACGCGCGCGAACGGAGGTTTGTTAGCGCTGCAGCGCTCCGCTGCCCGAGCGCGCTCCAGCGCTCTGATGTCCGACCGCGCTTGCGCGCGCTCGGGTCTCTTCGGAAGATTGATATTGCGTAATAATATCTCATAACAGTTATCAACAAATTACACAAAAAAAAAAAACTTGTTTAAGAAATTACCCGGCAACTCAATCTTTTTCTGCTGAAAACAATTTCTTAATTTTTCTTGATCCGTGAGATTTTTTTTTTTTTTATTTTTTCAAAACTTATAACATTTTTTTTATTTTGAAAAATGTTTGGAAAACCACGCATTTTTCATACGTTTTTCTCATATGACCGCCCATTATTCTCAAGAAGTTGCTGAATGAGGAATCAAGTAGATTCGCAAATACAGCTCGAACTTTGAAAAAAAAGCAATATTGATGAAATTTCAAAGCCTGGATGAAATTCTGAGATAATTCATAAGTATCAAGAAAAATTAACGAAGAATTTTCATCGGAAAAAAAAGTTCCGTGATCGGGTAGTTTGTTAAACAAGTTCTTTTTCATCAATTTGTAGATAACTTAAAGAAAATAAAATCACGCAAAATTAATCTCTCAAGCCCCTTCCATGTGTTCGATATGTTTCAAATTTTTTTCCCGTCGGGAAACGTTCGGAATTCTCTCTGCATTCTCTCTCAATTGCACATTTCCTCGGACTGTAGCGCTCGCTACAACCGAAACTCCGAGTGAATCCAAGTTCGAATCTCTGGATGTTTTGAAAAAATTCATCCGTATCAAGAAAAATTAACTAATAATTTTCATCACAAAAAAAAGTTAGGTTGCTGGATAATTCGTTAAACAATTTTTTTTCGTCAATTCATTTATACCTTTCTGAAATAATTCTTACACGAAATCAATCTTTCGAACACCTTCCGTATTCTCTGAATCTCACATTTCTTCGGGTACTCTGTACCCCGGTCGACGTTGGAATTTTCTTCGGAGACTGAGAGGCGCGCGAAGCCGTATCAAAAACACTCGCGAGACCGTGGCCACGAACGAGACTCTACCGAATTCGGAAGGTTCGCAAAACCATAACCACGACTTTCGGCGTTCTCGAGAACGGATCGAAATTCGCCAACTGTCAAACTGACAGAGCCGGAAAAAGATCGAAACAGCGCCCACGACCGATCGCGCATCGCGCGTCTCTTCGTCGTCATCGTCGACCAATCACGGCACGAATAAACCGACAACAATATAAATCTCGCATTTCGATAGTCGAATCTCGAATGCGCGAGATATTGCGAGATAATCCACCAACTTTTTAAGAGGCCGACACAGATTTTTCAGACATTGTCGTGTTCACGTGCGGGAATATGCCGAACACGGAAGTTTTTGTTCGACATAACTCAGAAACGAAAGATCATATCAAATTTTTGTAGGTCTTTTTGCAATATAACTTCAAGTCCGGCTTTTCAAAGCGCGCAGTATCGACTAGATCAGTTCGAGAAATTCTGAGATATTGTGGTGTTTATTTTCCGGGAACATTCTGTCTTGTGAAAGTGTTCTATCACGCGTCTACATCGGTTCACCGAAGAGTTGTGTGGCGGGGCGCTCGTCACCAGAGACGTTGTTGTGATCGGCACTGTCAGACATTCTCCTGGTTATCTCCTGTGTTATTTTATCACTTTTTAAATATATACCATCATCGAGGACCATCGTGAGATGAAAGACGAAGATGAAGCCCAAAAAGTAGCTACTATTTTTCACAACAAAAAATTGGATATTGTGACAATCAGCCGGCGAAACAATAGTGTGGGGCCAAAGTTAGTTATTCATCAACTCATGGTTAAAAATAAATTACATTTCTTAAAAACTCGTAAAAAAAAAGATACACCTAGTACTTGAAAATCATTGTTAACAAGAAAAATGTATAAAAAATCAATTACACAGCGTCAGCCAAAGCAAATTATAACAAAATAAACAATTACAATACATAATTGGCGTTTCAGATACACAAATTCACGGTATAAATCACCAAAAACCGTGACCCCAAATGTGTAGTGCAAATTTTTATTTCGTTGGCGGCATTGGCCGATACAATTTAACTGATTTATTGCAATTTTTTTGTTAACCCTGATTATAAAGTATTACATTAACATTATTTTTTTTTTGAAAGTAGTTTTTGGTATTAAACACATGTATTGAAACAATACATCCATGTAAGGAGCAAGTGCAAGTTCAATGTTACTCATTATTAACAAGACGTTGCACATGATATTTTGCTATCATATGCACTCGCCGATACGATTCACTGATAATTTTTTAGTCATTTTTCGAAACACGGATTTTTAACTAGGGGAGACCGGGCCAGGATGGCATACCGGGGCAAAATGGTACGAAATGGTCAAACAAAGTCCTCCGTATGATAGAATTAGGGCGAAATGGGACGAGAGAAAGTCCCATCGACATAGATTTTTTTGCCGTCCCATTTTGCCCTAATACCATTCTGCCCATGGTCTCATTGTGCGTGAATACAATTTTGTCCCGGTATGCCGTTTTGCCCCGCTATCCCCTACATGGCGTAACATTTCTTTTTTAAGTTTTTGCAAAATTTTTATTAGTTGACGGATCATTAAAGACAAATAAACATGAAAATCACAAACTTATCTGTATCGTCAGACTTTCTTCTCCAGACGCCAGTATCATAAATTCGATTTTTTAAAATACAAGACTTCAGTTTTCGATTTTACCGGTTTTCTTTGCCCTTCATAAGTATAAAAGTGACATCTGTATGGGAATTGGTTGACTTTCGTTCGTTTATTTTGACAGTGACCCGTCTTAACTCAAATGTGGAGTAGAAACAGGATCCGCGTTCTTCGCAGCAGGAGCGTATACTATAAAATGCGTGGACTATAAAAGTAGTTATCCGGTTGCGAAGGCCAAGCGCTGGTTTGCACGACTCCAGGAGGATAGCGCAGGGACGCGAACAATGATCCAACATATTGTGTCTTTTTTTTAATCTCTCGACGTGAACAACATCGTTCGGCGAACAACGACGATGAGATACAATAACGAGAAAGGAGTAATGGGACATTCAGGCCACATGCCTGATGCAAGTGTACACTTTAACTCTTTACTATGCAAACTATCGCGTTCCTTTGCCGTCCGCGTAAGCACGTTGGGCGGCTTTCGCCTTTGTCGAATCCATTCGCCACCCTTCGTGCCACGGGCTCGCTGAATGTACGAGGGTATCGTACGATTTCTTCTCTTTTTAGATCCTCGTTTTATCACCATCCGGCGGCGAGACGCGACTGTCGCCTACGCGCTTTTCGTATTTTTAACCGGTCAATGTTAATTACCGTACCTCTGGCTCCTTCCTATCGGACGTCGTGAGATATTCCCTCGGCAAAGAAGAGATAACTTTGCTGAAGGGATATCCTGTACACAATTGCCGAGGCATTTCTTCGTCCACAAAGCAAACTTTATCGTGACAAACCTTGCCAATGTTATTTAATGGCCGGTCGTTTATCGGCTCCTTGCGGAATCTCAAGTATCACTTCCAATAATGTACCCATCAATTTCTTCGTGTGTTTCTTATAGTTAAAAATACGCCTAGTTTTGATGAATACGTAAAAAATAATCATTAGAATTCATTTCTTCAATTTATGTTCGAGCTCGAATTTCGCATCATCATTATCATTTGAAGTACGGTATGAATTTATAATTCATATATGAGAATAATTAAAACGAAATTTTCAATTCATTCTTATTCATCAAATCCCATCTACTTGTCAATTTTTTAGGAGAACTTTCTGCGTTAAAAATCGTGATTTTAGTAGAAAACGCGTTCGGAATATTCCTAAATGTTGGAAAATCATATTTAGAAAAAAAGTCTAGATGAGTGTACGTGCGTGTGTAAATGACATTGTGACATGTCTCCCTGAAAGGGGCTGTTTTATTTATCGTTGGTTTTATCGAATTATCACGGCCTTTCGTAGAAATCGCTGAATAGCGCGAGCATTCGTCTCTGCATTCGGTCACAAGTGTAGTTCTTATTTAAGGTAGTTATCGTGGGAACAGTCTGACTTTACATAAGTTTCAGAGAAATGAGAGGGAATTGCAAAAACTTTTTAGTGAACTAAAAATCTGAAAAGAAAAAATCACATTGGAGTCGATGAATCTAGCGATTTTCCATAGTAATAATAATAATATTAATAATTGCAAACTGTTGTTAACTAATTATTGCAAAATTGAATTTTTCAAAGTACGTGGTCGATTGTTTCCAAATGTCGTGAAAGCAAGGATTGGACATCTGTCTAACCCTCAAAAAAGTTTGATTGAAATGGTAAGAAGAATACGTTTAGGGTGATCGAAAGTGTAATCTACCATGTTACTTTATAGGGAATGCCGAGAATAAAGACTTTTTTGAATAATTTTTTTTCCTCGTTCTGGGTGGTAAATCGCGCTGCAACTTCGGTCGCGTATTCAAGTCGCATTTAATCATGAATACACAAAAATTCAACAATATCGTAAGAAAATCGATATCGCGCGCTTACTACCTTGAGTGGAAAAGCCCAAATCGATCACGAATGATTCGCATATGTTTGATGACGAATACGCCCAACTATAATTTACGAATTATTCGTCGTCAATTCGCGACTCTGTTATTAATAACTAATCCTTTATAACATATTTTTCAGTCACGGGTTTTTAAATTTTTGCACAAACGTTTGCATTTTTTTTGTAACGTAATTGTGGCCTACCGAAATGCCGGCCAAAATTAGCTGCGGGAGGATTGACTTATATCTTGCAAATGACTTTTTTGCGCTGTTCTGAATTAATTACATACAGCATTAATTACAACGAATTTTAATGGCATGGTGTAACCTTTTCATGTATTGTTGTATCGCGAGCTGTACACGAGTTTATTAGTCGAATATCTATCGAGAATATCTGATACTAGAGCACCTTGACTAGCGACTGTAGAGCCTATAATGTGCCATGCGGGTAACATGTACCTGATTCAGTGTCGCCGGCATGTCTATATATAATGGTATTCATATCCACACATCAAATAATCTATCAGCTATACAACTTGTCGCGCAATCATTAATTTGTACCATGGATGCAATTTTGCTAAAGAAAAAAAATCCAACACCACAAAAATACGTTTAGAAAAGTTGAAAAATCGTAGACTGAAAACGAAGTGTAAAAAATAATTTTTATTAAAAATAAAGAGTGGAATAACAAATAAGCATTCGTATGCTACAATCGGGAAATTTATTTTTTATTCAGTTCGGGAATCATCCGATTAGGATATCGGATATGTTTACTTGTTATTTCACTTGTGTTTGTTAATACAATTTATTTATCCCGCTTACTTCTTCGGGAGCTCGGAACTCGGATTAATTCGATCGGTAAACCGAAATGGTTAACGTCCAATTGGCGATTTTGAAATAGCAATACTAAATATTGAAAAGTACTTAGATGACTTTATCGAAGTTCTGAATCTTTTTCCAAAAATTGTGTCATTATACTACCTGTATAAATCATAGTTTTTGTAAAAGAAATCGATCTGGTAATGAAATAATAATTTAACTTTTCGCGCCACATTGACCGTGAGTATCTTCGAGAGATATTCTGCAATGGCATATAATCGTTATGAAGTCATCCGCGCATTCTGGAGCAAAGCAAATGAAATGTTTATAATATTGATGCTCATTCTTGAGTCGGGTGCCTTGGAATGCTCGATCATCCGTAACAAAACTCACGGGTCATTGATGTTTCAAGATACTCAGATCCACGAATGTTGTTCATACGGGAATTGATGCAAGTAAGAATGTTTAAGAAAAAAATTGGTTCGATATTTCGTTCGAGAAAATCGTTTTTTTTTTTTATTCGGAAACCGCTCGGATGAAAAGGCAAAAGCTGCGGTGGTTGCGGTGACGAAGTTTCAATATTATTCGAAATTCTCTTGCCTCGCGCGCCTTTGATCGATAACTCGGTGGCCTTGATATACATTATCCAGGAGTTTAGCGCGCCAACCAGTAACGAGTAACCGGGAGTATCGAGTAAAAGTTTACGTTGCATGTGCCAATCGAACTAGCAGACACTATTGTTCTTTTACATACAGTACCGTATATAAATAATCGCCGAATTAACGCAGTGAAACAATCTTCTTTTTTTTATTACCCAGTTAAGGCGATGTGAACAGACTCAGTTGGTAACGAAAGCTGCAACGGCTGGCACTTGGTAACCGTAGGCATTTGAGGACAAAAAAATTTGTCTTTACAGCGGAATAGATAAATGCAGGGCAAGACAATTTTTTTTTTTTTCGAGTCTTTATACAGTAACGCCTCTATAAATTCGCATCGATGAGGCTGTGCTGGTAAGAACACGCAGTTGCAGAGTTACCACCACTTCGCAGCGGCAGGTATGCCCCACCTTCTATTACTTTCTCTAGTAGAAACCGAGTGGGAGTATTCCTCCAATAACGAATTAGGGAAGCAACCAACGCTCACAATATTAGCCGAGACGATAACAATAGATGTCAGGCAGGATCGCTTCCTTCAGCCAGCAAGCTCCATTGAAGACAAAAAAGAGGAGAAGTAGCTTATATGCGCACTTGGGGGCCGGGTTTGAATTCCCGAATGTTGAAAGCTACAGGGGGCGAACCCCCAAATCGAAATATCTCACTTGGTACATTTCACGATGGGTCAATCCGCCAAAAGTTTGAATAATGAATAGGAATAATCGTATGATGGTTATGGCCACGAAGGGAAAATAATACGAAATTAAATTCCCAGAGAAGACCAAGTTCCCGAAAGTATGTGGCAACTCCATGCTGATTTCTCGGCAAACTATAATTGCGATATTCTAAAACGAGAAGGTTGAATGCTCAGAAAAATGTACAAACTTGATATTTAATTTAAGGAACAGGGCACATTTCGAAAGCTTGAATTGCCAAATTTCAGTTCAAAAAACGATCATATACACGAAATTCGGATTTCGAAGAGATTCAATACATAACGCTCGAAGTACCGACAAAACTGTTACGAACAGTGAAATCTCCGTAAGACAATTTCCCGAGTCGTCAAATTTCCGAAAGTAATCTCTCCAAATGGTCAAATCTTCGAATGTCGATTTCTCCGAACGGACCAATTTCCGGAATGCAGATTTCTCTGATAGGCCAAATCTCCGAACTTGTACATTATCCTTCAAACCGCTTTTTCCACCGCTGTTAGCAAGCATGTACAAGAGTGAGTTCGTTTTCGGGTCTTTGACCTTTCGGACTTTTACTATCAGAATAGTAAAACGCAGAAGTTTTACTCTTCCGAATTTTTTCTTTTCGTGGTTCTACGTTTTCGGGGCTGCACTTTTTGAAAATTTAATTCTTTGATTTTCTGACCTCTAGTGCTTTCAGTCGGTCGATTTAAAGGTCTCTCGTACTTTTACTCTTCCCGATAAAATACATTTCGAAATACTTACATATCGGCTAGTGTCTGTTCGAAGTGTTAAATCATCGAACAGCCATTGGCTATTGGCTTGCTGCCAATAAGCTTGCACGCTGCTGCAACTTGTTCGGTGTTCTAAGCTTTCTGATGATTGACATTCGATTTTCGTTGCCGTAGGTATTTTTATCGTCGGCAACGTTTCAATCGGTTTCTGAGTCTTTCTGGAATTTATTTTGTTGTGTTTTTCAATTCGGGACATTGACTATTCTATTCTCAAAATATCGGTAATCAGAATTTTCTGGTTATTTCAAGTAGTGTAAAAGGAATACGGGAATGAGGCCCATCTGAACATTCAGCATTGGGGACTTCTATCACGCCTAAAAAAAATTGTTCAAAAAATCGCCCGGTAACCTAACATTTTTTTCAAATGTTCGGAATTTGTTAACGGTTCTAAATTTCGAACTGTTTTCGAATGGTGCTTTATTTTTGTTCGAGTGGGTCATTCCAAATCTGCTTGATCATTCGTTCAGGCTCTTCTCGGGCGTAATGACTCGTCTTATGATATGCACATATATACACCAAAGTATCAAGAAACACGATAGCGTCTCGACGCCAAGTAGTTTAAAAAGATGAAAGTCCACGCGCGTCGAGCGCAACCGTGTCCTTATACGCCAATATCGTGCCCCCATGAACTTTGACAATTTTTTTCTCGGAAACGAGACATCGGAACGAAGTTCTAAAGATAGTTCTACCGTATAAATCGAATATAAGCTTTAAAATGAGTCCAAAATCAAGCCGATCGGTGCACGCAATACGGAGATATCGGAATATTGCACCAAAAATTCCTCGATTTCACGATAAAAATAAAATTTCAAGTGTGTCCCGTTCGTCCGATGTCCCGTTTTGTCAGTGCGTTGCGTCCGTGCGTCGTGATGCGTGAGCCGTGGATGCGCGTTGGTATACGCGGCAATCAACCATCGGTTGTTTTCGATTCCCAAATGTAGTTTCGTGAATTCTAAGTGACAGTTCGTGAATATCAGCGAATATTTCACCGAACTGAGTAAACGGAATCTGAATAAATAGCAATAAGATTATGTATTTTAGTTTTGTCGTGAGAATTGATTAAATAAACCTCGTGTGGTTAAAAAAATCAAGAGACGCGGCAGATTTGCGCGTCAGGCACATTTGCCTCTTGTCAGGCACATTTGGGCGTAGCTCGTCACAGCGACTCTATACGCGAGACCTCGCGCTGCGCGTATACGTTTCTTTCTTCGATACGCACTAATTTTTTAAGTACGACTAGGGACAATCACGCGCGCGAACGGAGGTTTGTTAGCGCTGCAGCGCTCCGATGCCCGAGCGCGCTTGCGCGCGCTCGCGTCTGTTCGGAAGATTGATATTGCGTAATAATATCTCATAACAGTTATCAACAAGTTAAACAAAAAAAAAAAGCTTGTTTCAGAAATTACCCGGCAACTCAACCTTTTTCTGCTGAAAACAATTTCTTAATTTTTCTATCTATTATATAATAATCCGTACTTTTTTTTTCAATTTTTTCAAAACTTATAACATTTTTTTTTATTTTGAAATTTTTGTGGAACGCCACGCATTTTTTATACGTTTTTCTCATATGACCGCCCATTATTCTCAAGAAGTTGCTGAATGAGGAATCAAGTAGATTCGCGAATACAGCTCGAACTTCGAAAAAAAAAGCGATATTGAAGAAATTTCAAAGCCTGGATGTAACTCTGAGATAATTCATAGGTATCAAGAAAAATTAACGAATAATTTTCATCGGAAAAAAAAGTTCCGTGCTCGGGTAGTTTGTTAAACAAGTTCTTTTCCATTAATTTGTAGATAACTTAAAGAAAATAAAATCACGCAAAATTAATCTTTCAAGCCCCTTCCATGTGTTCGATATTTTTCAGATTTTTATCCCGTCGGGAAACGTTCGGAATTCTCTCTGCATTCTCTCTGAATCTCACATTTCCTCAGACTATACCGCTCGGACTACGAAAAGTTCGAGTGAGTTCGAGTCCAATTTCCGAATTTCGGAAAATCTTGAAAGTCTTCTCTCAATTGCACATTTCCTCGGACTGAAGCGCTCGCTACAACCGAAACTCCGAGTGAATCCAAGTTCGAATTTCTGAATGTTTTGAAAAAATTCATCGTTATCAAGAAAAATTAACTAATAATTTTCATCACAAAAAAAAGTTAGGTTGCTGGATAATTCGTTAAACAATTTTTTTTCGTCAATTCATTAATACCTTTTTGAAATAATTATTACGCGAAATCAATCTTTCGAACACCTTCCGTATTCTTTGAATCTCACATTTCTTCGGGTACTCTGTACTCCGGTCGACGTTAAAATTTTCTTCGGAGATTGAGAGGCGCGCGAAGCCGTATCGAAAACACTCGCGAGACCGTGGCCACGAACGAGACTTTACCGAATTCGGAAGGTTCGCAAAACCATAACCACGACTTTCGGCGTACTCGAGAACGGATCGAAATTCGCCAACTGTCAAACTGACAGAGCCGGAAAAAGATCGAAACAGCGCCCACGATCGGTCGCGCATCGCGCGTCTCTTCGTCGTCATCGTCGACCAATCACGGCACGAATAAACCGACAACAATATAAATCTCGCATTTCGATAGTCGAATCTCGAATATGCGAGATATTGCGAGATAATCCACCAACTTTTTAAGAGGCCGATGTAAAACAAAAAAATTAAAATCCTGGCCTTTGGAAGAAACATTTTTTAAAAATTGATCAAATGTCAGTAAACTACAATGGTGCGAGAAGGGTTTTTCCAGAAGCTATTAACAGGCCTGGGGCCTTTCTTTGTCGGCGATATCACCGGTTTCGTGAGGTACGCACTTACGACTTAGTGTTCTCGAATAAATCGAAGTTGTCGTTCTCTCGGCATAGCTTCAGAAGTGTTGCGCGGGTGTTGCGTCGTTGCATGGGTAACAGTATCTTTCTCTGTCCGGCCCCAAGAGAACGTTATAGAAATACGATGTACGAAAGGAGAATGTGAAACTGGCCTGAGCGAACACGGCCCGTGCACACGATATGGCATGCATCGATGACGATTATTCAAACACCGAGAACGGCCCTTGCTGGCTTGGTTCGCAGCGTGCAATAATGGTGTTGAAGGAAAAAAGAATCTGTTCAACGAAATTAATTGCAATTGCACATTAAATACGAAACGGTAAGAACTACTTCCGAGAGAAACTGCGCATCGAGTCGAGAAATACATGTTTACAATACGAATAGTGTAATGATCAGATACATAATGTGGAACACATTCAGCGCATTAGTACAATATATTGTTTTAGTATATCTATAGCTGTATATTGGTATACAGTGTTAGCGTGTAACGAGAACACGGTCGGCCGATCGTCAATGTGATCCGGCATCCAAGGCCGCTCGAGGCCGGATGCGAAGTACAGCAGCGGCAGTGTGGCTCTCCGAGCAAAACCGACCACAGGACGATCGGTTTCGACGATCCAAGTCATCCGCTCTTTCTCCTCTCGCTGTCAATTGTAATTAACGGAATCACGGTTAACATTTATCTATTGGATGTTCGGTAACATTTTTCACTTAGCCCTTTACAATTCTCGTACATATATCGAAGAGACCAGTGAGACCTGAAACATTCAAAAAAAATGTTTATTTGCATACATAGTTGGTAATTCTGTGAAAATATTTTGCCATCAAGTGTTGTACGAAATTCGCCATATTAAGGAGAGCAAAGCGGAAAATACTGAGCAACGCACGCCTGAACGGATGTAAGCGCGAAATTTAAAGACCGATTCCTTAAAGATAGGCTCTCTGACAGTTTTGGCACGATGTCTCGAAAGTCGTTACAGATATCGTCATGAAATTTCAACTGAAGTTATAGTTTATATAGTTAACAATTCCATTTATTAAACTTCATTAAAAATGCCAAATAACTCTACTCTGTTTATAGCAGCGAACAACTCAAGTTTTCCATGTTTTTACGTTCTTTTCTTTCCACTTCCTGTGCTTTCTTTCTTTAATAAATTATTTTTTAAGTTGAATCTATAGGTCGCTGTATTGAAAACAGTTCTTTTATGGTTTTCAACGAATTTTTCAATCGTTGAAAACTGTTATTGTAGTAAATATCAGGATCTTTTCTCTCGCAATTTTCACACACTTATGCGAAGTGAACACTGCACAAGGGCTACCTTAAGACCTCAAACAGAGCGGCACTGCAAACGATACGAGAATCTGCGAAGGGAAATAACCGTGAGTGAGTTGAACAGAACCCTGCTAAATAACTTAATAAATAATTAAAGATCCCTTTCTTATAAAACTCGCCTCGTTACTTTAAAGCGCGTAACAGTATCATCATTTTATGCAACCCCGACGATTCGCATGGTAAAAAGGCTGAAGGAATGAGCCATTTTAGACATCGTACCTCGAAAGTTTGTCAAAACGACGCAAAATCTCTTGCCAGTTCCTTGGAAATAAGTACTTTAACCTGGACGAGCGGCATCGGTTGGCTTGTTTTTAGAATCTCTTATGACTCGACAAAAATAAAAGACTTTGACAAAATGTCTTGAACGTGCATGTTCGTAAATATCGCATAAGCAATTCACACTCCACTCCATTTTTGAAATGCAATGCATGTGTGAGTGAGTCCTATCTTCGCATTTCTCGAATATCTAGCGAGCCGTTCTTCTGTACCGTAAACTCTCAGGATTTCGAAGAGATTCTTATGTTACGTTAACCTCTTCCATGATGAATTTGTATTGTTGCGGCATCCATATTTTGACATAACAGAGATTAACGAATCATTTTCATTTTAGTTATTTTCGAGTTCATTTTATTTATTTTGCTTTCCCACGTTTTAACCTCAAAAATGCTAAAACAAAAACAAATTTACAGAAATGAAAAACTCCCAAATGCAAAAGGAGTGTAATGAATAAACTCTATCATTAATAAAAAGATAACGATAATAAATAAGAAATAATAGAAGCGAAATAACAAGTTCTGCACTCATTCATTTATAACACTTTTTTCGCTCTGAAGTTTTCAATTCTTATAAAAAAAACTTTTTCCTAAATCATCGAAGTTCTCAAAACAATTTAATGAAATCATATTTTTCTTTTTGTCGGACTATCCCCAGTAAAATATATACTCTCGTCGCAAATTGACTTTTTGTAAATTAATGTTAATTCGAGATAAAGCACGGGGAGTATCCTCATCAATCACAACGCGGGGCTTGGGGTGGGCGAACTCATGATAAATGCAGGCTTAATAATTTTCTCGCGTTTCTCTATTTGGCCCGATTTTACGATGTACCAAATGGCCGGATCGCAAGATAGCGCTCATACATAAATTTGAATAATACCGTGAATTGTACGAAAAGTGTACACAATAACCCACAAGCGAACGGACTGTGGCGCTTTGTTCGGCCCGAGTGAGCAGTGCGTTAGAAGCGAAAGAAAAGCGCAACGCCGAGGCACTCACGCGGGCAGGTCAACACGCCGGCGGCCAGGCCAGGCACGAACGTCCTTGATGGGCCGTATCCACCTCTACCGCAACTCCCGACAGCGCCGGAAAGCAAGCGAGGGAACGCGCGAGCGCGCGCGCGTGATCTGCGCCAACGTAGTTACTTACAAAGCGGTTGAGGAGAGGGGGATTAACGCTACAGCAGCAACACCAGCGGCAACAGCTGCATGCGTAGCGCACGTTGCTGCACGCCGGCCGCTCCTTGGGGCCTCCGGGCCTCCTCCGGCTAGCTTTGAGAAGCCGCGCCGTAAGCTCCAAGCCAAGCGGTAGAGTTATATCGATATAAGAAAAAGAGCGCGTTGTCGGGGGGGAAAGACAGAACGGCAATATAGCAACTGATCAACGCTGTTGCGCTTACCATGCCGCGCGGTTACGTCATCGTTAGCAGCGAGTCTATAGTAGCCGTATACTCGAAAAGCACCTTCACTTCACTCTCGCGAACGCTTGCCGCGGGACTCCTGGCGACCGAGTTGACTGTATAGATATAGATAAACCTCGGTGCGCCGGGCACCGCGGTAACATAGTCTACAAGGTACAGATAGGTACCGACTAACCGTGTAGAGGTTCGCGAAGCGAGAAACCGACAGGATTGCGAGCCGGGCTCGATGCGGCGCTTTGTGCGCGCTCAGAAAGAGCGCCGCGAAACATCGCGTCGCGTCTCGCCTCGTAGGCTTCTCTTGTCCCCGACACTTCTTTTTTTTAATTGGCAATCGTATAATATACACTCCACTCGATCATGCCGAGAGGCTTTACTATTGCTGTATTCGCCGGCTCGACTTATTGGGTGACCCGATACATCGAGATACTTGAGCGTGATACGAAAAGTTATTCTGGGTATACAAAACGTATTATATACTCGACGCAAGAATTGCCGAACGTTACGAAGCATCGACATAGAACGAAAAACTAATATCCTGCGGGCTATTAATCGCAAATTAAAGTGAAAGCAAGGCTAAGAATACGAAAAAAACGAAAATAGAAAAAATGTAACACGTGACTCGGGAACGATTGCTATTGGAAATTGATAACAGCAACGGCTATTGCGATGATGAACAGAATTTGATCGCACATAATCCATAAACAATGCTGCACGTATTAAGGCAGTAGGTCATGTAGAGTTCGGCCAAACGTGAGATCAAAAAAGAATTTTGAAACCTTGTCCATAGAATAAAAATCTGAAAAAAATCACGCGTATGGGAGGAGTTGTAAAATTCATTTCGCAAAACAAAAATATGAAAATGTTATCAACAAATTAATAATAACATTAATTGTTCAGCAAATTTTCCTTTTAGTTAAACTTTTTTTTTATGCAAAACGATTGTTCATTTCTCTGAATACGTATGAATTTTCTCAGAACTTTATCCGGTTTTTTGAAGGGGCTTTTTTTAGACAAAACGATTGATGAAAACGTAATTTCAAAAAATTAGATAAAACTCTGAAAAAAATTATACGTTTTTAGAAAAATTAACGAATCATTAAAAAAAAGTTACGTTGCCGGGTTATTCGTTGAATAATTAATTTTTTCATTAATCTGTTAATAACATTTTGGTAATTGATTTTATGCTAAATCAATCATTTCGACACCTTCTCTATGACTGATTTCGTTCAGATTTTAATCCTATTGGGATATGTTCGAAATCCTCCTTAAATCCTATGTTTCGCCGGACTATAAGGTATAAGGTAATAGGACCTATTACCTTACGGAGGTTGATCGCTAATTTCAGGTAAAAGTGAGATTTCGAGCGAATTTCGGATATTTTCCGTTAGAACAACAAGCTAGCAAAACTTGATAATACGAAAGGAGCTAAGAAGATTTGTGTTATTTGTAAAATTTAAATAAACAATAATTAATATATATACTGTTGATGATAATATTTAAAATGTGCCGTCGCGCCGTTGCAGGCATAAAAATGGTCTTTTAAAGTAGTCGAAAAAAAGTATCGTACGCCACTCGAGAGGGGCAAATTTTCACCGCGTGTGATAGCACCTTCCCCTTCGCTCGGGCCGCAAACTTCACACTCGATGAAAATTACGCACTTTGCTCCCTTGGAGAATAATGTACTATTTTTTTTACGGGAGAAAATGTATGATTTCGGGATAATGTGTTCGGAGAAACGGTGCGCATAACACTCAAGAAGTTTCGGGGTAAAATCGATCGAACATATTGGCAAGCATTGATCAAAGATTTTTCGAAAATTATCGAAATTCTAGAGATATTTATAGTTGGGCGGAAAATTGAACGAACCCACTTCGGTCAAACGACAGTCGGGTTATCGGATGATTTGTTGCACTTTTTTTCAATGACATTCCAGCATTGTTACGCGGTGTTAATATTCAGAGGACTTTCTGCAAGGTTGATTTTTTAAAAAAATTTCATTTTATCGAGAAGTTACCAAAATTCTCAGCGAACTTACTTTTGGCTCGGAAGGTAGCCGTTGCACTCCCTCTTCGAACGTTCAACATTGAAATTACGAAAAGATAGTTTGTAGAGAAAAATTGGGACAAAAAGCTTGTTATAAACAACTGTTTACAAATGTGTAAATCGCTATTTATATTTTCAGTACCAAGTATTTTTTTCAATTTTTTTTGTCAATTTTAAGTTCTAAATTTCTTTACCATTTTTCTGTAGCACTTATATTTTCGAAACACCCAATTCGTCCAGTAGAGCAGTTATAGCGTATGTATATATTTCAGAAACGTATTACTCCGAATCTACAGGTGTTAGCGTCGAATAATATGGGGACTTTTTTGTTTTAAAAATTTACCGAAATATCAAAATATCTCAAGTTAAAAGAAAACAATCGTTTGGTTTGTTAAGAAACAATTAGTGATGAGAGTCGAACGATCAGAATTGCAAGGAAAATACCAAGGAATATTTGGGTTCAGCGGGTTAAAAATGTATTGAACGCAACAAAGTAAATGGTCGCAATCTAGAATTTGTCTTTAAGGTACACAGTTATTACAATTAAAAAAAGTGTGATATCTGGTCTTCCGTCTCTAAAAGGGCAAAACTGAGGTGGCTCAATGCGACAACCGCTGAGTAACGGACTTAATTTCACGTTTTCCCTTAATTTAATGAAATCAAACCTTGACCCAAAAAACAAACTTTACCTGGGCGTGATGATCAAACCCGGGTGATGGCATTCAAAATCTCGATTTCCAGGAACAAGTCGGGTAAACGGAATAATAATAATAATAATAACCGTTCCTCTCACCGCGGTGTACGCACACTGTACACTGTGCCGATACTATTGGCTCGGCGCCAACAGACTTCTAGTCGAGCCTTCAACGCTCGGAGCTTCCACGTGTTCACAAACAACCAAGGGATAACGAATAGCCATAGCGGACTTATTTGTATCAACATATTTCGTATTATTAGTTCTACTTAACTATTCGCACGTCGGATATGTTGTCTTTGCATAATATAACTAATTGAAAAAAAAAAAAATAATAATATTTTGCAAAACATATTATCATTATTATGACTATAATGTTTATTGTTATATTAAGTATGTAGACTTCGTATGATATCACTAATTATTATTATATTAAATAATATTTGATAAAAATAATTGATTGAATGTAGTATTATTAATATATGTAGAACAAATGTAAAAAAAAAAAGTAGAAAGGGTTTTCAATTGTTTTCTAAGAATGACAAATGGATTGTGTAAATTCCCATGAAATCAGCTTAAGCAATGAGGCGCACGATTGCGGAAGGGAATATGCAAAATTGTACTCTCAAATGCGGGCGCACACGAGTGCGCAGTTGTCGACGGTAAAGTAATTTTGAATTATTGCTCAAAGCAACACTGTTGCATCGTTGTCGATTATTAAGCTGGGCGGGATGAGGGGGGCTCGAGCGACTTCAACGAGAGAGCGAGAACTCTTTAAACCGTTGGGGTTAGCGGTTAAGTGGTTAAGAAGTGCGGTAGGGCAGTAGAGCGAGGCGTGACTATGTATTGTCAGTCAGAGAGTCCCGTCGGCTGCGTAGCTTTCGGTTTGTCTCGACGTCGCCGTCATCGCCGTTGTCGTCGTGACGCAGTTCTCTCGATTCACTGAACCGCCGGGCAAACATCGCTATCCCCGGTCGGCCAACGCGCAGTTACATCGTCGTCGTAATAAGCCAATAGAACTGCTCACCGACCGAGAAAGTATACAACAACGTGGGAATTCAGTAGGGAGACAAGAATACAACAGAAACAGAAAAAAAAGCTGAACGAATCGTACATATTCCGTCATTCTTTGCATGAAAGATTGTCTTGTGGAATTAGTAAGAAAAAACGGACTAAAACAGTTGTAATAGTTGATAAATGTAATAGTTTATAATGAAAAAATAGTTCTGAAAAAATGTATATAAACTGTGGTAAAAGCGGTAAGTGTTTCCCCATCTGATCAATGATGCAGAAGTAGTCGATTTCATTGCGGACTAAAACGCGTCTGTTCTGCTGCGCAATTTCCACGATACCGAATGAATTTCAGATCCATTAAGCTGTAAAAAAGAATCCCGGATGTTTAAAAAGAGGTGGTACTGAAAGATTTTATGCATAAACCGGTACATTAAATTAAATGTTCGATCGGGATTTAAAGAAATCTACGATATATTGAATAACGTAGAAATACTTTACCTTTGATTAATCACTAGCATTGTATTATAAAAGTACTTTTAATTTTATAATTTACTATTACTCCGTTGAAAAAGCACATCATTTTTTTGTCCACTATTGTACATTCACATCTAATCGGTATATGCATATGTTCTATTACCAGTACCGTGAATTTACAATACTTTGCAAAGTGTGAGATGTCACGTCAAAATAAAAGCCGGGCTGCAAAATCAAAACTTTCATAACGTATGAAAAAAAGTTCGTCATTTTAAGTAAATAGTGAATCTTTGTACAAATTAACGTTACGTTAGCAAACTAATCGAGCATATGAATGCTCCGAAAATTTTAAAAAATCGATGAGACGATGAAGATCGATAAGATATAAATCTTTAAAAAATCAAGCATATGAAAGATGCTAAAAATATTAATTTTGCACAACATTATTTCCAAAATGTTATCAACAAATTACTAAAATGAATAAATAAGCCACAAATTCCTCGGTAATCTAACTTTTTTTGTTCCGAAAATAATTTGTTAATTTTTACGAATATATATGTATGGATTTTTTCAAAATTTTGTGTAATGTTTGACATGTTTGAGACTCAAGATTGGCCGGAATCTACCGCTAGTACTGCCTTGAAGAGAGGCATAAAACATTAAGAGGGGATCGAACAAAAAAAATTATTAAACGAAAACAAAAAATTAATAGAACTAAAATCATTGTACTTAAAAATAAAAATAAAACTCTCGACTGCAGGGGTATGATAAAAAAAATATTGTATCAACAAAAAAAATTGAAATAACAATGAATTATCGACATCACATTTTTTGAATCCCACTCCGTTATCTAGAAATTTTTTTATTTTCCTAAATATATATATTTTTTTTGTTCTCTTGCCAAACGGCCTTACAATTCCTCCGGCAACAATGTTGCACCGTCGTCGCCCGTTCTTTCGCAAGCGCCTCAGATACATGGCAAGAATGCACAGCTGTCCGTGTACCGGCGTGAACGAGTGGGGGGGGGGATTATCCCGTGCATAGTTCGTCGGGGAGGAAAATCGACGGCGGAACTATCGTGATGACGCTCCAGAGATGATCGTCTACTCGAGCTGTTTTCCGACGACGTTGAGCATCGCGACGCCACCCGGCGAGTGCGTGCCTACAGCGTACCGCGAGACGACGCGAGGGAAACGAGAATAACACACTGACAGAAAGACGGAGGAAGAGAGCGAGAGAGAGAGAGAGAGAGAGAGAGAGAGAGAGAGAGAGAGAGAGAGAGAGAGAGAGAGAAAGAGAGAGTGGGGTGAATGACGGAGAGGACGAACTCGCATAGCTAGCGGGAGTAACTACTATAGTGGGTAGATGTCCGTGGTGGGAGGAGAGGCTGGTGGCGACGTTCACAGTGAGCCAAAGGGAGAGAGGGTTGCGTGCGCAACTACGCCGGTCAGCTCCGTCAGTGTCAGTTGGTTCGCCGCGGCGACTTGTCGCGCTGTGTGATCTCGTTTTGACTGTAAAGCATCAAAAAAATAGAAATAAAGATAAAAAAGAACTAAAACAATAAAGATCCGTGCTTGAGGGCAAGTCGTATCCCAAAATTTGTACCACGAGCAAACGCGAAAGCACCGAAAAACTCGTGAACGAGTTTCTTGTCCACGAGGCCCGTCGTAGCTAGCGAGAGGGAGACGCGCGAGAGTTCTTCGTTTCGACGATAATCTTGCGTTCTGGATTTTGAAAAGCGAGACTGGTTTGAAAAAGAAAATAATAAAAAAATAAAATAAAAACACATTCCTCGCGCGCCGCGGAGCTCAATCGTACGATCGATCGCTTCGAGATATCGGAGGAACGTTCAGCCGGCTTGTGCGGTTCGCGCGGTCGTCACGCAATCGAGAACTCTTCTATGCAACAGCGCAATAAGACCAAACGGTATACGGAACGCGTATATAGAGCAGTGATACGAAATATCGTTTCGAAGGTTTTTTCCTCGCGTATTAGGCCCCATTTGTTTTCGTTTCGCATATTTATACTGTCCAACGGAAGGTATTCGAAGAACAACGTGCGCCCACCGACTCGATAACAATACCGGTGACTCGCAGCCGTGCCGAAAATCTAACGACCCCGGTCGAGTGTTGACTCGCTGCCCTCCGTCGAGCTTCGAAAACACAAGTGCGAGATTCGTTACATCGACTCTGACGATTTCGACCGAATTGTGTTCGCGATTAGCCGAACTATCGAAAGCGCGCGATTTCTACCTAGAAACATCGTTTTTCTCAAGAAGAGCGAAAGAACTTGCGACGATACAAAAAGTCTAATATAACAACAATAATAACGGTCTGAGTTCTTCGAGCGTCGAGGGCTCGAAGAGGCGAAGAAGGAAAAGTGAGACATTGGATCGCCACTCAGTGCTATCGTCTACTCCTCCCTCCTCTTCACGACATCCCCCTTCGTAACCCTCTCACCTTCGCGACGCTATCACAGAGAGACACTGCCGGGGCTACGCCGGTGAGAAGTTAACGACGAAGGAGACGTGTAACGAGATGTGAGTATTTTTCATCGATAGCACACGTATCTTTTGTTATCTATGTGACAATGATATGGTAAAAAAAAACCTTTAGATTATATTACGGCAAATATTTTCGTAAACAGATGTCATCGTCGATCGCGGACTCGTCGCCATATGTTGTAATCGCGACGCGCTCGGCGCACACTCGCGGGCATGGAAAAATCTTTCTCGAAAACAATCGCTTGTTCACCATTCTCTCGGGTTTCGCGAAAATGACTTTTTTTCAATTGCCGGTCCGATAAGTAATAAATAAACGTTGAAAGAAAAATAAAGCTGTTTGAACGATAATAATATATCGAAATAATAATGAAAATAATATATCGAAGAAATAATAAAACTAATATATCGAATAAATATTATTCGAAGGAATCGACGAATATCAACGATTTCGCAATCGTAAAGGTTTTCTTGGAAACGATATTCTCGAAAATCGACGGACTCGTAATTCGGGGAACAAAAAAATCTTTCATGCGGGTCAGTGACTATTATTGTGACAATGGTGTCGTTGGTGTTTATCTCATGCTTCGAATCGATTATTGGCCTCAGTCGTTTCAACGTACGATATTAGCGCTTGTCTCATTATTATTACCACTGTTTCGATTGTATTATTATTATTGTTATTATCATTGCGACAATAATAAAAATATTATTATTATCATTATCGTGATAATTATATCTTTTCAATAGACAACGTTTGTTTTTGTGATTTTGTTGAATTCCTCGATTAGCTCTTAGAACCGGATCTTTGGCGCGAAGTATTTTAGTATCAGGTTTGCAGAACAGGAATCGAAGGAAAAAAGCCCTGCGGGGTTGTTCCTCCCGTCTTGTGGAATTGCAACCTCCCATTAGTACGGCATAATGATGTTTTGTAAGCCACACAATTGTTTCGTGAAAGATTCCTCAACCACGTGAGTTCGCGGTGTCCGCGGCTCGCGCCTGGCGGCACTAGCACCGCGATGTGTGTTTGAAAATAGTGTATTCTGGCAAAGTGCAATGGACTAGAATGGTATTTTTAGGATATTTTACTTTCGGAAAATAGACTTTTCAGGGTACCCAGTCAATTTTTTTTTCTTCGCCTTTTTTTCCTGGCTTTTTTCCCGCCGACCGCGGAACACAGTCGCGTAGCTCAGAAGGGCGGTATGTGAGTCCGTTTTTTTTTTTTCTTCACGCGGCACCAGTAAACACGACAGTGGCCACCTCGGTAGATATGTAACTTTCAAGAGTACAAATCGCGTGGAAAAGAGCGCGTGCGAACGACAGCTGGTAGCGTTGGTCGATCGATCCCCTCTAGGTGGTCGTGTCGCGCAGTAGTCACGAAGCACAGCGCAGTTCGGGGCCGGCCGATCTATCGAATGCTCTAGAAAGTCCCGGATCGGATAGAAAGAGATTAGAAGAAGAGTCGGAACAATGGAAATTTAAAAGGGGGAGCGCGATTCTTTGCGAAATGAAGAAATAAAAAAAAACAACTTATAATAATCAGCATTGCAAAATAGGACTACAACTCTGAGTCAACATTTCATCATTTTTGTCTATCGACTGTACTATATCAAAAACCTTGCTTTTGACTCGTTTTCTTAATTCCGTCGCTTTTACAAACAAAAAAAAGTTTTTTTTTCTAAACCAAAATACAGATAACTATCCTGAAGTTATTTTTGGAGATTTCGAAAATCACATTGGTGAAAAAATAATTGAAACAATATTAGCGAAACATTTTCATCACATTTACAAATTTTTGAATAATTTTCATCGAAGTTATGACATTTTCTCGAAAACCGAGTGAATATTCTATCATTTTTTTCATTGAATTCATTCGATTGACTTGAAAGGAAACAGATTGTTAAAAAGTAAAATACTATAAGCCGTTCCAAATTCATTTTGTGAGGTGCCAATCAAGGAATGTAGCAAAAATTAACGGACAGACGATTATTTTTATATTTTTAAGACAATGAATTTACATCGAAGTGGCTCGAGAACGAGTTCTCGAATCTTTTTCATCGATCAAATAAGCCATCGACGATCAACAGCTGTTCCGCTGCATACGTTTCTTTTGACTCGCGAGGCATATTCGCGCAATTACGCATCGCACGCCAACCCGTGCAATACATTTTTACATCATAGTTTATTCAGCAGTGTATATACTTTTACCGTGATCACAGCCGACCATCGACGTCACAGTAACTCTATCTCTATTCCGTTGCTTCTAGAACGTGGTCTACGCGCACGCGCCTTCCTGGATTTTCACGCTCTTCTCGTCTCTTCCTCCCACCAATTCTTCTGTTCGGTTTTTCTGTCGGACTGTGCGATCTCGTCACTCATTCTTTTGTTTTTAATTTTATTATGCTATTTCTTGAGGGATGTGAATTAAAGGATATTCAGGTCGACGATACTCGATAAATCGAGTCGTTAATCGAATGCATATCCGGTTATTTACTGGCCAAGTCCAGAAATATATTACAAAATGAAAGTTCATCGAAATAACAAAACGATTTCGATGTCAATAAAAAAAAGTATATTTAAACAAAGACGAAGAACGAAAAAAATATATCTATGAATACAGAATATTCGTTCGGTCCATATTCCGAGAAAAAAGGAGCACTCAAAATGGCCCGAAATAAGACAAAGAAATCTTCGGTAATAGTCGAGTCGTCTCCGTGGGTTCGAGCATCGGTTTCACTTTTCGACGCGATCCACATTCGTCTCTTGCTAGTCACTTAATAACATCACAGAATCGCGACGAAGACCGTTCTTTTCGCT
Organism: Ischnus inquisitorius; assembly: GCA_963924025.1. Taxonomy (NCBI): domain Eukaryota; kingdom Metazoa; phylum Arthropoda; class Insecta; order Hymenoptera; family Ichneumonidae; genus Ischnus; species Ischnus inquisitorius. The sequence goes on from OZ001249.1 coordinate 9,315,867, forward strand.
TTTCGAACTGTATTATTTTCGTTCCCGAGTCAATTCCTTAGATGGTCAGTACCAGTGACATTTATATCTTATACCCGTCACTCGTTGATCCACCGAAAAAAGAATCTTTTCAATATTTCATACCAGCCATCGTTTTTTTTTTCGTTTTGTTTTTTCATTCATATTTTTATTTTTGAGTCTTTCTCTTCGTTCTCACATCGTAATTGGCTTGCACTGCAGTAGTACCTTTTATCTGTGTCAATAACGTACCAAACACGATGTTCCGCTTGGCCAGCGAGCGTTCAATCAATCTCACGTCAGAGAACACTCTCGACCGGGTGGTCAAGTAATAGCGCCGCAACGAACAGTAGAATGGCTTTTTAATACTCTACACTATACTAACTGCCCCCAAGTGTACATACAGGTTTATATATATCTATATATATATCTATATATATATACACGGATAAGCAGAGGTGAAAGTGAAAGGCTTCGTCGAAAAGCCCGGTGATCTCGCTCTCGATTTCCTCGCATTGTTTTTCTGTTGCTCACTTGTTCTCTCCGTGTGGCCGCACGTTGGGCTTCCGGAATTTGAAGGACTTTCGCGAATTCTCTCAAGGTTTCCGAACAGCCAGCTGTTATCCACATGTCGACATATACTCTTTTTAATTCTTTTTAATTCCCCGATGCCCAACGGGAACAAAAATCGGGAATTATGGATTTTATCGTAAACACGTGACTGAGTGTTCTCTTAATTTCCGATTCTTTTTTGCAATGAAATGATGATACAAATGATAAATAGTAAAAAAGATAAAAATGTTATCACACAATTTGGCCCACCGTTCCCTTGTACCGAGCCATGTGTCTTTTTTTGTTTAGTTTCGTAATCATTCGGTGCGAGTCGATGAAGATGAAGCCCGTGAAAAAAAAGTGCCTTCGAAGATATTGGAATTTCGTCGATAATTTTTTTTGTCAATCTTACGCCGGCGTCGTGGAATTTTTTTATTTCGAAAAAGATAAAATACAAATAGCTTCACAATAGTTGAAAAAAATCGCGATACATAAATTGTATTAAGAAACGAGAGCGAAGTAAAAAATTATTATTTACGTATTATGGTTGAGAGCCAAACTCAGTGACGTATAAGTCTATCGGGTGTAATATGCGAATATTTATTTTTTATTTTAGATTGTTTGTTGGTATTATACATTTATTACACTTTTTTGTAGTTGGGAGTTTCTGTAATGTTTGTAAAATTACTCTTTCGTTTTTTTCGGTTTTACTTCAGAAAAGGAGAAAGAAAATAATGACGGTAGTAATAACGATTTTGTTAAAGTCGATTAGGTCGAATACGTAATATTCTCTCATTTATCGAACGAACTTGAAAAATCATTAAAAAACGAACAAAAAACGCACGTTTTTTGTTGCTATAATATCGAAATAAGAAACATTATGCATTTTCGATTTCAAATATTACAATATGATGTACGTTAATTTCAATTTATTATTTAACTACTATACGCAAGAAAAAATGATGTCTTCAAAATTGAAACCTTCCCGGTTACTCCAAGATAGAAGGGAATAAATCGATACGTATTAAAGTTACGTCACAAAGTCGAACTTACACTGTACTTACTCGAGTATCGTTCTACCGAAGTGCGTCGTTCCCGAACACCTGGCGCAGACAATGTAATAACACCGCTCCACTCTCTAGATAAACACAAATAGAGCAATTTTTTAAAAGCTTTATCTGTAATTCCGAGTTTACAAATAAAAATATTGAAATGGAAACACTTTCTTCATAGTATTATCACAATCGAGGGATCTATCGATAGAAGCCATCTAAAATGGACAATCGAAAAATACAAATTTATCTACGCCGATGAATTTTTAGTTTTTCCGAACTTTCGATGATCGTGGAGCTCATCCGACTCATACAAACACCGAGAATCGGATACGTATTAGATCTTAACTTGGATCGGACACTGAAAAGTGTGTTTATTTATAGTGAACAAATGCATAGTTGGACATGCGGAATAAATGAAACAAGATAATTAAATATTTAGCGAAATAAGTATTTTATTATTGAATTGTTTTATTTAAAAAATGTATTTCGCATATCCCATTAGGCATTTATAAAATATTTAGCGTAACAAAGATTTAGTTATTAACCTATCAGATATTCGATAACAGTATCTTTCCAACATTAATTTAGCTCATTGAACTCTGCATTTCTTAGCTGCAAATAAACTTATTTCTCAGCTTTTCTCATGTTCCAAAAAAATTGTACCGTTCCGCTTAATTATACACAGATCAATTTAAAAAAACAATCCTATGCATATTTTTTATGTACAAAAGAAATGTTTTATCCAAAGAATAGGCCGGTCAATATCGTTTTTATCTTTTGCAACGTGAATTGATTAACTGAATTCGAAAAAATGTGCCCGTTTGTTGTTTATTAGCCGGAGATGTATTTTTTTCTTTGGTAATTATTTTTAAAAATGTCGTTATTCAAAATCAAATTTACTTGTTGTTGCACAAGTCCACATTCATGGATTAGATTCGAGGGTTAAGGGACGCGATTTGGACCGTTCTTACGATCGCAACAAACGCTTATGCTAAACTCTTTGTCCTAGAAAAACATTGCTATCACAACAACCCTATTATCGCAGCTATTCTGGCACACTTCATACTGTAGGAACGAAGTGTTAAGCGTCGGAAGATACACGCCCACGATAGTTTCGTCCTACGCGGACATAGAACGATCTAGCATTACGATAGATTGAACGTGTAAAGACGAAATGAAAATAAAAGACGACCCGATAAACCTAACGAATTCTTCACCAATAAAAAAACTTGGTGTCCATTGGTTCTAAAAATCCTGGATGGTCTGGAAATGTCCTCGAATTTTTTTATATCCTGAAAAAGTCCAGGAAACCCCTAAAAAACATTCTCTGCGCCTTATTTTTTTCTTCCCTTTATTTACGATTTCTTAAATACTTTTCAATCTTACATGCTCGGACGGCATAAATATACATCCGGCGCTTCTTGACAAATGAAATGGTCAGCTTTTCTATAAAATATTGGAAGAAATTCCTTCTTTAGAGTTTCAAAGGGTCGTTTCTTTAAAAGTCCACAGATAATTTTCTTTCGTAATTTCGTGTTATTGTTATGATCAAAAGAATCTTACGTTGTATGTGGAAGGGTAAAACTCTCCCATGCAGGAGGGATTCCGATGTTTTTCGGCACATTATTACATAAAAGCCTTGAGCTTTGTTTCGAGTTCTTGGCCGGGAGTTCTGTGATGCACGCTAAGTTGATTCCGTAGTCCCTATTAATGTTTTAGAATAAAAATACGTATCGTAATTTTATGCTCCCATAGTGTCTCTTAATGTTCTTTTTTAACGCTTCGTCAACGACGACCAAACTGACTATGGCCGAAACGTGATAAAATGAAAAACCGGTAGATACTTTACTTTCACCTTTCTCAAGGAAAACAGGGAAGCTTGGCAAATCGAAAATGCAGTCACATCGGATTTAGTATAATACAAAACCGTAACCAAACGTAAAAAGTTTTCCGTACGGTGAGCATTGATATCAACATTATTAAGTAGGACACTGCATAAGAGATTCTGATATTATGTTCATTTAAAAAATAAAAAGTAATTCATTTATTCATTACCATTTTTTTTCTGTTTATTGCTGTTCGTACAAAAAAAATGTCCACAACAACGAGCTAAAAAACGACCCATTTCCAAATGTCTTTTTTTATGTTCAGTTGATAAATTAGGGCATCGTGAACAACAACCTTTATAATTGCTGAACACTTTTTCCCTCGTTTTACCGAAATCGTGCATGTGAGTAAACAAACAGTGCTTATTTAACAAAATTGCCGATAACATTTTTTTTCTATAAATAATCCAAGAATTACTTATGCTTTTTCTTACTAAATAATGTTGACATATTCTCATCTCATAAAAAAAACGGTTTACATTTCGTTGTAGTCTTGTTATGCTCAAGCCAAAGTGACTACATTTTACTCCCGCCTTCGGAAGAATGAATAAGATCCTGGAAAAATACTGGAAATATCCGTGACATTTTTTTGCAAACCTTTTGCAGAACACCGAAAACGAAATACAGAGACTCATAGAAACACGGAAAGTGTAAAAAATTGAACGTCATAAGGTCCGAACAGGTTTGGAACTATCTCGGAAGCTAGAATCGTAGCCATAGTCGGTTGCCGCCGCTGTGAACCTACGTGCAACGGGCACGTAACCCGATTGTCGCCGGACGCTTCTAGAATGCTCTCGAGAGTTCGCGAGTCTCGTTCTCTCCGCGTTGCACCGAGAAGTTTATCGATTACGCTTGCGCGCACGGGCGCGCGGGGGAAACTGCAATCCGATCGGACGTTAACCCTTATCATCGATGGAAACTCACGGGCGGCGCACAGATCCGGCAATACACGCGCGATTTACACATGCCATTCATCACTAACTGACTGACTGACTGACTGACTTCAACAACATGCACTAAAATTGTTTGCAAATCCAACGGAGAAAATAACACCACGAAGTCGAAGTGGTTATCAATCCTTTTTTTTCCGCGATGCAAGTTTTAATTACATTTCAAAGTTTGTTCATTTGGCGAAAGACTGAATGAAACTTTTTTTTTTTCTTTACGATTTCTCGCAATCTCGACTTTTGTCCTCGATGACCCGGCTGGTCGTTAATCTTGCGCGTGCGTGTCTTTCATTTCGTTTCTCGTGCGTGTGCACAACACACTTTCGCGTATCTCTCGGCAGCATATTCGGAGAGTGCATTGCGAAGAATAAAGAGAGAAAAACAGAGGAAAAAAAAGAAAGAAGAGCGCCAGACTCGACCGAAGCGCGAAATTCTCGCCTGCTTCGTCAACGTGTGATACTCGACGCATTTATTTTTAGCTACGATAAGATATGACTCGCTCGGCGTCGGCAACACGAGGAAAAAATAGGCAGTAGCCGGTAACACGGGGATTAGACGACGTAACAGCATATCGCACGTTCCGGAAGAACAGTGTAACGTTTTGGGATTAACACGCGAGTCGTTAGAATGTTTCTCCAGTTGCGCGGAGACTCAACGACACACCTACCGATGATGTATTGTCATAAACAAAAGAAACGCGTTACCCCCGAGAGAAATTCTGTATTATTTAGTTAACGAGTGATACAGATAAATCACACGCCTTCCGCGTGATAAGCCTTCGTTGTATTCTCGACAGCGAATTATCACGAGTCTTCCCGTTGTCCAACAATATTCCAAAACTATCTTAAAAACAATCCTATGAAGGTAAACGGCCGACTTCAGATCATCGAGCTTACGTTTATATTAACAATGAATTTAGATTCCGTCAAATAGAAAAATAAAATCCGGACACGTTGACGGGCGTTTTTGGTCTTTATTAATGCTGAAATGCAAATATGGTCACGAAAAAAACAAACTTTCGGTGTCTGAAATTTTTTGAAAAAATGCATTCGTATCGATAAGAAGTGACAAAACGTTTTCGTCAGAAGAAAAAGTTAGAATGCCATCCGGATTTCTCAAACAATTTTTTTTTCGCCAATCTGTTGATAATTTTTTGAAATCATTATTACGAAAAATCAATCTTTTAACACCTTTCGAATGCTTGATTTGTTTTCTGATTTTCATTTCATCAGAAAACGTTTAACGCTTCTTTTTTAATTCTCTCTGAATCTAACAATCTCTCTGAATCTCAAAACGATTCGCTATGGAAATAGAACTCGCTTACGAGCTGTAGAAAACCGGCCATGGGCTGTGAAAGATGCTTGAAATTGGGCCGTTCACCTCAAACGCGAGACGAAGAAAAAAAATCAAAATTTCAGTGAAACACGATTATTTACTCGCACTCCGAAGTTCACATTCGAGATATTCGAAATTGTTGACGCGTTTGTCTATTTCTCACTATTGTTCGGCTTATAAGCGTTATGTTGTTGCCATTATCGCGTCCCATCGGCGTTATTATTTTCATGCTCGATAATCACAGATGTTACATTCTCGCGAAGATGGTGACCTTCGGCCGGCGTCGGCGGCAACCGTCACGCCTCAGTGCCTCGGAGATTCTCCTGCCTCTCGCTTCTGCCTCGATCGCGCACGTGCGACTCTCGTCTTGTTTACAATCCAATACAAGAAAAAAATAAAAATAAAATCGAAGAGGAGAGGTGAAAAAAAATGTAACCGCCGTCCTTCGTTCACGGTTTGTTGGCGAATAACAATCGACTACGGTCGATGTACCGGTCCAAAATAGTCTCGCGATGACCAAGCCGCCAGGCTCATTTCTCGCTCTTCGAACTCTCGACGAACGAACGAGAACAAACAACATGGCCTACGTGCCAGGTGCGACAAAAACAAAAGCAACATTCGAGTGTCCCCTTATCCCGGAGTGAAAGATGTCAACAGGTCGATTCCGTGTTCTCGATTTTTTTTAACGTCCTACTGCTTTCTACGGTAATAAGCCGAGAGGTATGTATTTCATGGAGACAAGCGGTTTTTCCGGCGAATATGATCACGAACAATTCAATCGTTTCATATCTAATTTTTTCTAATTTTTATCCTAATGAGCAGGGTTCGAAGTTCTTTTTAAATCCCAGGTTTGGCCGGGCTCTACCGGACCTACTCCTTTAAGGGCTCTGGCCGGCTGAATATTTTTTTCTCATTATTTCCCGTGAGATTTGTAGAGAATTTTCAACAATTTTCAGTGGCGATAAAAATTGATAAGGAATCAAGCATATGCGTCGAAAAAATTGATTTTTCATAACAATGATGTCACAAAGTTACGAAATGGATTTTAAAAAATTGTTGAGCTGTTCACCCGAGAATCTAACCTTCTCTTCGAATAAAAATAATTGGCTGATCTTCCTCATTATACGTCAATTTTTTCTGAGATTTTTCTATCATTCCGAAGCCAAGTGAACGAAAATAATTCAGCAAAACAGTAAAGCAATAGCGAAATAAAATATATATTTGTTATCTTTGTAATTTGAGAATACGAATCGGACACACCCCGTGCATCCCAGGTTTGAATATTTATTTCTAGGCCATGCAAATTTCATTCCTTTGCATTTGCGAAATTTTTTTTCATGCTACGACACGACGAGAGTTGCCACGCGACTAATTACGATACACGCATAATAATTTGTTTCGCCTTCTCCACCGGCACGGTACCTATTTCATTCGTTCTTTAGCTTGCGAAAAAAAACGAATGTCGTTCATGCCCTCGTGAAGTTTGTTCATTGTAACTAATGTTCGACCTTGTTCGAAGAAGCATTGAGAATCAACTGTCCCCGGTCTCCCTTGCATAGACGCCGATTTTTCCGTGATTCAAACGTGCGACCGCATTTCGAGGGAAATCCAGGGACACTCGAGCATTGGGTCAATTTTTACTAGATTAGACACAGCAGAGAAAAGTGTTCCTTTATCAAACGCACACGGATTTTTCCATTAGAGAAGTAGAGTGGACGTACCGTTTTTGATAACTTTCAATTTAATTGTAGCCAGTTTTATTTAAAAGAAATAAAACAATTGAAATTAATTGCAAAAAAACATTTGATAGATTATCGAGTGAATTTATACGAATATTTTTGAAATATCAACATGCAATTATCAAAAAAAAATTTTTTAACAATCCAAGAATTTTTTTGTTAACAAACCAAAAAAACTCCTGACTGAAATAGGATTGTAATGAATGCATTGCATTATCAAAAAAAAAAAAACGGAATAACAAATAATCATTCGCACATTATAGTCACGAGATTGGTCATGGACTATACTGCCGTTACCGAAATTTTTCTGAATACTGTAAAACAAAAACTGTCATCATTTTCGGCGGAAAAAAAGTGGGACAAAGTAGGGATAATATAAAACAGAAAACCGCTGTTCTATCGAAATCGAAATGATGGAACAACGAAAATTTGACATAACAGAGGCTACCGTAGCGTGAGTGAGGTTGGGATTCCGAACGGTTATGTAGTGGGAGAAAGGCTCGCCAACTGTTCGACGACCCTAAGATGGGAACTCACACCTACTTTAAATTTGAAGAATGCAGTGGAGTGCATTGGGAATCAACATCGAGCAAAAATGGCACAGACGTCCCAGTCGGTCAAGATTCTAAGGCCCTCGTTCGTTAAAGTTACAATCACTTTAACACATATTTTTTCAAAAAACGTTTATTCGTATGTGAATATTGAACCAATATTTTGTAACGAAACAATAGGTTGCGACGAATAGGATAAAGTAGGTGAAAAAAATTCACTAGATGGCACGTCGCTACATGTGATTTTCCAATATTGCTTATATAATATTTACAAACAGTGAACAATTTGAAGATAAACGAACTACAACCGATAGCTCCGACTACAGAAGCTGTATCCAAAGGAGTGTCGAGAGATTGTGTCTCGTTTCGACAAACATTAGTGGACAAACTTCCGAGGCAGATCGCTCGATTCAGTACCGAACGCATAATTCTCGATTCGTTGTCCTGCGGCCAATCGGGACTTGAAAAATGGACACTAGCGGTACATCAACCCTAACCCTATTCTCGATGTGCGTCGAGTCTCGGAATGTTCAAGCCTTCGCGCTAATTCCAACTATGCGACACCGTCTCGGAGTACAATCCAACGCTTGCCTCCCGGGCTCATACGATTCTTGCAAAACCTTTTGCCCGCTCCCTTGACATTAAAAGCGGGCTCTCGTTCTCGCGTACACACCTTTCGCTCGGAGGGGTTTGCCCCCCCTTGCTCACTTTCGCATTCAGACGTTTTCCTCGTGCACTTCAATGTTTAGCTATAGCGACTTGTAAACGGCTACGACAGTGGTGTCTTAGACAACAACGCAGCCGCGAATCGAACGCCTGTTCGCTCGCCTACTTTGTGATAGCAAATACGTGCGATGCGGCGCACTTGTATTCCCAGGTCAAGTCCGGCGCGTTCGTATCACACATTTACGCATACGAACACACAGGCGAATAGATTGCCCGATCATTCCAATGGCTGTATGGGCCTTGCGATAGTGTGTCGCTGTTAGTCTCAAAGCGCAACGTTTCGTGGTAGCTTTATTTAATTAGCTTCGTTCGCTCGAACGTTTAGTAAGCCGCATGGCGAGCTCGAGTGACCGAGAGATTGAAGAAATACATGTCGCGGCATATAGAAATCAACCTAAATAAACGAGCTGTCGACAAGGACCACTCGAATGTACATTAGTTTCTAATTCTCCGGGCCATGAAAGTCCAATCGATGGTAAATCTCGGGAGATTTTATGCCTTACATAAGTAGGTACTTCGTGACACTTCGCTATGTCATATCACGTCATATTATATATTATTATGTTATAATCAATACTCATATAATATATATTAATATCATTATTATATATAATATTTTATGTATATGGCGACGGTTTCAACACTTGGCGGAAAAAGTCGGAAGTCTTTTTTTTTTAAGACTGAAATCATGACACATCGGTTGTTTGGATTCAAGACAGTTTTATTGAATTAAAGGGTCTAACGGTATTTATCAAGTGACGGATTTTGATGATCTCCAGTGTCGGTGGTTAAATTCGATGTATCCTCATCCACATCCGATAGCGAGAGTCGCGCGGTCACGCACATTTTTCTCAACCGCTTCCTGTTATTCGTGTGTGTACACGTATTACACCAACGAAACGACTTCGTAATAGTTCCATTATGTCAGTCATTCATTTCTTAGAAAATTCCGCGCCGTATCGAATTCAATTGTTGCGGTTTTTTTTCTTCGTGAGTCGTAGTAGTAGTTCAAGCGCCGCAGGGGTTCTGTGTGCGATCCGAGGTCGTCTAAATAACTTCGTCGCATTAGATTGATTTTAACCTACCGAACACGGATATTAGGTGTTTTCAATAAATCCTGATAATTGTTTACTATTAAAAAGCGTTTATTAGAAATTGAGCAATTGTTTTTTTCTTTTACTTGGAATAATTGTCTTCAGATACTTTGGTAAATTTTGAATTGGAAAGATTCCATGCACTTTCGCTCTACGACTCTTCGATGTGGAGCAATTGATTTTTGAGATTCAAAAGTCGCTTTTAAAACAAAACTGTTCCAATCAACAGATTTCTATCCCTGAAAATATAGGTTGCAGAAAAAAATTGTAAACATACTTTTATTTGTTAAATGAACCAAGGTTTCAATGTTCATAATTTTAGCGGCGGTTTGTTACTGCTCACAACGCAAACTTCTCTGTAATTTGGACGGTATGATAGATTTTCATACGTTATCAAAAATATTATTGCTGGAATACTTTTATAGCAATCGATAGCTTTCATCCTTCCAAATTTGACGATATAACGCGTTCTTTAAAAATGACCGTCCTTTAATTGTAAAAATAAATGGATTACAAATATCAAAATCGCCATTTGTATTTTTATATACATTTTTTCCACTTTGATCAATTCTAAGTTAAAAAGTTCTGTATAAATTTTCACTGTGATCTATATTTTCGGAGTTAAATATTCTTAAACTACGGCCCTGTCAATCAATTTATGAATTTCAAAAATATATGATTCCGAATCTACAGGTTGTTGAGCAAAATTGTTCGGGATCTTTTACAATTCAAAACTTACGAACATATCTAAAAAGAGTTGTTCAAAGTAAACAAAATAATAATCGTCTCATTTGTTAATAACCGCTTCTTCGTAACGATTGTAGAATCCGGATTTCAGGAATACACCTGATATGTTAAGTCACGATACGTCTAAAATCTATCAAATCCAATCATTTGGATTCGATATTTGGACTATAGAGAATACTAGTTACATTCGTGTAAGCTGGATAATGGTGATTATCTCGCGATGTGTTCGACCGAAGCATGTTGTCGCCACGTCGGCTCGATAATTGAGAGAGGAAGCGGTCACAAATACTTACCCGACAAATAACGTTGATGACGATGCGAAAAAGCGATAGTGATAAAAAGGCTAGAGGGCAAGGGGAGAGAAAAATAAAGGAAGTGAGACGCGCGAGACACATGGACACCCACGTTCCGTTATGCGAGGTTCCGGATGTCGGACTCGTCGGCGATAAAACCGCACGAGCCTGCTTATCAAACGCGGTTAAGCGCTACTTTGTTGAGCGGGTATCGTCTACGATAATAGACAGATAGACCGGTCAATCTAGTAGCATAATATGAGGGAGACACGGGTCGTCCGAGTTACCTATGAATTTTTTTTTTTTACATGTATTCAAAAGAAGAACAAAAATATAACAAATCATCACTATTGTCAATATGTCTGAAACTTCGAAATCAGTTAACGTACCTTTAAAAAATCGATATTAAAAATAATAAAAAATATCCATAATAATTTTTCATATAAAAAAATGTATTTTTCATACAAAAAAATCGAAGTAGAACATTTGTTCATGAAACAAAAAAAGTAGATGAGATAATGCGCAATGCGTTCTTATTATCGTTGCTCGCGACAATCTGGGTCAAGTTCCATGAATATTGAAGGAATCGACGCGGGTTATCTACGGACCCGCATCAAAGGCATGTTCTATCATTATAATACGAAAATTCCACCAAAAGATCGTGAAACGTGGATAGCGTTAAAAAAAAACCACAAGAACACTCGAAATGTTCCGACTAAATAGTCTTGACCTTTTTATGGTTTTCCTTCCATCCTTTATTCTCGCACATTTATCAAAGTGGTGGAGAATAATATATAATGCTCAGACCCATCGGAGATTCGATAATGCCAGAGTCCGGATATTCGTGGGGATCTCTCGATAGACCGGACGGATTAGGTACGACGCGTGTGACTTTGAACGCCCACTAAACTATTCATTACGCTTGTCTACGGCAACAGTGAACGACCCACACAAACGGAGTGACTAAGCAAATGTCGCTTTGCACATACAAAAAGCGACGTATACGAGAAATAATGCATGTATGCATTAAATCAATTTGCGGCACCATGGTGTCCAGTGGTCCTGCAGATCCTGGAAATGTCCTTGAATTTTTTTTAACCTGAAAATGTTCTGGAACTTTTCCTAAAACTCGTTCGCTTATTCTCGAATTCTTCTGTTGCCTTAATTTTCGATTAGTATAATATTTTACTACGTCCTCAAGCAAGATTGAGATAAATACTTTTGGATTTCTTCCCCGTATTACCTTTAAATAGTCAACGTCATTAAAATATATAATGAAACAATTTGAAAAAATATTGTAGACTAATTCCGAATGGTCGTTTCTTTAGTGGTTCGAAAAGTACTTTTCTCCTTGAAAATATATAGTGATCCTAAAAATTATGTAGATTTTCGACTCAACACAATGATCATACAGTTTTCCATTTATTTTTTATCTTATTATCGATAATTCGATCTCCTTCATTTCGTTATAACTCGATCACACTATAACTAGTCCCAAGAGAAAAGTATTTGGTTATGGAGAATCAACCATCAGAAGAAATTCAACTTATGGCCGCAATTTTCCAATATGTTCTACCCTTTATGACCACTTTAAACATCTATTCTCGAGGTCTGAGCAACAACTTTGACCTTAAAGTTGATTTCTAGTGCAAATTAGAAGTTTACTACTTTGACCATCCACATACCATCTTACATTCTAACAATGGAATTAATCTTTTTGGGTATAATATATTTTGTAAAAAATGTAAAAAAGGACGCCGATGAGTTTAACAATAGTTTGCAAATAATTTTTTAATCATTAACACAAAAAAAGATCATATGAGCCAAGTAAACTTGATGCACCTGTATTTATTTGTGTCCTAAGGGCTCGCCAAGATTTTTTTTTAACTTTATTTGGCTCATATGATTTTTTCTTGTTTTAATTATTAAAAAATGATTTGCAAACTATTTTTAAACTACCTCGCGTCCTTTTTTACATTTTTGACAAAAAAATGTCTCGCATTTTTTTTTCACTCTTTTGAAAAATTTGTTTTATATTACTCAATGTGTGATGTAGTATCCCGCACTTATGAAACCGTGATAGGGTTCTTAAAAATTCGCGCTCGTAAGGGAGTGTTTCGTTGCCCTGGATTCGATGAAGCTACAATATTAGCAATTATTTCGATAAATAATTTCATTACACTCACGACACTTTTTCTTTACCACGCGAGGTTTATTTCATTAATGTATACATAAAAATTAAAATACATAACCGTATTACTATCTAATGAGTATTTCGTCCATTCAGTTGAGTGAAGTATTCGCGGATATTCACGAACTGTCACTTAGAATTCACGAAATGACATTTGGAAATCGAAAACAACTGAACGTTGGTTTTCGTGTATATCATTGCGCATGCACGGCTCACGTATGGGCGCACAGACGCAACACACTGACAAAACGGGACATCGGACAAACGGGACATTTTATTTTTATCGTGAAAGTGAGGAATTTTTGGTGCAATATCCTCATATCTCTATATTGCGTGCACCGTTCGGTTTGATTCTGGGCTATTTTTAAAGCTTATATTCAATTTATATAGTGGAACTGTCTTTAAAATTTCGTTCCGATGACTCTTTCCGAGAAAAAAATGGTCAAAGTTTAGGGAGGCACGATATTGGCGTATGAGGACACGGTCGCGCTCGACCCGCGCGGACTTTTTACTTTTTAAACTACTTGGCGTTGAGACGCTACCGCGTCTCTAGATCACTAATTTATTACATATCAAGTCAAATTGGAGCTTCGAAAACCTAGCTCCGAGTAAAGAATGCATCAAAGACTGTATTAAACATTCGCAATATGCACTTTACCGTGCAAACTCAACGATTTATCGATGGAAATGTTATCGATTCTTAATTATCGAGCTCTAGAAACTTTCCGGTTGAAAGTTGATGCCTTCAGAGAACCAAACGTAACCTTACATTAGGTTCATTTTACTGGACGTCCAATTGTCCAGTCCTCACATTCGCATCAAAGAAACAGTCGATCGTTCTTAACTGTCTCGATATGGCATAAATCACGAACTTTGACTGACTTGTTTGGTGTGCAATCAACACTGGGGCCTACACCTATGGTTTTTGTTCTTGCAATTTCACAATGCAAATCATCTCCGCGAGTAGCCCGGCAGCATGGTTCTGTTGCCACGTTCAATTGCGATCTCTGTTTGGATCATTGGGCTAACCTGATTGATTTGAGCTCTACGGAGAACCTCGAGTAGTGCGGTTTCAGGCGAGCGCACGCGCCGTCCATGAGTTACAGTCCTACTACCGTACTACTGGGTTACCCTTCTATACCGGGATATATGTATAAAGCAAAGCTCTAATGCGCGTGTGTTTCCCGCGGCTCGGGCGTTCTGCTCCACTATATGCCTAAGGTATATGTATGGGAGTAGAACAGGTGACCAACCGTCTACGGTAACGACGCATAATTAATGGCCATACTAAATACGGCGTGACCGAACGAAACGAATGAGCTCTCCCCGTATGCGACACCGAACTATACATGCAACTATAGTTACTTATATATACTTTTATCAACCGTAGCCCCGTAGTTCTTTGAAATAGCGTTCCTGCGTGACTCTCGTGTCTCTTCTTGCTTCGTGCCTCGCCTTGTACTCTCTCACAGCCAATTAGACCCACGAGTTATCAACTATGGCTAAAAAGGGCCAAAACTCTCAGCGGTAGAGTGCGAAACAGCAGCTAACGGAGAGAGTGGTTAAAAAAAAGAAGAGAGGACAGATAAGTAAATACAACTGTAGCCTACACGCCACCTTTGCCGAATCGCCTTTCTCCACCGAATCCAGCTTCCCTTCCTCGACCGACCTTGAACGACTTCGCGTTTTCTTGCTTTCTTTCGTTCTCTCGGTTTCTTCATTTTTTTCTTGGCGCGGGGTTTCCTTTCGTTTTATCCCCGTACACCTAACGCCCCCCCCCCCCCCCCCCCCCCCCCCCCTGTGCGATATTAAAATTGCGTTCGACCATGGCGAAGTCCGTATCAACCATGGTATAGCGTTTCATCAAACTTCTTCCACTCACTTTTTCTTCACTCCCTTCTCCCGCGATGTTTGCCCTTCGGATTTCACCACGACGATCGACAATATGCTTTACGATACTATACCGTGGAAACACACACACACTTGTAGAGACATACGCACGCTCTTTATTCTTACTTTTATTTGTACTGTCGTCTTGGTTGTAATCCGACCTTCGGACTCTTCGGTAACGTTTTTGTTCTTTTCACTCTTCTTCGTTATATACGGTTTATGTACATATATATGTGTGGCTACGGTCTCGTCTCTCGTGTCCTGGAACCGATGGTATATTCACCAGTCAGAAGAACTTTCTGGTGTCTCAAGGCTTTGTATAGTTAGTCCAGTCTCCACGGATCAATCAGACGTCCACCGTACTCCCCTGCGTCCCCTACACCCCCGTTGTCCGTTGGCCACAATCTTTTCTCCTCTAATTAAACCTTGATGCGACCGAGACACTCACGCACCACTACATATGTGATGCAATTATCTCTCGTTCCATGTCTGGAAGTATTTCACGCTGTATTTTCCTGTCAAAAAGGACGGGGCTCGCGAAAGTTTGTCATCCATCGTCATGAGCAGTGATTTTCGAACCTCTCATGCAGGACGATAGAGGGTCTTCAAACAGTTTATTTAACGATATAATAAGGGTTTCTACGAGTCTAGTATGATATACTGAATAAATCAACAGTACGCGAATGTAGTGAGAGTTCCGGGAATGATTTTCTTTTCAAGAAGATATTACAATAGCGCGATATCGTGAAAGGATTAAATCGCACATCACCGATAGATCGTTATTTATTCATGTGTGCTTGTCGATTCGCTTTCTTTTTATTCGTCGTTTAATCATTGCACACCGATCCGTATTTCAACAAGCACGACGGAGGCATACGCGAAGAGTGGAGCGACGAAGAAAAAAAGAAAACTAAAAAAGAAATAGGCGTTAAAAAGTTGAAGTAAAATTGCACCGGCTGCTTCATCGCTCGACTTGTCGCCTGTATTAAACCGCTACAAAGAGAACCCATGCATTTCTTTTATTGTCTCGCATTTGTCGTCATCGTCATTACAAAGTCGTCGGGACAATCTAATTTCATTCTAATCTATGAGAACGGAAGGTGATTATCGCAAGGAAAGACTTTGTACGATAATATACCTTCTGTATGCAGTACAGTAGAATCACGGTTTGGGATCGACGAAATCTCGAATTAGTCACAGTTGATCTGATCTAAATGAGTGTATTGCACATAACTTCATTTTCATTAGTGACAATTATAACTCAATTGCAGAATAGTGTAAAGTAGTATGTCACACTTTACGGTTGTTTTATAGAACGTCGTGTAAATTAAGTGGCGTTTTTTATTTTCGTAATTTTAAACTTGTCAAGGCACTGACTTGATCAATTTATGATTAAGAATTGCAAGACCTTGAAAAAGAATAACTGAGTAGAATTATATGTTATTTCCTCAACATTTTCCACAGTAACGAACTTCTTCCGCAAGGATCTGAAGAAAAAAATACGGGAGGTCGGTACGCACGGAAAAAAAATTACGAAACGGAGAAATTACAACAGAAATCAAATCAGAAATGTCTAATTTTTCAGTTATATTCAATGGCCCAAATCATTTTTCTTTTTGTTTCCTTGCGCATTTTTAAAAACGATCAGGGAAGCTTTCAGGAACGTTAGGAAAAAGATATTTTCTTATGAACTACTGGTCACCATTTTGTGGCATGATGGAATAAAGTTTAATTTAGCCACATCGCCAGGATCTTGTGGATTATTTTGGAGGTTTTGTTTGGGGTATTGTAGATATTGGACTAATATAGAGAGAACTTGTGCAGATTTAAGAGAAGAATTTAAAGAGAATAGTGAATGCTTCTCGATGGGATCAAGAGACGCGGTAGCGTCTCGACGCCAAGTACTGAAAAAAAAAAAAAAATGCGTGGCGTAACGCTACCGTGTATAAATACGCCAATATGCCGGAAGTGAAACTTTCGATCGATATATCTCAGGAACGGTACAACGACACGAATTTTAAAGGCCAGTTCTATAATATAATTTGGAGCCAATCTTTCCAAAGAGCCTATTTACAAATCAATTGGTTCCGCCGATTCTGAGATATTGGAACCGAAAGTTTCACAGGGTCCAAACGGTTATAAAAATATCCCAAATATATATGTCAACTATCTACATCAGTTCGACGAAAAATCTGCGCGGTGGCGCGCTCAGCGGCTCAGCTGTCTGCAGTTATTTTTCACGTCGCCACGGACTGTTTTTTTCGAGTTGGGCTTGAAAAAAGTGCGTATTTTTGTGGTCGTTATTTTTTTTTTAATACTTTTATTATTACGTCGAAACTGAAAGTTTTGTCGAGTTTTTATTAAATTTTCAAAAAGAAATGAAATTTCCTAAAAATATTTTTTCGAAAAAAGAAAGTACGCCAATTACGTGAAAATTCTGTTTACGAATATTATTCAAAAAAAGAAGTAAAATTATATGGGCCAAGTGTAATACAGAAACATTTCAATATGGCAAAAACTATTGTGTTTTTAAAGCAAAAAAAAATGCTGTAAATAATTGGCGTTCCACAGCTAGCGGTTTATTGTGGCGCTTGCAAACACTGGAACGCCAATTATTTACAGCAATTTTTTTTGAAAAAAAAATTCTGGGAAATAGAAAAACTCTTAAAAATTAGGTGTATGACAGCTACTGAAAAAATGATTTTGCTTGATAGTTGTACCAAAACGTTGTAAACAAATTAATAATCGAGACATTTTTAATAAATCACCGGGCAACCTAGCTATTTTTTTTTCAAATGAAAATAAGACGTTGCTTTTTCCAAATGCGTAAGAATTTTGAGAGATCTTTTTTTAATTATTCAAAGTCGTGTCTTCTTTTTGTTAATTTTGTCGAATAATAATGCAATTTTAGATAATTCGGCAAAATTCTGAAAAAAAAAAAAAAATCATACATGTCCAGAGACAACAGCAAATTTTTTTTATTTGAAAACAAAAGTTGGATGGCAAAATCAATATTTTCAACATCGTTCATAATCTCGATTCTTTCAATATTTTCATCCCATCGAGAAGTGTATGAAATTTTCTTTGAAGTCCTTATTTACTTTAAATGTACCGTTGAGCAACCTTGAGCTTCAACGAAACTCAATCCCTTTTCAACGAAAATTGAAATTCCAATCTATTATCGTTCGCAATCCGAGTTTTGAAATGCGCTCAGCGAAAGCAACGAAAACCCACGCTCGTGTCTAAACCATTCTGTCGCCTAGTGTATCCGATATCTTGCTGCTTAAAGTTGTTATTAAATAACAGCCTCGTTAAAGTTGACTCGACGTTGTAGAAAGTCCATTTGCCGAGTGAGAGAGATTCCCGGGGCAAAGGGAGATAATGAAAAAGCTCGTTTGAATAGAAGTAAACGAGTTATCGTCGTTACGCGCACGTCGGTTGATGTGTGTCGATCGTCGCGTTACACACGAGGTTCAACTCGTGGGAGTCGAGCGCGGTTGCTCTGTCAAGGTCGCTGAGCGTGTATTCTCTTATCGAGAAACGACGTAAGAGCGTCGGTGCAACGCCGACGCCGTCCCAGATCGAGAGAATCGAGGCCATCGCTTGATGCACAGACTGACACAGAACAGTCGCATATCTTGTAGCGAGCATCGCACGAGACCGAAGGATGCTGTTGCTTCGATATCTTTCTTCTGAGGATACCGAAGTTGAGCGGAAAAAGAGGGAGAACGAGAGAAAATAAAAGAAATAAAAAAAAGTTGAGAAAGAGGATTGTCGCCTTGAACCATCGAGGTCCCTTCCACTTCGGTTACCTTCTCCTCTCGCATCCTCGAACTCCTTCTGCTTCGATTCCCCCTTTGCAGTTATAATAATAATAATAATAATAATAATAATAATAATAATAATAATAATGACAGTGTTAATGAAATTCTTTTGAGAGCTCGTTGAATCTTTTAGGCCGTCGTGAATATCGAAATACTGCACCTATGTTGATTCAACGAGCTGACCGAAGCCATGAAAAAATTGAAAATCAATTTATCCTTCTTTCATTACATTACATTATTTAGGTTTTTTCACCTGAAGTCATCGGATTTCGGACTTTTTCGAATTCACGACTGGAAATAATCAGTTTTTATGTTTCCGTAATGATAATGATTATGAATAATAAACGTTGCTTAGGAAATAATTATTGATCGGGTGTGTTGGAAAAAAAAGAAAAACATAATCTACGTTCTTCAATTGGAGCGGAGCGTACAAAGTATTCGTGATAAGAATTACAAACTGCATGGTAGGGTCGAGTGATGATGCAGGCGTGTATAAGACCTCATTGGATTGAGGTTTGAATTTTGGTACATTCGATCCTCGACAAATGTCCTAGAGTTTGCGACCGGTATCTCTCCGGCAAATTGACTGTCACACGACAATCAATTGGTCGGTCGGAAAAAACTACCGCACCATGCCTACTACGCAGAACACCATTAATTCAAAAAGTGTCCACGAACCCAAGTTAAAGGCAGAAAATCGGCGAATTTACTTGACCTGAAAAAAATCAATTATTATCCACACATTATTAATTCATTGTTACTTTTCTTTTATTGACAATACAAAACATAGGAATTTAACATAGATGCCTTAAACCGAGTTTGTTTTTCTTGTCAATGTTTCATCAACCGCGCCGGTTTCGCACAAAACGAACTGAAGCGGGCTCCGATATAATTCACGGTGATAGTTCAACATATGCATTTCTTGAGTGTGGCATGCAGGTTTCGTACACAGTAATGGATAGGCGAAAGAGAAATTTATTTTCTGTTTTTTTAGGTGACTATTCACTCCTCTTAATTCATTCATAATGAATAAAAATAAAAAATGATAAGTTACCTGAAAAAAAAGGTTTCAAAACAGCTTGTACTGCTGAAAACTTGACCAAATTTGTGATAAACACGAACTGACGTTCATCTCACTACTACATAGGTGGATACTTTGGAACATAATTTTACACATAATTTGGAACTTTGAACATGAATGACGATCGTGGCACAGAATTTTGAAGGGGCAAAATTGACGTTCCATTCGTTGTTAACAGGCACTCGCGAGAAACGACCATCACTGCGCATCTCTAGAGCCGATGGACTTTTGCCGATCTTTGTGTACTCGCGGCGTAGATCTACCCACGCACCTCTCATTGCCGTTCTCTCCCATTTGCATGACTTTTCAATCGTGTTTCGTAAAACATCTCTACGCATCGCCGTCGTTCGCCAGCTGTTACGGCGCCGTTCAATCATCGCTCGAGCGATTGATGAAACAGTTTTGAGCACTCGACGACACGAAGGCACGTAGCTTCGAGATGAATTCTTCGTCGAACATGAGAACGAAAGATTTTTGTCCGGTTATTCTATTATGGCAAAGTGACTCGTTTAATTGATAATACGGGTGGAGATTTTGGACGTACGTCACGGGTATGTCCTATGGCTCGCCGAGTAACTTGTTAAAATCGAATTAGGTTCCGTCGAAATCGTTCGGTTGGCCTGCCAGCGAGCATTGGAGAGCGAGACGCGGATAGAGAGAACGAGCGTTTGTGTGCGTGGATGAAAGGGCGAACGAACAAAGCGAATTATTTTCTACGTGCGCCCGCATTGCTACTCGCGCCGCCACATACGCTGCGTTGCACTGTAGTCATTGTAACGATTCGAAGCGTCGTATGCTGGTCGCAGAGCGACCGCCTTGATATTCTTATCGAATCAATTGCAGCACATGCAATCGCCGGTGCATGGTAGAAAAACATTTTTTTCCCGAATATATCGAACCGCGGTTGCGCTGGGAAAAGTAGTTGCGACAGCAAACATTTTGCTTCATCCGTTAAAATAATTTACTGCTAAAACTCATCTTTTATTGCTAACTTTTTTTTTTTCAGTCAATTTTTTCATTTCCAATTTGTGCCTTATCTCCTGTGTAATAACAGAAGAAAATGTCGCTAGCTAGAAGCCGAGATGAAGTGATTGAAGGTATTTACAAATTAATATACCAAAAAATAGTTATTTCTATTTGAAAATAGGGAACTATTTATCTACCGGGAGGAAACGAGAGGGGCATTGAACTGCAACGCTCAGTAGGAGCAAGCATTATTTAATAGTATCAATAAAAATATTCCCGCAGTTTTATTATATTAAATGCAAATGCTCTCTTTAAAAGCATTCCTCATAATACACATGAAAATGTCCGCAAAAACGAAAACTCTGGTCTTAATTGATTACCGGAAATAATTAGAAAAAACTAAGAAAATAACTATTCTAAAAGTCTCATGTCAAAATAGTTGCTCACGTGAAGTCGGATTAAATTATTAAGTGTCATTTGTATCTTTTTTAATTTTCAAAAATAAGAAATCTATGATTTGAGTACAAGGAAAGCATTCCAATTGAAAGTTTCAAATATTTGCGAAAGTAGAATTTTCATTTTCTAGAAATTTTAATGAAAATATGCATATCAAGCATTATTTAACAGGGTACAAATTGTTTTTGATTGAAAATACGATTATTACAGACTCTGTTTTCATTACGACAAAGTAATAAAAGGATAAATAGTAATATTGTATGGTGTAACAATCAATTTCAAGTTATATAAGCGATCGTGTGAAAATTCTTGACAGTTTATCTGATCTGCAACAATGCTGTGAAATAGGCAGAAAGACATTTTTTTTAATTTCGTAAACTCTACTTTTTTTTTCACACTCGACGGAATTGTAAAGTATTTGCGACAAAAAAGGTGGAAAACTCGCGTTAGTAAATCGAAATCGCAATTGGCAATTCGCGAAGTCAATTTATCGGAACAGCGAAAGTTCAGCAAATTTTCGACGTAACCCTGTTCAAGAAGCGCTAACAGCGATGCATTAAAATCCTACATAACTCGCGCAATTATAACACGGTAGTGGATCCCCGCGCGAATCGTACAGATTAATAAAGTCTCCGGTATGTCCGCGCTTTCGTTTGCCCTCGCATTTGCAAACGTCCAGATAATCAACGACGCTGCATCAGCCGTTCGTCCTCTCGAGAGCTAGCGCCTCGGAAGCTACCGCGCGACATACGGAGTTACGGCTGTGCAACGCGCGATGCGATATCGCGAGTGAACTTAATCAACGCGAACGATTGGACGCGCTCGAACATACGGCTTACATATCGTTGCGCAACATCTCATTCAAACGCCGAATTAATTTCGGATTAATTACGAGCGCTTCGGAACGCTCGATCTGTCGTTCAGAAGGAGCGTCCGCAGTTCGCAACATGCCGCTCGAGTGTCATTTCGTGAATCTGAAGTTTCGCAATCATCGCGACATCGATGCTTTTCCTTGCGGATTCGTTCGGAAGATATATAATGTAACGCACATTGGTATACATATAAAATTCAGGACCGTGTTCCAATGTTTCTCCGTGGGAATTTATAGCTTCGGGTCGAAGGCACACTTGATTTTCCGACGACCGACATCGTCGGAGATTTATCGCTGGGAGAAAGTTTTCGTTTCGCCGCGCTGCTTCTGAGATTATCCGGATTCCGTCTCGATGAGGAATCAAGCGGGGCAGGAAGGGGGAACTGCCTAGTAACGAAACGATCCTATTGGTAATCCATTGGTAAGCGCGAGAGATAGTTGAGGGACGGTACTGCAACGGTCCGAAGTCAAAGGGGAAGAGCCAGTGTGCAATTACCGATGAGAAGCGATGATTGATGATTTACAATGAGGAATGCCTAAATCAGGACTGTTCGTATACTCGAGCGAAACGTCTGAGAAAGCTTGATGCAGCGATATTGCTGGGTACCGCGACTAAAGACGATACAGTTATTGACCGTTTGTAGCTGCGGCAAATGGCCAATTATCACTGCGAACGTTTGCCTTATAATCCATATAGCAGAAGAGAGCAGAGTGTTCTCGGTGCATTTTTCTTCGGATTTTTTTTTTTCATTTTTTTTTTTTGGCCGGTACGTTAATTACAGAAGACCTAATAGAAACTGCGTAACATAACGCAACCGACGGCGACACATATGAAGAATTGCCTCAGTCATTGATTGGGTGACAACGCTATCCTACAATGTAACCTGAATGGTTATGCCGCAATGCTAGTTGCGGTCCAGTCAGACACGTTCGTATGAAACGAGAGCGTTCGATATAGACTCGACGTCGCGACTGCTGCTGGACCAGTTTTGACTCGCGACGGGTAAAATCCAGATGTATATGTAGTTGCCCGTCACTTTCTGGAGCAGCAAAAACTCCGTCGACGTTTCAGCCGCAGGAAAGAATGCGGCAACGTCTCGTTTAAGTGAACAAACGAAAATTCTTCGCGAACGATTTCCTCGCATATGTGAAACTTCGGTATGTCCACCGCGATTCTAATAACACCGTCCGAATTGGTCATAGCGCGCAATTAACCGCATCGTTGGACAAGTCCTACGATAATTTCACTTCTCAATCTGCGGCATACTTATCGTATGTTGAATACCAGACACAATATACCCCTTAATCGCCGCTTATAAATCTTACTCCGAGAGGTCCTTTCTGAATCTTAATGCTATGCAATGGTATCGCCGTTGAATTTATTCGTCTTCGCGTCGGAGAGTTATGTCTCTATATTATAAAAAAAATCTCACTGCCTTATTGTGGCGGGATCTAAGTTCATTTATGGGGAACTTCGAATTTTCTACCTCCTCAATTCGACAGCCTTTCGCTCTAAAATATTCCGAGTCTTCCCTTGGCTTAAAATACTTCAAAGCCCCTTTCGGCGGAGGAAGACGTAAATATTATTTTCTTCTGACATCGCTAAAATGACAACTTTTCTTGCCTGCAACGCGAGTCGAAGATTACCGATTCTCGGCCAGCGGGGGAAAAAATAGTACAAAAACTCTCGTTTTCTCGCAGAAGTAACTAGCGTGTTAGAAAAACGTGTAAAAACGTAACTAGAGTGATACAAAAACAAAAGTGTCCTATTAGATATACTTTCCGCGTACCATACCGAAAAGCGCTACATTTGCGACACTTTGCAAATGTAGCGCTTTGGGCGCCTTTTCGTACATTAGTTCAAAATTTTAGATTTTTCAACATTTAACAAAAGAATCCTTCTCAAAGTGTAGCTGTTGTTACATGAAAACCGGAAAATCTTATGAATCGCTTAGAAATAATGTCCAAATCTAAAAAGATTCAACGAGGTTCAATCATTACTTTTTGACGCAAGCATCGAGATAATCCAAGATTTATCTTAATATCATTGCTCAGTTCTTTAAAAAAAAGCCGACCCGGTATCATCCATTGGCTGTGATTTCGTCCCTCCTATTCCATATTTTCTGCAATTTAATCCGGCCGCGGCGAGTTTGCGTGCTAAACTCGAAGCGTCCCGGGAAACTATACTTTTATTATACCCATTGTTATACATCTCGTAACGATTTCATTGTCGGAATTTTATTGCCCGTAAGAAAAAAAAAACACATTCATTCGAAAGCGCCAATGAATTCCGTTTGTTTTTGTACGAATATTTCAATTGTTATTCGAAGTATCTGCGTCGACGCTTTCGTTTCGCGTCGGCCGCACAGCCGTGTCAACATTGCGTTGTTCTCATTGGAAGATTAAAGTTTCTTCGATCGTTCGTTATTACTCACTGACGTATTTACACTATTGTCACAAGCGAGAACCGGCTACGCGAGCATTAAGCGTAGGAATTGTACCCGAAGTCCATTATACTCCCGCACACGATATTATCCGGAAACTCGTAATTTATCATTGCCCGTCGACGTCGAATGCTACAAGTCAATGTTAGCGCGTCATCTCCGGTTGTATTAATAACGTTATGCCGCGTTAACGTTTGTATAACGGCTTATCTAGAAAAACATTTACAACTGCTATGTGACTATGGATAGATAGCTTATGCATCTATGTATCTACATCAGGAAACGGAACTTTGATAAATTTGCGCAAAGTCCTATCAATAAATTGCAATTGCATTGCAGTTTTGTATTCAATTTCTTTCCCAATAACGTGAGTATCTGGGGATGTCTCTTCGATCCCTTCGCAATATACCGTACTTATCATTTCACGAAAACGTGTTATAGACATAACATTGTAATGTAATTGTGTTTATAACGAAAATACAGATACAATGTATATTCGAAACTCAAGAATTTTCGAGAATCTTAAATCTTGTTTTCGTTTCTGTATTTTTCTATTTTTTCTATTTGTTTTCTCGTACTTCGAAAATAACTTGTTTTTGTATTTTCGAATCTTCTTAAATTTCGAAAATCTTTAATACGTGACACTTAGCCCCAAAGTGGTCCCTATCCGGAATGATACTCGATAAAACAAATTTTTTATGAAATTTTTCAAGTATATCGATAGATACAGTATCGTATGAGTTTTGTGAATTGTTCAGACTGAATTTCCGTGTTCTTTAAAGTAGCAAATAAAACGATTACGAAGGTAATTCGTTACCGCGATAAGAAGTAATCGCTCTAATCGCGATTAGATTCAAATTCTTCGTCCGGTTGTCCCCACTTTTTTTCTTTAACGCACGTAGTCCTGCATGGGGTTACATTGATGTACGCGCGCTCGCCTCCGTGCCGAGTCTGTGTATATCGACGGACACCTGATCCGCGCACCTACGTCACAGCAATTCGACCTCAGCGTCATCTCTCCGTCGCGAATCTCTCCCTTCTCTTTTCACATTGCTACTATTATTCCATCTATATCTGCGACCGAGCTCCGCCGCTGGAGAGCAACATCGGCTTTAAACCTCCCTACTACTGCGCCGCTTAATATGTTCCACTCTCCCTCTCGCGAGTCCACCCACGACCTCGCGAGGCCAGGGATTTCCGAGAGAGAGAGAGAGAGAGAGTGAGGGGAGCTTTCCGTGGATCGTTTGCTCCCCCTCCTCTCTTCGGCCGCCTCGTCGGTTTCCAGCTGTGCGAACGGCGACGACTATCTTCCCAACGCGGAATGAAACTCTCCTGAAAGATAGATCAAAAGGAATGAAAGAGAAGGCGAAGAAATTTCAACGGCGAAGCGATCAATTTCGAATTTACCTGTTGTTTTTTGTTTTTCTTTGCGATAAATTTTATCGCACACACTACATCGGTTTGAATAGTTTATGTCAACGAGACGAAAACAGTTCAAAAACGTTTTACGACAGATTGGGAAAATTTGAGCCTCGAATTTTCGCATGGAAAATTCCTTCAGTATACGATTTTTCCTCATATGTGGAAAATTGAAAATATTTGGTGTCTCGAAAAGTTTACCGCTGCTAGAGTCGAATCGCTCGAAAAGCGGGTCGTTGAAAAATATACTATGTAACAATTTAGGAAACATGTTATTGATTCATGCTCCATTTGACGGTAGTATTAGCAGACAGTCTCATGCATATGCGTGAGATTCAACGAGAATCTCGAACACTCAATGGGATAAAAATCTGAAAAAACTGGGTAGGTGGAAAGCACCGAGAAGATTGAGTTTACATGAGAATGATATCAAAATGTTATCAACAAATTAATTGAAAAAAATTGTTCAACGAATCATTCGCCAGCCCAACTTTACTTCAAAGGAAAATAATTTGAAAATTATTCCGAATACGTACGAATCTTATCAGATTTTTTTGCAATCATTCAAAGTTGCGTTTTCATTCGGTCAATTTGTCTGAAAAAACACAAATTTGAAACATAATAATAAGAATATTTTTGCACAATTAGACTGAACTCGAAGAAAATGCATACATACTCAGAAATAATTTTCATTTGATAACAGAAGTTAGGTTGCCGGGTAGTTTGTTAAGCAGTTTCTTGTTTTTCTTCAATTTGTTAGAAAATATAGTATTGTTATTATAGCAACTCAATCTTCTCAGCACGTTTTATGTTTCATTACTTCCGCGCGCGGATTACTTTGGTCAAATAAAGTAAATTATCAAAAGTATAAAATAAGGTTTAGTCAACTGCTTTAGTATTCCAATACTATTTTTCTTTTGCTCCATTTCAAGTTGAGTATTGAACTTGAAATTGAGATAGAATGAATGATTAGAATTGATTAAAAAACAAATGAGATAAATTACACATGACCTAATAGTGAATGTGGCAACAGTTGGTCTACTGCTCTAGTATTATTCTAGCTTTTGGCTCTCGCCGACGAGCGTCTGACTCATGCACCCTGCATCTGGCAAATCTCCGATTCCCGTGTGTGTTTCGCCCAAATATTCATCCCGACGAAGTGGTTATAAATCACGGCAAAGTTCTATGCACTTAAGCGGAATGGGCCCGTGCGCGCTCGGGGAAAGCGCGGGGACAAAGATTCCTCGAGTTCATAGACGTTTGTGTGTATAGCTCTAAAGCGGAAAATTCGCTCTGTTCCATGCCGAAACGGGCGAAGGCTAAATATAGGAATAAATATAGAAACCGGGCAACAGGTGCAACTCGAGTCTTCATTCGTTTGCCTCTCGCGCTCACGCTCGTTGGATTTTCGATTTCTCGGTAATCCGCAGAGGCCGATCGAACGAATCTCGTTAATTCTTTGCGTGCCACGGAAAGATGAGATGGCAAACATCGTAACAAATACGTATTTCTTAGTATTATAACGACATTTGCATTCACGCAAGCCTCATTCGATAGAGTAATTATTCTCGGAATAGAATAATTCTGAGAATAACAATCATTATTATTACTTTTCAACTTTTTTTTATCATTACAAACTTACACGAGCATATTTGATCGTGAAAGTTCGAAGAATTTGATAAATCTTTGTTCGACTTTCCTCAGCGTTGTTATCGTCGAATGTACAGAGGCAATCGAAGAAAAACATTTATAATAAGGCGGTAGTTGCGATAAATAGTAAGTCTTTTTTTTTATTGAGTACTATGATTTTTTATTGGAATAGCATTAGCAAGCTACGCGCCATGGTTTACCTCTTGCGTCGTACAATCTGCGAAATATTATTGCCTCGGATCTCGTGCATCTTTTAATATCGAATTGATGCGGTATTGCTCTAGCAAACTCGGCAACGGCAATAACAACCGGAAAAGCAACTGGTTGTTTTGTGCAAAAGTGCAACTTCTTGAACGACTCGCAAAGCAACCACTCGTTGAAGAAGTTTAAGGACAATTTTTCCGCGGTGGTCCCAGTCTGGTTCTTTTTCGAGACGCAGCCGAATGAATGGCTGTTAAACAAACCAGTCGAAGCACCAGTGCCGAGGTTGCTATTGGAAAACCAACCGAATAAACGACCATTCAACATACCTTCTTTGGAGTTTGTGCCGTGATCCCCTTTCGACTGACAAAACGACGATAATTGACGGTTATACTCGTACTGTTTATTGCCCTTCGACTGGGAATAAACAACGAAACAGGAATAGTTGAGCTCTAGTCCCAACTGCGCTATTTTTTTTCTTTCGCTATTGTTTTGCTAGCAATTTCACGTGAAAAACCACGCGTGTGTTTCGATCTATATTTTAAGTCGACCACAGCCGCGAACGCACGGTACCCAAGCTCCACCATCTGGCCAGTGGTACAGTGGATGGAGCTGGTAAGGGTGCCACGATAGAAGTGGTACTTTAAGCTGTCTTAGCAGGCTCTACGCTTTCTTCCGCAAGAGTCAATAACAATAACAATAAGAAAATGCCTACCCGTTGATCTTGGGGGTCACAATGCCGACAGGGGTTCGGAAAATCGGCCGTCGCAAGTCTTTCCAGCGGGTTTCATAGTCGTCGCTTGTTCAGCTGTTAAAAAAAACGACCCGACTTTAGCAGCTCGACTGGCAGTTGTTTTGCCGGTTGTTTGGGTGATTGCATGCTTGCACAAAATAACTTTCTTTTTCCCCATTTAACAAACGTCGAATTTTTGGTTGCTGAGGACTCGCGAGTATATTTCACGATAATCAGATTCGCGAATTTCGACGAACGCGAGACAATGGTGTTAAATGATCGCCAATTGAACGTTTTGCGCACAAATTGAACAAATATCGACAGATGTTTCGGTGTTTGCTTTCATATTGAATCTCGGCTTTTCTCGCGTTACGCAACCCAATAAACCGTACTCTGTATTCATTTTGCTGGATCATCGAAGCGCGCAATGTGCAGACGAGTATTGTGGTGCACAGTCTGGAAAAATATCTTCGTAATTGTAGAGCGACGAGTAAATTTTCCTTGGAGCGTGAGAGACGCGAATTGACTCACTGACCGAGTTCACGGTCGTCTCGTTGCGTCGATCGAATTTCCCTGGAGCGGGGCACGGTACAAAGGTTTCGCTTTGCTCGTAACGTACGAATAATAGATTCTACCTGTGAGCGAAACGTACAATCACCTTCGTATGTGTACTAAGCCCTTGTTGTTACATGACTCTGGAAAAGGAAAACAAAGAGGATTACTGCAACTCTTCTAGTCTCTCCCATTCCCTTCGACTCTCGCGACATTATAATTCTAACGCGTTTTCAATTCAAAAAGAAAGGCATGCCATTCATTATTTTTTTTCTGTGAACGCGGACAATAAAAAAAAATAAGTCACATTGCAAGAAAATACGATTTTATTAAGAATCTATTTTTCGTTAATGTTGGATGATACATTTTTCATGCAATCAGCCAATAATTCCGAATGAACGACATTTTCCGTTGAGGAATCTCAACTTGAACGAATTTGATCGAAAAACTCATTTTTCGAAAATATTGGATGATAAATATTCGCGCAATTCGTCAATAAATCAATGATAATTGCACTGAAACGAAGAAAAAATCATACCAATTATCAATGAACAAAACTAAACAAATCTATTGATAAACTTAGCACAACTTATTGATCAGTCGACAAAAAACAATGAAATTGGTTGGTTTGTTTGTTGATCGATAACTCATCGTTGGAGTTTTTTTAGTCGATTCTTGTTCAACAAATTAATTGTTGATTTATTATTGTTTCATAAATTATTAAAATAGTATAAAATAGTAGAAGTCTTTGATCTCTCGTCTATTCAATTGCCCGTCGACACAAATGAACTTACAGCTCATTCGTCTCGATCCGTGTCGCGTCGTTTCGAATGTAGCTGTAGAAAGGACGAAAGAAACACGGTGAGTTTCGTGTAAAAACAAGACATTATTCGTGCCATCGTAATAGATGGGAATTCGTGTTTCGTTGTGAGCTCGCGAAGCGTGTGACAACATTTCGAAATGCTGGAGCTACGCTAGAATGAATTTCTTCAAGAGCGATAATTGTACTTAATTGTACCAACAAGACATGAGCTACAAACGGTTTCGAAGAAGACCATACGACGAGACTCGGAGACTTTACTAAATATTTTGTATCTCTTTCGTGTGACTCATATCGATTAATGGCCCACGCGAAGTGTCTTGGTGTACAGTTGCCATAGGAGTTCTCCGTGTGGACTGGTATTACAAAATTTAAGCCACTACCAGACTGTTGCCGACGCGGGAAAACACGCCCATACAACAGCAGACACATGCCAACTCTGCTCGGTCACGAAAATTTGTTTTCCGCGTGTGCTCGATCGCTCTGATCCATTCTCGACTCTTATACGCTGTTCTCGGTATGCTACGCTACGCTCGTATATGCGCCCATGTTGCAAATGGTCCTCGATGCACTTTAGCGCGAGTTTATAACGAGTAGAGACTACGACGACGATAAGTCGTTCGCCATCGACAGAAAGAACGCCCCGCGTCACAACGGATTCCGGGAATGCTATAAAATCCATTCCCGAGCACACTCAGTAGCGCAGAGAATGTGCGAACAACCTGATGCAGCATTAACAGCTCTCATAGTGTCCGCACGTGCTCAGCCCGCACTCCATCAGCGCAATGTCTCTCGCATTGCTCTTGTATTTTACGTGCCTATCTGACTTTTGCATCATTAACGCACAATTGAGCACGCAATTCTCGCGTACTTGTTGTATCAGTTGTTTCCAACCCGACTGCCACCGCGAATCTTTCGCATTTCGGGTTTCTTGGCATTTATATGTTTTTTTGTTGAACCAAGTTAATTCGTTCGAAAAACTTCAACATTTTGAAATTTTTCAATTGTGTCTTATAAAAGACATACTACATGAGATTCATTGGTTATGAATTAAATGCACAAAATAAGAAGGTAATCATCCATGCTTTGCGATTTGTTTAACCCTAAAACAATATAAATGAGCCTGTTTAGCCGAGCTCGAATTATTCGCTGCATTTTCTAAGATAACGGATCCAAACTTTGACGACAAGTCGATTATTGTTGAATATGGATTCGGTCCGAATGTGGTATGACTTCTTCGAAATTTTCCAAAGTTAAAGAACTTTCTGTATAAAGCCTTTATGTTATATGTTAAATATGATTTGGAATGAGTCGTGAATCTACGTTTTTTTGTCACATTAAGTATTTAATTGAGCCATAAAAAGTTATGCAGATTAGATTTATACGATGTTCCCTCATTTCGATTTTAACGTCGTTCACGAAGCTTCCTTCTTGAGAAACGCAAAATTTGTTGAAAAGTTTTTTTTATGAATAAGCTTCGTAAACGATATAGAAAACCAAAGAAGAGAGCGATTTGCAGATTTTGTTTGCATCATCTTCACCACATCGATATTGGGTCTTAACGAGACATCTTTCTTGCATTCTCGCGTTCTGATTTTTAGGTGTTTTTGGGTTGAAGTTAATCAATAGCTACGCGACCCAAAAATTGCTTTTTGCTTTCTCGTCGATGCCAGAATTCACCGAAGAGGTTAACTGCTGTCCGAGTTGTCGCTATAGCTTCACATATTTACCAGATGTATGAGCAGTTAAAGGTACACTCTGACGTCAGAGATCGGTCTATATACCGGTCGTTAACGCCAACGCAACGCCTCTCCGCATCGAGCACTGTCATCATGACAATATCGTCATTCCTGCGACGACAATGGGGCTACTGGTACTCCCATTTTCCTGTGATCGCCGCAACGATAAGGATTTTTAATATACGCCTCTTCTGGCTTATCTCCTAACGCACAAAGTATATGATCGTTGTCATAAAAGGCGTATTGCTCATTCGTTCGATAATATTAAAGTTAACCGATTGTTACTGCGGGAGATGCAACAAACCATCGACGTTTTGAACGCCGGTGTAAAAATTGATTTGCTTTTTCGGAATTAACGTTTTGGTTTTTTTTTTACCGGAAGAATACTATCTTAAGGCGTTCCATACGTATGTTCAGGGTCGTTCACTTTGCCATTATGTTTTTTCCGTTTTTTATTAAAAACATTAAATGCACGATAACAGCAATATCTGTTTCCGGACAGCTAATGAGCAATTCCAAAGAACATCTTGCCACGAATCAAAGCAGCGTAATGAATAGACAAACTTACCGCGATATTCTCGGTGTTATTTAACTATTTCGAATAAGTTTTGATAAGCAAACCTTCAAAAATCATGATACAGCCGGGTTTCTAGATATGATAAAATATTTCTTTATCTATACCACAGAGAGAGACGGTGAGAGGTTCGAAAACATACAAGTCAACCGCAGTTCTAGAAATTTCTTATGATAACTTGACTCTTCTACGATGAATGTTTTGTTCGTCGTTCATGAGAACAGAGAAATATTTTTTTCGGACATCCGAAAATCTGTTTATTAATTTGTATTTATTCATTTGTAGCAGTCGTTAAGGGAAAGCTCAACGATTGTGAATGCGAGAAGGGTAGCTGCGATTTTCAAATGGACTTTTTCCAATAGTGTTTATTTTCTTGTGAAAAAAGAAAATTCGAGCCAAACACAAAATTATTGTGAGCCTTCGACTCGAATTTGTATGTATCTAAAAAAATTAGCACCATTGAAAAAATGAAAAAGCGTTGTTCAACGAAACATTTGGTAAAACAACTTTTTTTTTTCGCAGAAATTAATTCTACATTTGTTCTCGACAGATAAAAAAAATTTCGAATTTTTGGATTCATCCTTTTTTTATGCATGAAACGTAACAATTGTCGTATGCAAGTTTGGAGAAACCTGATATTTAAATAGATGCTAGACGATCGATCGAAGGTATTTGCAAATGTCGATTGAAATTTTTTCCGAAATCGGAATTTTCGATGATTTTGACAGAGTTCTAAAAAAATGATGTTTTTGGAAAAAGGTAATCATCGACTTTCGCGAATAAAGCACTTGAGTTACCGGATGATTAATTAAACACTTTTTAAAACACATTTTTTAACTCTTTGCGATTATGGAAAATTAGTATTCCCGGCACTGTCCAAATTATCGATGTCGTTTTTTCAAATTTTTATCTCTTTGGGAAGTCTTCGAAATACCATTCGTACCTCAGCTTTCTCTGGGAATATAAAAAAGCTAATGAAGTTATCGGAACAAGGTGGAATCTACTGTGCTCTTCTTTCTTCCTAATGATTGAATTTTTCGCAATTGTGAATCTGTCTTTAATTCGATTAGAAGTGTGCCGCACGTTTGAGCGAGTTAGCTCTTTTACATCGGGGCTGGGATTTGTGTATATACGTATTGTTGTATCGATTCGAACGTTCGATGGAACATTCTGGAAGGTGTGCTTTCCCTACAGCATATAACCGCTTCGATATATGAATATCGAGTTTGAAAGGTGCAACGACGTTTATTCCCATGCTGCACGGCGACGTATACGCCCTTCTGAGTTTCAGTGATCGGACACATCTACGTCGTAGTATGTTGATTTTCTTTCGTAAATGTCGCCGACAGAGAACGTACTCTCCGTGCCAGTCGACGGAGAAGCCTGCAAGGATTCACCTTTGCAAGGTCAAAGCTTTTCCTCTATGTAAAGCTGAAAAGAGCGCGAGAAATAGCGAGCGTCGTGTTGAAGCTAGATGACCGAGAGCCTTTGGGGGTTTCCCCCCTCTTTCTCGTTAACCCTCGCCACCCACACGTTTCCTCTCCTCGCTTATACATACGACCGAAGATAAATATCCCTGTCTAACTGTAACGGTACCACTTCTCGATATCCGGACTTATTTTTTTTTTTTAGGATTCTGTTATCATTTTTTTATCTAACCTTTTCTATGTTCTTTCCTCGTAATCTTGCGTGTGTCATTACGTTTACTTGTATCGAGTTTCAATCTCTGATTTTCATCTTTTTTTTCCCCCTTTTGCTACCTCAAGAAGCTTTGCTTTGCTGCAGCGCGAATTTTTCGAGATTATCCTGTAAATGTTTAAAAAATGTTCCAACACATCGAAAAATCATACTTCGAAAGGTACCGTATATGTGTGTTTTGGCGCATCGCTTTATCTTATAACTTGAGAACGGTTTGAGATATTCAGCTGACATTCATACCGCATATTGAGGAGATAAGTCCTCCTGTTTGATCCAATTTTTAGCAAAATCTATGCAGTCTTTCAGTTTCCACGCCATTCTGAATTTTTTCAAAAGTCTCTCGACGCGCTCAAGCTGCCACATTTTTTGCGAAACCGGGCTCAAGTTTGGCACAAAGTTGGACTATCATTGACATTGAATTTGATGAAAATCTGTGCAGTCGTTCAGATTTTGTGTAACTTTGAATGTTTAAAAATGTTACGATGGACTCTTGAATTTTTTTTGAGATATCGGGCTAGTATTTGGTCGAAAAATGGGTTTTTATTCAACAAGGCTCGGGATTAACGCTGGCGGAAATCCGTTGAGTGGTTCAATTCTCATGGCAGTGAGAATTTTGTGAATAAAATCTTGTTTACGAATGAACTGTCAATCGAGGTTTACGATTGAATTGAGTGTATCGACTTGTATTGAAACTTAGCTTTTTAAGGAAGCCGAAAGTGATACAGGTACTTCCCTACAAACAGAACTTGATAGAATGTGATGAGAGACAGAAAATGAGCAATATGCCGACTACGTTGGCACCATTTTTTTCTCACTGTAATTGACCAGCTTTATTACACCGGCTATATCGTGCTTGCGTATAATAACAAATTTCGAAGCATTAACTTCGTGGCTACATAACTCGTTATGCTACGAGTGAAAAAAAGTTTGATCCGACGATAATCCGTATTAGCGGGAAGACCCGTGTTCGTCGAAAACACACAAGATATTATGAAACAACGAAACGCCATTCGGATGCACCATTAGTACGGAAAAACCGTGTAAATCTTCGCGGATACAGGAAGATTGTGTCGGAGATTTTGTCGAGAATCGTTTTATACGCGAGACTTTGCTCTTTTCGGTGACTCACGATGTTTGCGTGTAGTAGAGAAGTTTTTTCATTTTCTTTTTTTTTCCCAGTTCCGTCCTCGCCTAACAAACATCGAATAATTCATCGGTGTCCGTCATTAGCGTCGCCGCGGCGTTACTGTCAATATGAATATTCGTGAAATTAAAAATACCTCCTCATGTTCATAAATATTCATGTCGGTGATTTTTCAGCCTTCCTCGCGCATCGAATCATCTTCCATGGCTTCGATGCATGTAATAACACTTTTCCATAACGTCTTCGTCGTATCAAGGAAAAATCGAGAGTTTGATTGTGTGCTTCCTGAAATGTATAACCAACGCTGCGGGCACTTGCTCTTAATCCTTGACTCGTTTACAATGTTGTAAAATCGAAATTATCTTGCGTCCTTTGAACAGTTGGTTATCGACGGACGAGAACGACTTTGATTGGCAAAGAGTGAAGGTAATCCCAGCGGTACAGTACAACCAAATACAGTCCATCATGAGTGTGACTCAGAGGGAATTTCGAACAATTATCAGTCGGATAATTTTTTTTTATCATGCATATGGAAGATGCTGAAAATATTGATTTTTCAGAATAATAATACCAGAATGTTAACAAATTGGCGAAAAAAAAAATTACTTGTGAACAATTATGCAATTGTGGGCGAAAATAAGCAATTTCAAGTAATTAGACGGAAATGTGAAAAAATTCATGAGTATTCGGACAAAAATCGCAAAGTATTGTTATGTAAAAATTAAAAAATCAATAAATCACCGGGCAATCTGCATTTTTTTTCCAACGAAAATACTTCGTAAGTTTTCGTGAATGCGCATGAATTTTTTTTTAATCGTGTTCGTGTTCGTATTTTAATTCATTCAAATTTACGATTTCATTCTAATTTTCTCTGAAAAAGTGTATACGTATTGAGGAAAAAAAACCATTTTTTTTTTAACAAAAGAAAGCTAAGTTGCCAGGTGATTATTCCATTAATTTGTGAATACCATTTTGGTACTATAATTATGTAAAATGAATCTTTCCAGCATCTGCCTTGTACCTTTGAGTCTCTCTTTGAGTCTCACGTTTTGTCGGACTGTACCAGGAGTCCTACCTGAATGGTTCTTCACATGGTCAACATCTTTTCATCTAAAGCATTGGTTTTACCTACGGCTATGATTTCCTGCATGCGCATAGATCGGTAGCAGATATTTATCTATATATATATCCAGACAAAAAGGAGATACAACAGCGCGGGTTATTATTTATCATCAAGCTCTGGGCATGTAGCAACGAGCCAGGGGGGTATTATGCCAATGGTATTAATGAGACGGATCGGATGGCGCCGGATGGCCGTCGGAAAAAAAAGAACAAAAAAAAAACACGATCGAACGAACGTCGGGTGCCCAGCACGTCCGTAACTACTGGTGATGCGGGCTTATCGCCGCTGCTCGTTGCTCGTCGTCGACGTCGCGTAATCGCGAAGCGACGGCCCGACGACGTGACGTAGCGATCGCTCCTCGCAACGGGCGTTAACTCCGGCTGGACACACGCGAGACATTGAGGAATCGCATCTACGCACTCTTTCCTCGTTTCTCTCTGTCCCTCTAAGATATTTTCTCCCTCATCGGCCGGCTAGCAACAAGATACTCGAACGGGAGAGACTCGATCGATGCTTGATGACGTATAACGTGCGTAAATTAACGAACCACCTTTTCTGTTTGCGCTTTTTCTATGTTATTATTATGGTGATTATTTTCAATCACTTCTTTCCTCTCGGTCCGATAGCCAGGGAGCTCTTTATGAACACACTCGAAGAGCTTCGCGATTTCCCAAAATGCTTCCGTCATATCCAACGCGAGAAACAATTTTTTTTTACTCCAACGTGAAATATGATGTTAAGTGTTTTTTCGAGTTGCACTGAGAAAAGAGTTCATCTATGGTCGGGGAATGTGTAGTTAGATACGCAAGGTGGGTGTTTAATTATTGTTGATACATTTCAGTTGCCTCATATAACATTCAATTAAGCGAAATGAAGCTGAAAAACGTTTATCAATAGTTAACGAATTTTATTCTGTTCTATCAAGTTGTAGTGATAATCAATTCATTTTCATCTGTGCACATTAATGTTATTATTAATTATATAGTTAAATATTAATATTATCTTTCATATTCATCTTGACATATCCGACCGTACATTTTTTTCGTCGTCACGAGAATACCAGTTTCGTTGATTCGGAGATAAATATGCCACGAATAAGCGACAAAAATAATTCACGGATTCCTGCACGAAACTGGGCGCGCGCGCCGGATTTATATAATATTGTGAATGCGAATAGAATCGACGCGAAACGCGGATGAATGAAAGATATTACAAGGATACTGAATAAAGGCAAATTCACTTTCACTGTGGGATTCTCATTGTCAATTGATCTTCTTATGTTTTTAAAGTCTGATAAAAAATATTTACAGAAATTAAAAAGCTCCCAACTGGAAGAGGAGCCTAATAAGGGAATTGTATTAACTGAAAGGGTGAAATAACAATTAAATTATTCGCATATGATAGTCGAGCGATTTCTTTGTCATTGACTCCTTCATATGGAAATCTCCCGACTATCATACGCGAAGAATTTAATTGTTATTTCACCCTTTTTAGTTATTATAATTCTTCTATTAGACTCTTCTTCCGTCCGTTGAAAATTGTACTTCGAATCGATCGGGCGCTTAACGGGCAGCCTGGAGGCGAAAAATGTATCGCAGAAAATGGCGCTCGATTTTCGATATATTCGAATGAATATTTAATAAATCGCTTTTATTTCTACCACTATTGTACCGACTGATCGAAGTTCTGTTTTGCAAACGACATTCACTGGGCATCATACAATCAGTGTATCTAATTCCGTTGAGCAATTTTCCGCCGTTCTCGAGAACAATCCGGACAACGAAATCACCCTTTCCCGCGAAAGGCATAACTAGTGTCTTTTTGCGCTGGGGGCAGTCGGGAGGTAAAAAAAATATTGTGATGAAGAATAATCCCACCGTTTTCACGAATGGGAAAGGACAACATTTCTTTTATGCTTAAAAAAATAACGTGATCTTTTTTTTAAATACAAAATATAATTGCTCGATGGTTCGCAAAGTCGATGGACGAAACGTTGCGAAGACACGATGAAAAAAAGGCTGTAAAGAGGGAAAAAAAAGTCTGTGTCGCGTCCGAAATACGTGACTTGTTTCACACTGCTCTGGCTCACTCTCATAATAACTTACGGCCGAGAAGAAAGCTAAGTTGTACGCAAAGTTTAAATATATATACACACACACGTTGCAGTGTGGTTCATCTCCAGTTTGATCTCGCAAGGCCTCTTCCGTCCTGCATTGCTTGCCGATCTCCTCCCCCCCCCCCCCTCGTCTACGTCGTCGGCGACGTCGTACTCGTTCAGGTGCCGTCATCATTTTACTGCCTCCGTAGAGACCGACACTTCTTATTATGGATACATATATATATATACATGTATATATATAGTCTCGGTCGCGAGCTAGAACTTTTCGCGGTGTGTTTTCTCGTTCCTCTAGAGTCTCGAGACTCATAACGTTGCATCACTCGAAAAATCGGGCCGCTAGTCATGTCCCTCCCCGTCTCGATTCTCAACGCGGCTGTCGTTGTGATTCTCCACTCTGCATCTCATGCATTCTATAAATATGTATAATACACGAATATACAAGTATATAAGTGCACACAACGAGCGAGCTAATAAAGCGGCGAATCTCGATGGTCGCGACGTTCGAGCTCGACGATCGGTCTTTAGAACGTGTCGAGCTCCACACGTGTGTGATGTCAATGCACGGGTTGGTTCGAAAGCATTTTTATATCGCGCTTTGCACTGTCGGCATTCGCGTTTCATCGATTATTCGTCACCGTCAAAGCTTGTGTCAAGGGTCGCGTGTGAGGTGAATTAGGGAAATGAAGATTCGTTTATAATTAATTATCGAAACGATGGATCGGTACTGATGATTGATATACTTAAACTTTTTATCATGTTTGCATAGAACAAAATAAAACTTAGGGAACTTAAGTTACGCGGGAAACATACAATTGAAACGGATTAATGGATGGAAAGAAAATGATGATTCTAAGATTAAGTCTGATGTCCTTTTTCCGTCGATTATGACCATTTTGTTGTTCTAGATCAGGATTTGATACGAAAACTCGCATTCGGGATGGAATAGCCATTTTTTTCTGAAATTAAAAAAAAACCGGTCTTGTAAACTTGACACGCGTCAGTATCTATCGCAGGAAAAAAATATTTAGACGGATATCTCAGAAATCGTAAGAGTCATTGTGTTATGTCAAACATTCTCGATTGAAGTAAACTTTTCATGAAGTATTAACGAATTTTAAGAAATTACCTCTCGAAATGCCCCGTAAATTTCAACTTTTTCCTTGTATTATAATTATTTTTCTTAAATTACACTTTTTTTGTAATTATAAGAATGTCCATTTTTTCCGAATTTATCACATCCACACACACCCACAGCTCGACATTTCTTTGAATTATGATCGTCCAACGATATGGAACCGTCTAAAACATTTTTCCCGGAAATACGGTTTTTTTTTCTTTACCAACACGAAACTTTTTCAACTTTGTGCGGATGGAAAATTAGATCAGCATTTGCTAACAAATTGAAAGGAAAAAATTTTCTTCGTTTATCAAACACGTTGCATGAAACTTGATAAATTAATTTCGTTGAAAAGTGTCTGAAGAATATTAACTTACGACAAAGTAAACCTTAACGAAAGGTAGTGAGTACAAAATTACGTTTTCTTTAGGGGTTAATTAGTAATAGTAGTTTCGCACATTTAGTAATTAAGAGATGAGAATAAAATTACCCTTTAGATATATGAAGGGTGTGGTTAACAGTTAGAAGTCCCATTAATGTAGTGTACCGTAATTGAACGTTTTTGTTCTCAAACGCAGGCTTCTTGGCATATTTAAAAATTGCGATGTTCGTATCTGTGCTTGGCGTGACCTTGCCTTTGATTCCATTATATTCCGTATCAAGATTTTAAAAATCAACATTCATTGAGACACCAATCTTTATCCAGGTCGGAGCGAAATATTGGATTTTAATAAAGCAATTGAGTCACCTAAAAAAATAGAACAAATTTTTTTCGTTTCCCTATTAGTTGCTATGCATAAAAATTGCATATCGCTGTCAAAACATGCATATGTTAAACTATGATCCTGATTTTTTTTGGGCCTCCAAAAAATGCAGGGTTATAGTTTTTAACATATGCATTTTTTGAGTGTAAAATGCAATTTTCGTGTACAGTAATGGATAGGGAGAAAAAACAATTGATTTTCCATTTTCTTAAGTGACTCAGTTCCCTTAACGTTATCTCGCAAAAACACGAGAAAACCGGATATTGTCTACGATGCCACCGATTTCTAAGAAAATCCGTCGTTCTCGACCGATTCCATACATCGCATTACTAAAACCGAAAGACCGTGAATTTTATATACGCAAAACACCTTCTAGAGATAAACAATCGCGTGCTAAGAAGCGACATGTTCCCCGCATGGGTTACGCGACGAAACATACGAAAGTTCAAAGCGCAATTGTTTCGTCGTTCACAATGTTGTCTAGCGTATTGCACCCAACTCGGGCGCACGCTTTGGCTCTTTGGCATGCGGCGACAAAAACGTTCTAACGGACTATTTCGAAAGCGCAAGTCGATGACGCGGTCCTCGAGCTCTCGCTATTCTTGGATGCGGTCACATGGTCGGTATTCTCTCGTCATCCCGAGCACCACCGGCAACGGCGGTAGAGAACGTTGTTGTAAGAAACACAACGTGCGCGTGTTTGGTGAACGTCCGAGATTCACCGACCGTAACACTTCCGTGCTTCCTGTGCCTCATAAATATATATGTAGGTATATCGAGAAGAAAAAAAGAGCATTTTCGACTTCGGAACAAGTAGACCAACAATGGTAAAACAACAAAATTGCTAATCGGTTTCATTGAATATGATTAAAAAATAACTAAGACTTAAGGTGGTAGTTCCGGTACAGTCTGCCCAAACGTGTCATTTCCGGACAATTCCGAACACCTCCGAATGGCATAAAAATGAGAAAAAAATCAGCTACAGGGAAAGTGATGAAACGATTGATTTTGTCTAATGATAATACCAAAATATTATTAACAAATTAATGAAAAAAATTCTTTTGTCGGGTAATGTGTTAAAAAATTAACTTCTTCATTAATTTGTCGACGACAGATCACATTAATATTATGCAGAGTTAATCTTTAGAGCACCTTCCATATGCCTGATTTTTTCCAGATTTTTATCCCATTGAGAGGTGTTAAAAACTATCTTGAAGTTTTATCTTTGGCCGGCCTGTGCCGTACCTACCACCTTGGAAGAAAAGATCGAAAAAGCACAAAATAAAAAATTGAAAAAAGTTTTGCACGTTTTCTTTATTTATAAAAAAAACATACTTAATGGTATTAATTTGTTGAAATTTCCGTTGCCGCAAGAAGGTCCATGAGGTGCAGTGAAAATAAGTTAAGAATGAACGAAAAAAAAACAACCTGCAGCATATCTCGATAGCTATACAGACACGCCGCGCATTGAACCTTTGAGAAGCATTCTCGAGAGTTCAACGTGTTCCATTTCTCTCATATCTGTGTGTGTGTGTGTGCGTGTGTCTACTGTTGGCTGCTGCACTTTCCTTTTCACTCTGAACTCGCATTTTACTCTTCTTGCCATCGGGGAACAAACCAATGAGCATACACAAGAACGACAATAACTGACGGCGCAGTAAGTGTA
This sequence comes from Ischnus inquisitorius, assembly GCA_963924025.1. Classification (NCBI taxonomy): domain Eukaryota; kingdom Metazoa; phylum Arthropoda; class Insecta; order Hymenoptera; family Ichneumonidae; genus Ischnus; species Ischnus inquisitorius. The sequence goes on from OZ001249.1 coordinate 9,357,831, forward strand.
TTCACCTCCGCCTTTCACTCACCGCACGCTCCTCTTTTCCCTATATCTATCGCCGTATTCTCAGTAAAGACCTCGAAGACCTCGATCGCGCACAGATTCTAATCGACGCATATGATGTGTGGGCAAATTGCGCGAACATATAGACGAGATATGCCACCTTTCTTCGCCATTCAACGCAACGATAGTACGTTGGCGGTTCAAAAAATTGCTATGAAAGACTGCAAAGTAGAACCTTGCACGTTGTTTCCTTCATTATTTTCTCCTTTTCACAAAGCTCCCTCTACGGGAAAGTGTTGTAATCAATTTAGCCTTCCTCATAGAGGGAAATTCGCGAAAGGCAAAGAATAATGAGGAAGAAATCAGCAAAGGTCCACTTTGGAATCTTGTTTATGATTAAACCTGCTTATGTAGAAAATGTCGGCCCATGTTTCAAAATTTCCAAAATTTGAAACAGAAACAAACATGAAATATTACCAAACCGTTCTCTCTCAAAGTAAACTTGGCTTTCGTCTGTTGAAAGCATTCGCAATTTTAACTCTAACTTCAACTCAAAATTTGGAACAGTTCATACGGAAGCAAATATTTTGAAAAAAAGGTGAACAATTGACGAATTTACATATTCTCAACTAATTCATGGCGGACTCCAATCATAAACTTTCCACAACCACCTTGCAGTTTGGATCTAAGCCCATTATTTTAGAAATTCCGATAAGAAGCTGAACAAATTTTTTCAAATTCAAAATGTCATGAATTTGAATGCTTGGCGAATTTCCGTCGAATTTGATTCAAAAACGTTTTTACCAACATAGCATTTTTCCTTCTATTTACAGACCGATACCTCGAAAAATGTCAAAAACTTCGAAATCCGTTCCATTTTGTCACATTTCAATGAGTGAACGCCACATTCAATCCCAAACCATATGCAACAACAATCTACTCGTGGTCTAAATTGTGGCACAATATCGCAAAGATTTTATGAGATAGAGCCCGAATGACCTATTTTCAAAGAAAGTTCAATGAATTTCGAACGGCTTGATGGATTTCTGCCAAATTGAATTCCAAATCGTATAGGACTACTTCAAATTTAAACTTCGTATCGCAAAAATTGCGAAAAAAACATTTTTCTTTAAACCGGTTTATTCGACAAAGCAATAAAAATAAAACTGAAGCGAAATAAAATCAATTAAACGATGCTTTTTCATTTCATTTAAAATTCGTCATTTCCGCCATATCAAAAACAGAAACTAAAGAACGAATAAAATTACATACCAGGCTTCTTTATTTGCTATATGTATATTTCCATCTATGTTTCGATTTTTTTAATACAAAGCTTCTTTTTTATTATGTAGCAAAACGAGTATGGCTGCCAGTTCATGCACCTGAAATGACTCTTTGAAATCGCAGAACACTGGGAAAATATATGCGTATCATCGTCGCTACATCGCCGATAGCCATATAGCGTATTTTCTACTACTTTGAGGATGGTACCTGCCACGCAATGACTAGTCACAATGAAGAGAGTGCATTGACTGTTGTTGTTGGCCGTGCATTCGCGAAGTCACCGCACAGTCATGCAATTGAAGAATAATTTGTTGCTTCGCCGTTCAATTTTCTTATGAAAATGCAAGGGTACGTTGAAACGTACGACTTGAGCGTTTCTAGATAGGAAATTGAAAAGGTGGTTCAATTACGAGATTTCATGAAAGAAAGACATGACTTCGAGGTGCGCGTTCTTGGATATTTTCCACGGATCGTATACAGGCGCGTATTTATGTGAACTGGGGAATACAATTTCTTATTCTACTTGAAAAATGAAGTTGCTTTGTCCATGCTGAAATTTCCAAGTTGAAATCAAACGAATGAGACGTTTTTTTGCTCTCTATCGATGTAATAAAAAATTTTAATTATGCAATTTTATAAAAATATAATATCGACACAATCGCCAAACGATCGCCAATTAATCGCGATGGAAATTGGAGAAAATTGTTGCTGTCGGTACGAATAAAAAAATCGCGGAGGGGATACCAATTTATCCGAGTGGAACTAGTTATGGGATTTTTCGCTGCGCTTGGATAATGCAGGAAGAAAATTCCTCCGGGGAGACGAGTCTTGCTGCTTCTGCAGTCTAGTTATCTCTATACCCGGTCAGCAAACTTCGATCTCTCGCAGGCACGAGCGAGAGAGAGAAAGAGAGAGAAATTGGTATATATGTATATAGTGAAAGAGAAAATGTTACTCGTAGCTAAGTTCGTCTGGTTACTTTGCATCCTCCTGTCCTGACTGAGGGTGCAACGACCCCCGCCGCGATACAAGTAGGACGAACATTCTGCGTGCTAGCGACGTTCCTTATGCAGTAGCCTCTTTCGCTCAGCATATTCTAGTCGCGGTCGTTGGCAAAGCAAAGTAAATCGAATCATAAATCGCTGCAATTTAGTTGTTAGATCTTTCAACAATTGCAGTTGCGATTTTCTCCATGGATCAAAAATTCATCATTATCGTTGAAAGTCGATGCATTCCAGCTTCAAAACAAAATTGTTCGATAGTTCTTTAACGTTTCCTCTACTTGAAAAAACTTTGAATCCAAGAAAATTCTGTGGGGATCCAGCTAGATTTTTACTAGACTGGTCACTTTCAACTGGAGACCTAGTCAGGTTCCTGGAGTGGATTGTAATGATGGAAACTTGAATTCTGATCGAGCTTTCACAATGAATCCGAATCTGGATTCCAGAAGCGAACCAGTCCGAACCTACTCTATTGACAGACACATCATCCTGGAAAAAATATGCCGATGACTTCATCATTGCAAATTTAGCTTGTGGAGTGTTACCACTTGCCTCGAGAGATTAAATATGAATGACTGCGACAGAGACAGAGCTCAAAATGTAATGCAACCGTTCTCGAAGAAGTTAACAGAACCAAATTTAGTGAGCGGAGTCCTCTTTACCACTGATTGAAGTAGCCCTGCTGACCAAAATTTATTCGTTTATGTTGTCGTCGAGCACGATTCGATGAATGATTGGTGCGAGAGAGAAGATTGTTTAGCCTCCTCATAGCCCACTCGGTTATTCACGTCGATTCAAAGTTTTCTTCCAATTCGATTCTTGATAAGTTGTCTGTATTTGACAGCCCAAGGCTGAACGCGGATACTTTGTGAGATGCGGATACATCTCAGCACCCAGTAAACAACCTTATTTTTCGTTTGAATATTACATTGGACAGATCGAATCGTTGAAAGCATGAATAGGATCAATCGAATAAATTCGTTCACTCATTGACCCTATAGAAAATTAGATGAATACAAATAAAAATAATTTGTGAAAATATTTTACGTATATATAAAACATAAAGCGCTCCTTATGTTTGTATAATGAACTGTTGTATGTAGGTTTGTTAGCGTCCCGAACTGCACTAATGAATGATTTCAAAGTTACAACGGGGATGAAGGTGGACTGTTCCAACGAGAAAACCCTGTTTGAAGGCCCTAGCAAAGTCCCCAAGTGCACCAAACCAACTTTGATAAATCTACATCCGGTTCAACTAGATTCTTACAGGAAAAGCAATGTTACAGAATACCTGCAACGTTCTTAGCTGCATTAATCCAATGGTTAAGAATCCATATCAGGTTCGGCCTAAATTCAAACGGAAAAATCGCTTTCGCGGAGGCCGGTTACGTCCCTAACAATAAAATTGTACATCCAAATCGGTTCTTATCTGCGGTGGTATAAAGGGACCATATTTAAGAAATCCCTGCAATCGCACTAGGGAATGATTTCACCTTTCAAATTCAGAATCTCTTCGTATTCCGACAAATATCATCTTCTTGAGAAATTCCTGACAAAGCTCCATCGGAATCCGATCCTTAATACGGATCGTCGAACAAACTTCTGCACAGGTATTGTTTTTATCGACAATACGAACAAGCTGACCGCAATCTCGGTTCAGGTATTCCATATAATGTCATCCAACGCAACACTCTAGAAACTTAATTTTATCCACGTTCGATATTATATCGATCGTTCGTGAGTAGAGTTCTTCTTCGGGCTCGTCGTTGAATCCGCTGTGAGTTACGATGATACTGACAAGGAGTATACAATGTAAATCGAAACGAGCGTACGAATATCCGATGTATCTCCCGTAGGATCATCGTGTGTTCCTTATACGCGTATGCGGATGGAATTATTGCACACGTCGTCGTAGTCGTAACTGTCGTTGCAATCGACAGGCAAGCTTTCGTCACGGAAGAGAATCTTGGCGCGTACGAGAAGCCGCGAGAATATTTTCTGAAGACCCACCGGTTTCACAGATGTTTAGAAGGAAGAAATTGACTGAATAACTGACTGACTGACTGACTGACTGACAGACAGACAGACACGGGAAAGGAGAAAAAGCCTGTGCGTGACGGTCGAGGCTAATGAAGCAATGATTGTACGACACCAGGCTTGTGATGCATTTTGCGAGAATATTGCGACTATCGAAAGCGGTTTATATACCGCGCGTGTTTACAGCGCGATTAATACATAAACAAGATGTAATATATATAAGCTACCTTGAGGGTGAAGTTGCGAGCAATGAAAATGTAGGGTAACGTGCATGACATGACTGTTTTTGACGTCCACTCGACTGTTGCCGACTCATGTTCAGTAACCCGCAGTGTCTCTGCAATATATATTCGGTGGCCAGCGGTAAATGAATGGCACGAACAGGCTCAGTTGCCGATAGGACGGTACACATTGGCTTCGTATGCCTTAAACTATGAAAATTTAATGAATCAACGAACAAAGGAAATATTATTGGAAAGTTTATGCAATTATGTACAAGAAATATTTTCTTTACCTCTAAGAATCATGATGAGGATAGTTTCTGTAAAATATTTTTCTTTCTGGTAAATTCGGAATTAAATGTTGAACATGATTAATTATGAAATGAATCATCACTCCATTAACGAACTCGATAACGATTGTTCGGTTTTTTGTATTTTCTCTTCCTTCTTCAGTGTGCACTCTTTTCCATTACAAACACGGATTTCAAGTTCATTTTTTTTTCATAACGTAGAGGTAGAAATTTTAATTATTCACCGACGTCGGCAAAAATTTTCCTGTCAATTTTGGGAGAAAAAACTTGTTACTATAACAACGATTTTATTTGACATCAAGAATAATTTTCGTAATATGGCCAAGAATAAGAGCGTGGCTGAAAAGATTGGCAAAATAATTGTCGAAAGTACAAAGATATATTACCGTATGGGATTTTCAACTTTGTGGCAAAATGCGTTTTTTTTTTTCGGATATCGACATGTAAAATGGAAAGACATTTAAAAAAAAACGAATAACCATCAATTTTCTACAATAACGAATTTTATGATTTGTACCAAAAAAATCTATTACAAAATTTGATAGTTTCGCTAGTTCTTTCGCAAGCTTGTGTGAAATAAGAGTTATAGATTAACGAAATTGACAAAGCGAACCCTATATTTCGCAATATAGATTATTTGCAATTTCCCCGTTCGCGTGTCTATAGACCTCCTGTCACAGCGGTTTCCGGTAGGGCAGCCGACAGTAAAGCGACAATCGAGACCACGATCGTTTCGTGTCGTGTTTTAAAATATATATATCCCCCGGTATATAGTTCTCAACGCTTGTATGCATCGAATGTGTACATCTATTACGACTGCTTGTGACCGATGGACTTATTGTGTGTTGGTATGTTATCCACCGTATCCAATATACTAGTTTGGAATATGGTTGATGTTACATAAAACATTGCTGTATACCGACTATAGAATGATAATACTTCTCTTCTACGACAATCCATGCGGTATAGGATCAGCGCGTTGCTTTGTAAAACCAGCCATTAATCTTGTACTTTTCTACGCGCCCCTTGCCACCAGCTCACACTCCGGTATAAATGGGTCGTGTACCGAACGATCACGCTGCCCCCTCCCGCCCCTCCCCCCCTTGTCCCTTTGTCTCCCCCCAGCCCCCTTCGTCGGTTCATAATCTTGTAACCGTTTAGAACTTTCGCTGTGTTTTCGATTCTATATAAAATGACTGGAACCTGAGACTGTAAAACCCGCGCCAACTTCTAGCCCTTGTGTTTCTCAGCAACCTTCCTTTTCTATCTCCCCGATTATTTCCTTCCTTCCTCTGTCGTGTGAGCGGACGCGCTTGGTTTGAAGTACGTTTCTAATTCAACGCGTTCGATCGACCTCTTCCGAGAGGCCGGAGGGCACATTAGCCGCGTGCAGGTCTCTACACCGTTTGACCGTGAAATCTGAAAAATCGCAATAACGCCGTGACAAGCTTCTGTATATTACTATTACTTCACAATTCTAATGACAATGGGTGTTTCGTCGTAAAACACGCGTTCAACATGTTCGGATTTCAACAAGAAATTTCGCGATAACGTTCGCGTGGCCGCGAATACGGTACGACCCTTGTTTTCTCAACTCGGTGGGACACTACCGCTATTCTTTACTTTCCCTACAGTCCCCCCATTTGATCAGTTTTGCTGCAGCAACGGCACCGGGACGCAGGGTCAGGGACGTTGCAACGCTTGCAGTGGGGTGAACGGACATAGGGGAAATTCAGTTAAAGGAAATCGTTGGCATGGTAACGAGTACAAATAACCGAGCCGTTGAGTTAAGTGAAGTTAAATGGAGATGCAATATCTTCGCCCTCACGCATCCTGCGCTCAATCGGTAACAGAAACTGTAAACACCTTTTTTCAGGAATACTGGCATTAACAGCTGAAAGAAGTGTCTTATCGTATGGTATGGTGATGTCCGCATACGATCAAGTTCCGTTTGCTTCCTCAGGAAGCTTTATTTTGGTGAAATTTTTTTTTTCGAGGTTTCCATGCAATCGTCTTCAGAATGTGTCAAAACTTCAAAAAATCACATTTATAAAAAATGTCTGGATACATGTGTGTGTGCGGCCTCGTTTGGCCTCATGACTTGGAAACGGTTTGAGATATCAAGCTGAAATCTATACCACATATTGAGGGGTAAAGTCCCTTTTTCGGTGCAATTTCTGGCCGAACCTATACAGTAGTTCAGCTCTCACGCAATTTTGAATTTTTTTAAAAATGTCTGGTAACGCTCTAGCTGACACATTTTTTGAGATATCGAGCTGAAATTTGATGCAAAGTTGGACTATTATTAACCAATGATCAGTATTGAATTTGGTCAAAATCCATGCAAGCGTTCAGATATGGCACCATTTCGAATTTTTTGAAAAAAAAAAGTATATGTTTTTTTGGCGGAATTTGGAAAAAGAATTTGGTGAAAATTTTTTTCACCAAAACAAAGCTTCTTAAGGAAGCAATATGCCAATATAAATGGCACCATTTTTAAGCTATATACGACACTATGCCTGAAAAAAGTTATTTGCCGTTTTTCATACCGACCGTGTTATTCCACCTTCTCTTAATGCGACAGAGGTTCCACTGTATTTGTTTTGTTATGACGGTTTGATTCGACGAGGTTCGGTGTCAGTTACGGTGACGGCATTGACGCTGCGCAATGCGCCTCTCGACGGTTGCCACGGTTTTGAGGCAGAAAGAGTGGTCAAGGTGTGCTAACGGCGAAATCGCAATGGCCGTGTTTAGTAACGTTGATTCTGCAGTATTCCACAAATGCCGGGTATTCAGTCCACTTCTGTCATCGTTGCGAGTTCTCATGTTTATCGCCCCAATGGCAGGAATTACGAGGCAGATCTACTTTTCATTAGAATGTCGCAGCGTCTCGCCTCAATTAAAGTGCAAACGTTCCGATGAAGATCTATAAATTCAACGACTGAAGCAAATGGCGTTGCAACGAACGCGAACGGATACACATGTTGGTCGCTTATCACACCGATTTTCACCATAGCCATAATTCTGTAGACATGCCATTACAAATTATGCAAATTTCATTTCCGCATCGCTTCCTCATTTTGTTTTTTCTCATTTGCAAAGCTCCTACATGGGTAAGTTACGTAACCAATGTTGACTTTCTCATAGAGGAAGCTTTGTAAATGACGTTAACAACAAAATAGGGAAGCCATGTGCAAATCTATTTTATTTTGATGGCTCAATTTAAGTCTTGATACAATAAAAACGCAGATAATGGAAATAGTTATTTTCGATACAAAAGCGAGAAAAGAGGTCGCTCTCGACGAGTGTAAGGTTCGAGCCGAAGGCGAGTGCGAAAGAAGCCTGTTTTTCTCGCACGTGTATTGAAGTCGGTTTAATGACTTTTCTGCACTAGTGTGTAGAAAAGAATCATAAAAAAAGGATTTAACTCGCATTCGAAGTAAACGGATAAGAATAGTCTATTTGTGTAGAAATTGTTGGGCCGAAATTTCAAAAATTATAAGAGATATCTTGTTAAAAGACATGTTTGATGAAATTAAGAATCACGTAAAATCTTAACGTATGGACTACAGTTTTTTTATAAGCTCTGTATTCGTTTTTCATGATGAGTGTAGATGGCTTCCAATTTCCATAATTGATAAATATAAAAAATAGGATTCAATAAAAGACAGAACAGAACACGAAGGAATACATTTTTCTTCGAGCTTCTGTAGAAGTCAATATGTCTCGATCAATATAATTCACGGAATTTCTTTATGGCAATAATAACACTTTTATTGTTGTACAAAGCGACGAACTATAGGGGGGACATTCAGTGTGCCATGTCGCGTCGCAGCTGCTATAATACAGAGACCGCATAAAGCTTTGCCGTGCAACTAACGGGGCCATTTTATTCAACGAATCCAGCTATACGTCGAGAAATGGAAAATTATCCAATGCCATGATCCACTCACGGTTAAACGCTTTCACAAATCCTTGTCGGAGTGGAATAAAATGGTTAATTACAATTAGGGCCATTTGTCATATGAACGAAGAAGAATGCAATAGGAATAGATGGAACACGACGGCTCGCTTTAGCAATTCAACAAGTTTCCTTGATACGAACAGCAATTTTCTATCGCCTTCGACCAAAAAACAAAAAAGATATGCCACACTTCTTCAGAGGCTTAAAATAAAAAGTGGGGCAAAATGGATAATGATTAAAATGCACTAACAAAGAAGACAAATTTGAATTTTTAATAATCTGCTTCCTACTAACCAATATATTATTCTTGTTGAAAAATATAAATGTCCCCAAATAAAAATGAATAATAATATTTCTTTAAGTATAATTATCGAATTACAGTTTCACTTATTTGCATTTGTATTTTTCGTATCGGTCCAGATCGTACTACCCGATATTTTGTTAGGCAAGCAGTGATCTGCTGCATCATAAATCATGGTGATAAAATGTAACAATCGGAGTTTTTGGAAATTATCATGAATTTCGGATTAGGTTCATTTTGCTGCAAAGCACAAGTTGCGCAACTATTCCGTTTCGCGTCACTTTTCGCAAATAACTCCCGTACCATTGAAGCTCCCGATATCAATATCCAATTCCTATAATTCCATTTGACACACATTTCCTCGAGATTACACGTTTATTACTAAAACAAATAAACAAACATTGGCAATGAAACGACGGGGTTATCGCCTCAATTACCTTGAAAAATATTAGTTTATATAATACATTGTGCGAGAACGATGTGTGAAAAATTGTAATACCCGATACTCGTGTACCTTGGGTATAATGTAAATTTCACTCGACGCGAATGAAATACCTCGCGCGACGTATACGTATGTAAGCGCGCGTACCGAAGGGAGGGACGTCGTGGAAGGCAAACGTGAAGCGGGTGCGTACATGATCGTTCGCGACAGCATCAACAACAGGTGTTAGCTTAAAGGGGGAGAGGTACGACGGAGAAACGAGACGCGTTCTCTTTTGCCTACACTTTATGCGTACCATACTGCAAAGCCAAGCGTGTGTCGTAAGGTTACGTACGACTTAACAATTACTCAGCTCGGCAAAGAGGGCTTGGAGCATGCGATGAAGCAGACTCGGTGCGCTCTCTTGATAGCGTACGAGGTACAGGTTCACAGAGAGCCAGACCGAGAGACGATAGGCGAAGAAGTCCATTATCTGCATTGATGAAAAAACTTTTTTCGTTCAATAACATTAACTTTTCCGAATTATTCCAAACGTATATTGTTTTGTTTAAATTATTTTATTATCATTTCACATACTATTCAAACAACATATTTTTTTACAATTTTTATGGTGTTCACTGTAAAAATGTCTGCATGGAAGTTAATGTACCGGTGTTGGAAGCTTTTAGAAATAAACTAGTATATTAAATTTAATATACAAATGTTGTGTAAAATCGATGTACGGCAAATGAAACTGATAGAAAAGCGATATTTTTAATAAAAGTTCTTTAATAATACTGAAAAAGTACTGTCATTTTACATAATATTGTACATTAAATTTCCAATTTTTTTAACGGTGTTTTTCAAAATTTTGTATGATATTGTGAAAATTATGATGGAGTTAAAATAATAATATAGAAATTTAAAGCCTGTAATGGTTTGTGTAATTGTATCAAACTCATTTTTTTCCGGCATGTCCCGATGCGCTAGATGCGGATCAAACATGGACAAACATTGGACGGCAATTTCTCATCGTAGATGCCTCGCGATGTTTAGTCAATCAAAGAATGATTGAAACAAAAATGACTATTATTTTAGAACTAAATTTTATTTGAGTTAGCGAAGGTTTGTTATTTGTTTGTTCTGTCACTTGGCGTGAGATAAAAATAACGTCCATTTTCATGGAATTTCATTGTAAATGTCACCGGCGTTAACTGATGGTCAAATTACGACCACGAAACCGGATTCTCAAGAAAGATCATAGTATGAAGTAAAAAATCTTACGTTTCTAAAAGTTTGTAAGAAATACTGATATTATATTTCTCAAGATTTCGGGTAATTAGTTCCTTCTGAGACGAAATCATTTTCACTATTGTATGCTCTCAAGCTAGACCTTCGAATGTATTATATAAAAAATAGCCATTCTTTCATTAAAATGAATAATATTTGGTTGATTGCAGCCGCGTAAAAAATCTCTACTTAAAGACCGACATAAAGGCGACCACCATTTTACGTCTCTATACAGATGTTGTTATCATCACTCGTCACATCACGTGACTTAAAAAAAAATACACAGATGCAAATCATTACAGAAGAAAATCATCGTAGATCATAGATTACCATAGATTGTTATTTTACATGGAAAATAATTGCAATTGCAAATGACGGTCACAAAACTGTCATTTGACACAAATCCTGAATGACCATCATTTTACATCAGTGACCGCATAGACCGGGGCTCCTCACTTGTGTATAAACGTATATATGGATATGTACATACGTATATACGGAGATAACGGACTATAGCGTAATGCTCGGGTATGCGGACGAACCGTTGTGCGGTCGTCTTTGCAATCGTTCGTTATGCTTTCCTTCCCTGTGGTCTCGCGGATTTCATTCGGCCCCTGCTCTGTGTGGATACGGGACGGCTACGGCGCGTCAAGTATAGCTCGGTATAATTATGAACCTGGCACGCTTAAAACCATGTTTGTGGAAAATATAAAGTTTCATTAATGAAGACTCGATACTTCTATTGCAAGATCGTTACTGAAATAATTGCAAGCTATTCCTTTATTTTTTACTTTCTTATCCCAAACGAAATTCGAAAAAAAGTGAAAGTATTGTAATCGGAGAATGAGTAACACCCAATTCATAGACAATAACCGCTTTCGACATTACAGAATGAAAAAAAAGTTTTTCACTTTTTTTTTTCACACTCAATCCATTAATTCTTATGGCACGAATAGTATTTTCAGTATCTTCTTTAAGTAAAAAAATCAATGTCAAACTTTCCGCAGCCATTGTTTATTATATTACACCCAAAAAAATCGAATTGTGACCGAATAATTTGCACACAACCATTGTTAACAACATTGATAAAAAGTAAATCGCAAAAGAAAATACGATCGGGCAAACTAGTGATTTTAATATTTCGAAATAACGTCTATTAGAGCTTGAGTTTGAGACTCGCGAGGCGTCACCGATACCGAAAGTTAGACACGTCATCTGTGGTTTATGACGTAATGTTCCAAAATTCCAGTGGTAAAGATTACATTTTTTTGTTTATGTTTACATTTGTAATTTATTACGAATGTTTCAAAAAATCTAAATATCTCGGTCAGCTTAATTGACCATTTTACATAATGGATTTTTTTTGTCAAACTCTTGAAAAGAATGAAGTTTAAGCTGGCCACGTCAGATTCACCGAAATTTTTGGATTAACATTAGCTTCATACAAATGACGATCGAGATGAGAAAGTCGAGAGTTGCAATAGACCGGTAGAAACTTCTTCGTGCCCAATTTTTTTCTATTCTGTAATTATAGGTCTTGTTCCATGTATATGCTATCTATATAAAATCAGCGAAATAACCCGATTCAGCAACACCGTACGAAAGCTCCCCTTCGACTCTCGCTTTTCATCGGTTTCGACCCTCGGCGGGTCCGATCCACCCTACCGGAAAGTTCCAGACGGATATAGCCCGCGACAGACTTCATCCAATCTTTTTTGCTTCCAAGTTCAAGCGGATCAAAGTACTAATTCCAATTCACACAACCCTACGAGCGTAATAATTCGTCTTGAGATACGAATAACAAAAAGTATATCAAACCAACTGTTGATAAGTAAAAATGATATAGATCAGTATTTAATGAATCTGACAGTTTCTACTAGAGATAAAAATATTCACAATAAACACAGAACTTGTAATATAATATTGAAAAAATGTTTATTATACTTTATTTTTTCAATTTACTTATATATTTTTGTCTTCTTTTGTTGTAATATAATTTTGTTGAATGGAGAGATCCGTAATCCGAAATAAACATAAAACTAGTAATAATTATCAATATTAAAACTGCGCGGCAGCCGGGAATAAAATGTTTCCAACAAAATTCGCAAAATATCAGAAAAACGATTTTTTTTAATAACTTATATTTACTTATCGATTATCTCTCTCGACAAAGATTAATATCCGATTTTCTTCTATTAAGTCGACTTAGAGGCAAATTTTTAGTGGAAAAAAAAAGAAACTAAAATATTTACTTGAGCGATAAAAGCTTTGAACCCCGAAGATTGGCCTTTGTGTAAAGAAAAATATTCCTCAAAGTGTCCAAAGTTTGTTCAACTTCCCACGCGAAACTCGAGCGAGTTTATATCTTTGTGAAACTTCGCGAGGCTCGAAACAGAGTAGAAACTTTATTTCCCAAGCGTATCGAGAACCTTGTTGTTTTTTTTTTCCAAATTTTTCATAAATTCTCAAAATCCGCGGAAGAAACAAGTAGGAAATCCGTTGAAAACGGTTCGATAAATACACATGGACGAATCAATAGAGCTTCTATGCTTTCCACTCGATAATTCATTTGTCACTTAATCTAGAGACAATCAACGAATGAGAACGCAACGTGAACAATAATTTGTTTTCTGCACATGTATGAATTTTTTCAGAATTTCCTACAATTATAGAAAATAGCTTTTCGACATTTTTTGTTATTTTGGAAATTGTGTGAAAAGTCTTGAATTTCGGATACGCATTTGTCATAAGACCACCGATTACATCCAGGAAGTTTTCGCACGATTGATCGAGTCCACTGGCAAGTACATGTCAAATCATTTTTCCAAAACCTAATATTCGAAAATTGCAGAAATTTCTCAAAAAAATGTATACGTATTCCGAAAAAACGACAAATCGTTTTCATGGTAAAAAAAAGTTTGGTTAACGAGTAATTTGTAACGCAACTTATTTTTCATCAATTTGTTGATAATATTTTGCAATTATTATTATGCAATGTTAATATTTTCAGGACCTTCTAGATGCCTGGCTTTTTTCAGCGAAGTGTTTGGAATACTCGCTGCATTTCGCGTGAAAGTCACATCCGAGCGGACTGTACGCTAGGACTATCTTAATCCGCAAGTTTGAGCGGAGAACCTCTTTCTGTTCCGTTGTCGATAGCAGCCTCGATATTAGACAGAAAAGAGAGCCCCGGAGGGGACAAGCGAGATAGCACAAAAACTCGATACATAATATGAAACGCCGGTAGCCAGTAGTGGCGAAGGCACCGTAGCCGAACTGTGAAAGTTCCTTGTCATGCTGAGCCGAAAGCAAAACCACCGCGCCAACCCCCTGGGTCGGCTATGGCGGCGTCGTTGGCGACGCGGAGATGCCGGTCTGAACGCCAAACTACCGCCCACGCATTATTCCGTAACCCACAGGTCCTCGCTCACCAACCTACCCTCGATGTCCTCACTGACTGGTTTTCGACTCACGCGATCCTTCCCCTCCTTATCTACCTCGCTCTTCGCTTCAACCCTCGGCGTATACCCCATTCATTCACCGACGCCCACGCGTCGATTTTCACCCTCCCTCCACGCTCCACGCTCGCCCGTGACGTCATGTGAAACGGTGGAGATAGCGAAGGATACAGCACGGGCGGATGATGCCGCGGCTGATGCTGGAAAGCTTTTGGCCTGGATTCTACTCGACCCGTTTCTGTTGCTTCTCTCGCCACCATTTCTATTATTACTTTTCTTCCCGAAACTCCCTTTTTCCGCTTTCTCGGCCAAAAACATTCTCGTATCATAATTATCGGAGCGGTACTTTGAATACCGAATACTTGTTTGAATACATATTTTTTATATATTTTCAATTGGATAAAATATCGCGAATCACTTCGATCGAATACGAAAGAGATCGACAAGTCGCCTAAATTCGGAAATGAAATCACGCATCTTCCGTTATTCGAAAAAAGTGAATGTTTGACCGTAATTTAAAAAAACACGTGTGAGTATCTTAGAATTGTAAAAAATTGGGTACATTTTCCAATGTAAAACTCAAATTTTGAACTAAAGTATTCGTAAAAAAATAATATTAATATCTTTTTTTGATACATTTATTTTATTTGAAAGGTGCTCCGGAAATGATCTTTTTACGGATAAACCAAATTCAATCAAATTTGTATCAAGCAATGTATTCTTTTCGGACACGATTTTGTTACAACGAACTCTTTCTTGGGTGTGGTAAAACATTACGCTTTTTGTTATTCAAAGTAATTCGCAAGATTTTTTTTATAACTAGAGTCAATCGCTGTTATTAGAGTTCGGAGCGTTGCGCAAGGTGTTTTTCTATTTTAAGATCTACTAGTTTGTGTGTTCGAAAGCAATATGATTCGGGACATTATAAAACTGAAAACAAGCGTGCTGCTCAATTGTGTTATTTCCTATCTTTTACATTGTAGTCACTTTTTACACATGCATAAATATGTTGTTTTCACGTATAATGACCATGCGGAAAAAATATACTTGTATGTGTGTTAAAGGTGACGACAATGTAAACAATAGGGAACGGCAATTTGAATAACACGCTTGTTTTCGCACCGAAAGTGTTTTCAAATTCGAGGTACAATTTTTAGGTTCCCCGGTATTTCGGGATTCCAATCCAAACCCGCGGGCTCGCAGCCACCTAACGATAACGTATTTTCCATAGGAGAACAATACAATAAACTGAAAAATCGCGTTATTTGTCGCTAAAATTTAATTAATTCTATACGGTGTAATAGAATCAAAGTTGAAATGTCACTCCGATATGTCATGTCTCTCGACGTATCCTCGTAAAAAAGTCGCATTTCGAGGCAAAGTCGTTCGGAGTTTCGGTTGGTGCTTCCGGGCGTCGGCCGGTGTAATGCAACGCTCTCGCGTCCTTCTGTACGCGATGTCATAACGAAAATCGGAAAAAAAATTCCGAAAGGGAAAAAAAAATTCCGATATTTCATACCTCCATCAAGGTATTCCGAGCTGTACAGTCCGCAGAAATGTGGGATTCAGAGAACATGTCAAACGTTTCCCAATGGGATAAAAATATGAAAAAAAAAGCGAGCAGATAAACGGTGTTCGAAAGGTTGAATTGCCCAATAATCATTACGAAAATTTATTAACATATCGATGAAACACAAGAAGTTTAACAAATTACCCGGGAAGCTAACCATTTTTTTTAATGAAAATGATTTGTTATTGTTCCCAAAACATATGAATTTTTTCAGATTTCTTTCTTGTTACAGACATTTTTTGAAAAAATGTATCTTTGGGAGGTTGTTTGAACTGTATTGGCTAATCTATTTGAGTCATTTCAATCAAGTTCACATCAAGTCAATATCATTAAAAAGTCCTGAAAAAATCCATACGTATTGAGAAGAATGAAAAAAAAAAATCCATTTCAAAAAAAAGTTACGTTGCTGGGTCATCAATTCGTTAATAACATTTTGAAATTATCATTAAGCAAAGTCAATCTTCCGAACACCTTCCATATGCTCGAAAAAATTCATACGTACTCAACAGACACAAGCGAGTGATTGTCATTAAAAAAAAAAAGTTGGGTTTCCGCGAGATATGTTAAACAACGTTTTTTTTTTCTATGAATTTGTTAATAACGTTTAGGAATTGTTATAATGCAAAATCAATCTGTTCGGCACGCTTAATATGCATGATTTTTTTCAGATTTTTATACCATCGAGCAGTGTTCGGAATTCTCCCTCAATTTTGGCCAACTCATGCGAAATTCACTACGCGCAAGGGCTACCTTACGAAAAAAATGATAGCCGAATTTTTAGTTCAATTCTAGCTTCGAGATCTCTACGGAGACCTTCGAAGAAGCGTGCTTCAACTTAAAAAATCTACCGTTGCGAAGCTTCTTGCAAAACTTGAGGAATGACTCGCTCGAAAATACCAATAGAAATATTTTAACAGGTGCCGTATCGGAGGAATATGTTCGCGATACACGTGGATGCTTCGTGACGCGATGTTTTTTCATCATCTCATTTGAGAGCTTTCTTATCCTCGTATTTTCGTTCACCCTTTCCCACTACAACGCCGCGTCAAGCGGGCACCTCCGTCACTGGCTTCTCCTACTCCTCGTTTTTCCGGCTCTAACATCCTTCTCCTCCTTCCCCACTGCGGCAACCGCTCTCAGCTTCCCCTCCGCTCTAGTCGTTTTTCTCCCTCCCTTGCTCCCTCGCTGTCCCGTGCGCCTTCCCTCCCAATCGTCCTCGGTGCCCCCTCTATAGACAGTCTCGTCGTCACAGAACTCAATCGCCGCTCGGTTGCCAGCCAGTGGGCTCGAACTCTGCTCGCCTTTCACTGCTTCGCTTCGCGAAGTCGAGTCAGTTCACCGCTGGCAGTCGTCGAACGTGGACACGACGAGCCTCTCGCTAGTTGCTCGCCGCGCTCGTATCACGATCGAACTACCGCGGTGTTCGCGAATCTTCGACAGTTGACGCGACACGCCAAACGGTGCTTTTCTCGTGTCGTATTCGCATATTCGCGAGATTCTCGTTTCGCCAACGACACCACGCGAATCGTCGTCGTGTGAAAGAGTTTCGCAATCCATATTACCGGGGCACGGGTCTACGATTTGTGGACCAGGGGTACGAAAAAACTTGTGCTACATTAATCGTCGATTTTTTTTTTTTCATAATTCCTATTTTTTTATGAAATATCTCGACATACGGAATATATATATACGCAATATATAAAACGAAATACAGTTTTTACATTTTCGAATAAAAAAAACGGAATTAAATAAACATAATCTGTACAATAAAGTACATTTAAAAAAAAATTGATTACGATTCTCATTGAAAAAGGAATATAATTTCGTGACTCGCTCAGCGATACGAACGAGAATCGATTCCGCATGTCAAGAGCGCGGTGCACGTGTTTAAAGAAAAGCAAAATCCGCGAATGAAAAAAAAGTTTCGGACGTCGCTCGCGGTCGCGCGCTCGCGGATTGATATCGAAAGCAAAGTCGAGCAAGCAGCAAGCACCGTCAAACACGTGCGGCATCGTTATCGGTTATACTGTGAATCCATTCATCGTCAGTGTTCTAGTCGTTAAACCGACACCAAAATGAAGTCACTTCTTTAATCGACTTCTTATCGGTTTTTTGTTTTCTTTTTTTTTTTAATACGTCACGTAATGTTAATCGCTCGGAGCTCCCAATCTTTTGCGTATTCCATCGTAAAGCCTGACGAGTTTTCGCGGCCCTTCGCGAGTCCTGGCACGCGTATTTCGCTCAACTATCTAACTTCCAGTGCTCTCGCAGTCGACTTGGCTATACCGAATCGCATTCCGTTGACACGGCGAAACTGTCGAGATCTCGCGCCCCTACAGATAGCCGCCCGGTTATTCCCGGTGTATTACCCGAAAGTAACTTACCTAGTGTAGGAAAAATTACCTCCCGCTCGACGCTTGTTGCACGGGGCAGCGCGCGTCGAGCGGTCACCCATCAAAGTGCCGTCATTGTAATAACTATTATATGTGCCAACGTATCTCATCCGTCGCGAAAATAATTTGAATACGATGTTTTCTCAATTTATTTCATTTTGCAATAACGCGACATCGAAGATTTTGTTTTTCGTTTCTGTATTCCAATAACCGCAGATCGATTTCGTTCGCGAGCAACAAGTTCGAACCTCTCGGAGAGGCGACGCTACAGTTGTCTCGGCGTCAGTGACGATCGCGCCCGAGGAGGACCGTGCGGTGGGTCTCGCGAGTGAAAGTCATTTACGAACCCCGAGGGGGCTTTCGCGCATTGCGTCAGGGGCTCATTGCAATCTGTTGAACGCGATAATGCTTGCGTCCCGTACAATCGACGACACGACCGACGCGCGCCGTGGCTCTTTCGTGTTTTCGTGCATATTGTAGTGTAGAGTGGCATCACCGCAAGCTTGTTCGCGCGGTTTATTACGCTTATTTTAGGTTATCGGCACTCTTGACGCTTTCAAAGAGACCACCGAATGGAGAAGATCGAAAATATCAAACAAACAAAAAATGTTTAAATCAAGAACAAAAAAACGAAATACAGAAAATATGAAGAAAAAAAAAAAAAAATCATGGTACAATTTCTTTTCGAAATTCGCGTTTTTTCAAAAATTTTAACGTGCTACTTGATAGTCTCTGAGATGAGACTTTCAGAAGAAGCTTCCTTTCAAAATCTATTTCCCCGTGGTTATGGGATTGCCTTTAAAAGAAGGCATTTTTCAGGGTCGATATGAAAAACAAATCTTTTATCGTGATCGATATGAATATTTACCAAAGACGCGTCGAAAATGGGAAATTCATTTGAATAAATGGTATTTTTTATTCGCTCACTATTTTTATCCATACACGCTTGTTGTTCATAATTCGGATTTTTTAATTTCTACCGAAGCAGAGAAATACAATCCAATACGAAGAACTTAAAAATGATCGAGAAATTGAACTTTGAGACTTGCCGTTTAACACTTTCGAGAGAAACTCGATTTTATTTTTCTGTATTTTCACAATTCGGGAGCTAAAGTTAGACGAGCGATTAGATAATCACAGTGGTAGAAGCTACAAGACATTGAACATATTTCAAATAAAAAATAAAAGAAAAAATGTTTATCACTTCGAGATGAACTTCGACTTTACACGCTAGATATTGGTGTTTGCTTGACATTATGACGATAACTTTGTTACGTTTTCGGCTCGATTAGAGAAAAATACCATGAAAGAGATATTAGATACAGACGTTCGAAATACGAAGTCATCAAAATTCGTCTTAAATTTGTGTTCAACTCTGAATATGATACGATTCAGAATTTTTTTTTAATTGCAATTTTTTTCCCTCGATTTAATGCCGATTCAAAATTTTTTTTTTATTGCTAACTTAAATGGAATCTTACAATAATTTAGTTTTCATAATTTCATCATTTTCATCGTCTTTTATTTGAGATGTAGAAAAAGCGATGTTTTCGTGAAATAAATCAGTTTCCAGATTTTATCTTCAGAAGACTCAAAATCGTCAAAAACATCGAGAAAAGTGAAATATGGTGCAAATCAATCGAAGCATTAAAAATGTATGAAAATTTAAATCTTTTGAAAAAAATCGCGTTCTGATCTGCGTTTTGACTCCAAGAAGTTTTCTTTACATATACGGCTCAAATTTGAAGGACAAGTTGAATGTTGTCGAATCAGCTTCTGGATTGCATTCGGCGTGAATCTGACGAGGCATTTAAATGTATGGCATGTAGAATGTAAAAAAATTCGTCCTTTCACTGACGCAGTATCTAAAATGTTGAACTTCAATTTGAATTACAAGTGGACCGTAATTGAATACATTTTGTGTCGGATGTTGGCATGAATCTCTCAAGGAATCCAAAATTTGTTTGCGTTCTAGCTTTGACAAATTCCGAGTTGAAGTTCAGTTAAAATTAGCGTAAACGACCGTTGATTAAAAAAGGCGTGTTGAGAAAATATTTTCTCTTATTGCTTGTTGTTCGTTACTATTTTGAAAATTTCGAGATGTGGTCCAAAATTTTCTATACAAACAGGTTTAATCGTAAAGAAGGTGTCAAAGTAGTATCTTCTACCTTGCTTCCTTATTATTTTTTACCATTACGAATTTTCCTCCATAAGGGCGTTATAACTGATTTCCAGTGAAAGCATTGTTTTGTACATATATATATTTTTATGATAAAAAAAATGTATTCAAATTGATGTTTACAAAAAATCAATCGCTTATTAAATGTTGGTTTGTTTCTTATCATTGCAGTGTGGCTCCCTGGAAATCGACGAGGAACGTCAGCGTCGGGTCGCTATGATGGAGTCTCTCTGTCAAGTGAACGGCAGCAAGACCAAAACATCGAGTAGCAGTAGTAGCAGCAGCAGCAGTAGCAGCAGCAGCAGTAGTAGCGGCAGTAGCAGTAGTGGCAGCATCAGCGGTAGCAGTACGAAAAGCAGCAATGGCAGTATCGGTGGTGGTGGTGGTGTCAACAACAGCAGCAAGTGTCATAGAGACAGTAATAATCAAGAATATTCGGATCCTCAGCAGAGGCTCGCCGTATTGAGTTTCGAGCAGGTGCGCCGTCTGAACGACGTTATGAACGAGGTCGTGAGCATTCACGGTAGAGGTAACTTTCCAACGTTGGAGGTGCGCCTACGCGATCTCGTGACAGTGGTACGCAGCAAGCTCGAAGAAGATCCGAGTAACGGCGGTGCCGGAATGAGGGTACACGATATACGGCTGAACGGCGGTGCGGCATCGCACGTACTCGCGACCGAGTCGCAACCCTACAACGATCTCGATCTAATATTCGCCGTCGAACTGTCGAGCGGGCGTAACTACGACAAAGTCAAAGCGGCGGTGTTGGGCTCGCTGTTCGATCTACTGCCCGAGGGTGTATCGCGCAAGCGCATAACAACGTGCAGCCTCAAAGAGGCCTACGTCAGTAAGATGGTCAAAGTGAACAACGACGGCGACAGATGGTCGTTGATATCGCTGGGCAATTCCCGCGGTCACAGAAACGTCGAGCTCAAATTCGTCGACACGATGAGACGACAGTTCGAATTTTCCGTCGATTCGTTTCAAATCGTTCTCGACTCGTTGCTGCTATTCTACGAGTGCAGCAAATTGCCGATCGGCGAAAATTTCTATCCGACCGTCGTCGGGGAATCGGTGTACGGTGATTTTCAGGAGGCTCTCTATCATCTTCACAAGAAGCTCATATCGACGAGGCATCCCGAGGAGATAAGAGGCGGTGGTTTGCTCAAATATTGCAATCTTCTCGTCAAGAGTTACAAGCCATCCCAGCCCGATTACATAAAGACTCTCGAGAGATACATGTGCTCGAGATTCTTCATAGACTTTCCCGACGTTGGACAGCAACAAGCGAAATTGGAGAATTATCTGTGGAATCATTTCGTTGGCGCGGAAGAGGAATCATTGAAGTATCAGTATCTAATGTTGTTGCACAGCGTTGTCGAGGAATCGACCGTGTGCCTAATGGGACACGAGAGAAGGCAGACTCTCGCGCTCATCGAGAATCTTGCCTTCCAGGTGCTCTGTCAAGAGCAACAGCGACTGAATAATCAACAGGCCCAACCGGGACCACCGGCTACTTACGTTTACGCGAATGGTTACGCAAACGGTTACTATTACGCGCCGGTCATACCGACAGCGTGTTACACGTGCACGTGCACATCTTGGATGGCTTGCTCGTCGTGATGCGGCCAACGCATGCCGATCGTAAACGCCGCGTCGACGATTACCGAGAGCGCGATTATCACGAGTCACATTAGCAACGAAAAAAACGGCGATAGCCAAAACGGCGCGGGCGACAGTGAGAAACACAGCGATATATTCGACACCGCGTCCACGACGAGCCCGAGATTCGATGCTTGCCGTCGACGATTGTCAACGAGCGACGGACGAGATAATCATCATCATCACCACTACCATCATCACGTTCATCATCATCATAACCACCACCACCACCACCACCATCATCATCATCATCATCACGATTCACGGAATCATGCTAATAACCAGTATAACGATAACTACGTCCTTACGGAATTCGTCAATGACGTGGCTATCGTCACCGAGGATTATCTTCATCAGAATAATTGTAACAATTACAACGGAAGTAACGAGGACGACGTCGTCTACGGTCCGGCGATGCGGAGGTGACGCCTCGTGTGTACAAAAAACAAACGGGTGGTAGAGCCATAAGTTGCGGGCCTCGTTCTCCTTGCAACTATCTTTTTTTTGTTTTTTTTTTTTTTACTTCGGGAATGAAACCGGCGCAAGGGGACGGTTGAGGGAGAATTCGAGGAACTTCGCGCGTGTGAAGATTAAATTTGTGCGCGAAATCGAACTCCCCCATCGGTAGAGCCGAACAAAACTACCCCGTCGTTGAAGCGAGAAGACCCGAAAATTCGTCGACAGCTGATCAGCGCCGAACGACACAAAGGGAAATCAAAAAAGAACGAGACGACGAAGAAGATTTAAAAAAAGGCGCGCCCTGACCGTTGGTGAAACTCCTCTGTAACGAGAGCAAAAATAATAAAAAACAAAAATGTTGAGAAAACAGAACAAAAATGAGATAAACAAAAGCGCTCGGGACGCGACTGCTCGAGGGAAACGATAGTGCGATATTTGGTAGAGGGAAGATATTTTTCGCGAGCACGAATTCGTACAAGGAAAGAAGTAACGTGGGTATGTGAATAAAGCAAACGGAGATAGACACGAGAGGCGATAATACATTGGGGACAATACTACGCGACCTGTAAAAACAGTGCTGTGCCTAAATATTGATTGAACATACTTTCAGTGTCACTGACGTAGTGAAAAAAAAAACAAAACAAAAAATAAACAACAAAAAATTGAATTCAAAGAAGCCGCGGTCGAGAGCGTGAAGAAATGAATAAATAAACGAAGAAGGAAAGAATTACGGGCCGCGAATAAAAATGGAAGTGTCATTGTCTAGTGTCGAGAAAGAAGCTTGAGGGAAGTGAATCGAAATCGAAACAAAAAAAATTAAGAAGATGAGGAAAATGAAAAAAAAAACTACAAAATCCCCGTGGGAAGGGGATTGAATAACAATAATTAATTAATATTAATAATGGTAATCGAATAGTCCTCGAAGTCGTTCTAGAGTCCCCAATCGTCGTGGGGACGATTAAGGATCATCCTTTCAAAGTCATTCCGAGATACGAAGAAAAGATAAAGACGATGAAGAAATAAAGAATATAAAAAAATGAAACAAATACCTAAAAAAAAAAAGAAAAAAAAAACAATGCGGGAATAAATATTGAAGACAAAAGTAATCCTGAGGCGATCGATGATTATTACACTAATTTTTGGACGAGAGAACGAGAGAGAGAGAGAGAGAGAGAGAGAGCGGCGGAGGGGGAAGGAAGGATGAACGAATCAGCGAAAGTGTCGAGAGAGGCGAATGACCCTGGAATATTTTTCGAGTCCCGATTTGCGAGGCAAACGCGTGCAAAGCCGGACCTCTGAGAGAACGACGAAGGACGAGCACAACGCGATCCAGAAGTGAACGTGAAACCTCGCGAGGGAAGCGGCGCAGGAGAGGACTCGGTGGGCGAAGATATGCCCCAATCGAGGTCGTTACCGATCCAACAGTTTATGAAGAAAAAGCGAAAAGCAAAAAAAAATATACGGCGAAAGGTAGCGAGATCAATGATAGAGCGATTGCGTGTGAGAAATAACATTAGAGAAAGGAAACAACAGCGAGGCGAGGCGTTTGCTTTACATAACTATAAATATTATTATAAATACAAATATATATATATATATTATATTATATATTATATATAAATATATTAATGTGTGGCTGTGAACACATTTCATTTAGGTACCTACGTCGTAAGATCAAATGAAATACGGTTGTGCAAACATAAAACAAGACATACGAAAAAAAAAAAAAAAATGAAAAGTAACAAAAAAAATCTTGTATAATCGACGGTAATGATTATGTAGAGAGCGGATAGATCGATCACTGATTATAGCTCGATCGTGTGTGTGATTGGCCGAATATAGAGCGTGTACATTGCAGCCTGAAACGCGCGATAGGCTAAATAATTACGGAGACAGAAATGAAAGAGCTTGAAAATAAAAAAATTAAAAACCAATTAGACGATATAAAAGGCATAACTGTAAAAAGAAAGATAACGTCTATCAGAGCGATTATTTTTGGCTTGAAAAGAATCATTGAGTAAGCGACCTTGGGTCCATCGGTCAGACTCCGTTACTCTCGATTTTTGATAGAACTCGAACGAAAGGAAAAGAAAAAAAATTATAATGCAAGAAAATAAAAATAAATGACTCCGTTAACGACGGCGTTATGGCAGACCTAGTCTCTTTCCCGGTGTAGAAGAATTTTAAGCGACAGTAGAGAAAAAAATCGCTCGCGTAACTTTGCTTATCAGATATCCGTAATTATTTAATACCTCTCGAGAGCGAGAGTCGTTGGCCGCCCGAGCTCCGCGGTGCGTAAACGCGCCAAGACACGCGCGAAAGAGCGAGGTGAGGAAAGCGCGCGGAGATACATATACACAAATACAGATAGGAATTGAAAATGAAAGAAAAAAAAGAGTGAAGAAAAAATTAAAAGGCGGACCACGCCAGCGATCTCAGCTCGGGCCAGTTCGATATCGAATGGCGACCCCGTTAGTCGCTCGCTCGCTGTAAATCGCGAATCTTCGACACACACGATCTCCCGCGAATACACAGCCTGATTATGTTTTTTTTTCTTTCTATCGACTCTTTGGCATCGTACACACATCGGCTCGCCGATTCGGAGCCCCTCTTACTCTTCCTTTCGTCGCGCGCCAGCGAAAGTAAGACCCAATGAAAAAAAATAGAAAAAAAAATAGTCGTGTGGGTAACTGGTTTTTCAACTGTAGCTCCCACTCGTTAACGCTAAGAAGCCGCCAATGCCGGTTAACAAGTGCGACCGATCGCTCTTGTACTTATTATAAATATTCATGATATATATATATACATATACATGTTTATTTACGCTCTACGCGACCATACATATTTAACGCTTTTTGCACTTAGCGCAGAATTAAACACGTACTCATATAGAAGTTGGTACAAGCTAAAATGCGTGTTTCGCGTAAAATTCAAGTCATTTTTTTCACCTCGAAGAAACGAAAATGTTTCATCCCGTAATCACACGTGACTCATGTAACTATGTACTATATATATATATATTTTATGAAAATTTGATGAAATCTCTTTTTCCGAAGGATATAAAAAATAGAAGAAAAAGGAAGTGTACGCGTGACCCGCTTGCCTTAAGGAGACAAATGCCTCGATTACGATAGAAACGAAGCGGCGACGCAACCTCGAAGTTGCATAAAAGGATTCGAAGTAGTTGCGCGCCCAGAAAGACTCCGATGACGTCGAACGAAGCTGAATTGGGGCAATTCATTTTTTTTCTATTTTTTTCTTAACTTAAACTAAACTAATAAAATATTCGATGGATTATTTAGAAAACATAAACTATTTGAAAAAATGAATAACGAAGATACTTACGCGCAGTCGGAAAAAGAAAGAAAAGAAAACGAGAACTACGAAATAGCGTCTGAGCGTTGAGCGCAGTTAAGTCATTCAAAAAACTCTCGGCGCTCATTCAAACGAGATTGCGATCTCGCGCAGCGAAGCCGAGGCGCGCGTTCACTTCTTCATCGAGACAGCGAGGTCGTCCCGGTGAACTTGGCGCGAAACGTAAGCTTCGTTCGACGCGTTCATCGTCGCATGTTACACGTACACAGCGAAGTCCTGGCCATTACTACTTCGACGCTCGACACCCGATGCACGGAAACGAGTTTCTCCTTTTTTCTTTCTTTTTTTTTTCTGCATCAAAACCGGTAGTCGGAGACGAGCTCGCGTAGTGCCAAGTCGAAGGAGTTCCTGGAATTCGCCAAGTGGCGAAGAGGCGATTCGAGCTCCGTTCGCGAACGAGCGTCGAGTAAATTTTTATCGTTCGCATGAAATCGCGTTAAATCATGAATTACCGAAGACGTCGATTCTACTTTCACGAATTTTCATCGCGAACTTCCGGTTTCGCGGACTCGAAAGCGACTCGCGGTTTTTGCAAGCGTCAATCGATCGCCTCGTTGCATCCTTGAATTAATTGCACTCGCGGAAAGTCGTAACGATCATAATGACGAATCCCGCCGTTGGACGGCTTTATTTGTCGGGCGCATTCTTGCAGAATGTTCGACTCGCTCGCCATCGAAACTCGTTTCGTTTTCTCCTTAGATTTTTTCTTTGTCAACGATTCGACGATGAATGATTTCATGTCTTTGGATAGTCCTTTCGCTGGATTCGTGGTTTTCTTTCTCTTACGATTCCTTTTCGTCGCAATTCTGTATTATAGTGTTCGAATTGGTCGGCGGTTGTGCCGTTTGCCTCGTCGTTTGAGATTAAACTTGTGCTGTTTCGTAGATATTTACAATTACAATCGTTTTTGCGAGATCTCTTGTTTTTTCTTTCCTTTTTTTTCTCGGCAACTGTTTTTCCTCTTCGTGTTCTTGTCACTCGGAGCCTCTCGGCCAACGTGACGATCGTTCGCACAGTCCTCACCTTCTGAATGTTGCATTTCCACATTTGTAAATCCGTTGATCGTTCGCTGCGCGCCGACTGCCGACTCGTTAACCGAGCCAAAACGATTTTATCCGAAGCGACGGAATCTTCTTTCGCAACGACGAAAAAAACAAAAATTGTGAAATCGATATTATTAAATTTGCATCTCGAGATATTTGCTCGGATTTCGATGTACTCGCGAGCTTCGCGATTCAGGCTGCATATGTTTGAGACCGACGAAAAAAATGGAATAATGATTCAAATTCGACAAGAGAGAATGAAAAAAAAAAATGCGAACGACGAAATTATAGTACGAGAGGCAAAACGCCCACCCCCAGTCTGTTATCGAAATAATAACGAAAGTGTAATAATTTTATGAGAATATTTAATAATCACTGTACGAATATAATGAAGGATATGTGATTATCGCAAAACGAGTGAATTTACTATGATAATTTCGACGATAATATACATATATTATATTATCGTTGTACATACATATATATTATACCAACATACATCCTCCTCCCGCCTCGAATCCACTCGCGGCCCTGCGACTGTACCTATATTAATTTTATTTAAGATTTTTAAAAATCATAATAATAATAAAAAAAAAAAAACGTTTCGTCTGAGAAAAATGAGTTGATCAAAGAAATCGCTTTATCATGATCGCGTGGGAAAAAAATCGATAAAGATGTATATTCGAATTTTTGCACTCGTGAGCGCAAAACGCACGAGCGAGTTCGCGACGGGTGTTGATTTTCTTTTCACTCTCGAAAGGTCGACAATGACGTTTACGCGAAGAATTCAAAAGGAACGCTCCTCTCAGGAATACAAGCATGACGATTGCCTAGTTCGTAAGTTATTCACGCGCGATATTTTATAGGAGCTCGAAGGGTTCGGAGAAGTTTTTTTTTTTCTCTCTTTTTTCGAACTCTGAACAAAAAGAAAAGTTGCGCTGTTGTTCTTTTTTCTTCTTTTCGAATTCAAAACACAAAAACAGTTTCGCTGTTGAGTTGAGACTCGAGAAAGTCGCTGACTCTTTTCTTTTTCTCTATACCATCGTCTTTCGTTATCACTGTTATCAGTCACGAGTGCGCAGAAGTATATCAAAATTGAGTAACTAGCTGAGGAATTCCCCGACGATTTATACAACTCGTACATGTACACGCGTTTGTAATATATATATATGTATATTGTATATATATATTTGTTATAACACGCGTATATGTAGGATGATCGAAATAACAGATATACCGATATACCTTTAGTGAAGCTAAAAAAAACACATACTCTCACAAAACACCGCTACTCCGAGCTATTGGCTGAAAAAAAATAGAAAACGAAAAAAACAATAGTGTCGCTAACGGTCGTTATATAGTATGTTATATCTAAAGAATTATGGTCTAATTAAAATGATAGTTAATCCTAAACCTGCGATTCAATGAAACATAATAGAAAAACGCGAAGGAAAACTGCAATACGGTATCGAATTTTATCCGTCGTATTGATTGAATTTGATATATATTTTAATCGGAAAATAAAAAATAAAAAAAATGCTTCGAAATAACTCGAACTTAGAATGAAACATCGATCGACTTTCGTCTACGGATACAAATTCGAAGCTCGAAGCCCATCGTTAACGAGCTCCCGTTGGCGCGTGATTGCTCGCTGACCGAAAGGTGATCAGTTGCAAAAGAAGAAGTGGGTCTCGTTGAAGCGCGCGTGTACAGCACGGCGCGGGAGGAAGGTACACGAGCGTCGCGTAGCGCGACAGTGGCACACGACTGGGTTCGCTAACCCGATCGAGGACGAGTTGTCTCGCGCAGAGTCCAACGTGACCCACCGACCGAAAAGCAGCCGCACGTGCCCCGAAGCCAACACCGGGGCACGTGAGACAAAAAAAAAATCCTTCTCTCTGAACTTTATCTATACATGCGTATATACGTGCTTATATATATATATATGTATACGTACGTGTATATATATTTTTCTCATACTCTCTTCCTCGCTCGTATAACTCGCCTTTCGCAACATTCGTCACGTGCATCGAAAGTCCCCGTGAAATTTATCGCAAAAGCTCGCTCCGAGAATTTAGAAAGAAATATAATTTTCTACAATTTACGAAGAAACAAAAAACGGATTGGAAAATTGTTTTTTGCTCATAATTATTTAATTTTTTGCAATGCATTTAAATACTGAATTTCGACAATCGATCAACGCAATTTTCTTTATTGTCCATTTCCACATATGAGCCGAGATAATTTTCGCTCGTAATTATATTATTTTTTGGAATTAATTCAAATACGCAAATTCGACAATTCATCAACAAAATTCGCCTTGTTATCTGATTTTACATTTATTCAAGACAATTTTTTCAATGCATGTGTCTTATCGCACTTCTGACAATTTAACAAAAATATAATGTTGTTCAATTCCGGGAAAAAAATCGATCTAAAAACTTGTCTTCT
This sequence comes from Ischnus inquisitorius, assembly GCA_963924025.1. Lineage (NCBI taxonomy): Eukaryota > Metazoa > Arthropoda > Insecta > Hymenoptera > Ichneumonidae > Ischnus > Ischnus inquisitorius. The sequence continues at coordinate 9,387,248 of OZ001249.1, forward strand.
GCTCGTAAATATATTATTTGTTGCAATTTCTTTATATACTCAAATTCGACGAATGATCAATGAAATTTGAACTTTGAAATTTTCTGGTTTTTTCTGTTTTTACATTTAGTCGAGACGTTTTTTGTAATACGTTTATTATATTTTTTTTTTCCTCAAAGGCGAATGCGAAGAAAAAGTTTCAGCGATGCGAAGAGAGTCGATGAAAGAATACAGTTCAGGAGAATCGCTATAAATAATGAATCTTATTCGTTAACACTTATCTATAGTAGAAAATAGATTAAGTCAGACTCTCCCTTACGATTACTTGAGACTACACCACTAATGTATTATTTTCCGATATACGTTTCGAAAAAAAACGGGAATAACAATAACAGCAAATGGCTCTGAGTCAACTGTGGAGTGGTGATTCGCGTAAAACCGCAGATCCTTCGCGTTTAGATAAAATAATGATAATAAAAATACAAGAAAAGTAACACCGAGATAATGTAGCATAGTAAAAGAAAAGTTTGCGCTACGAGATTCATTGGACATGAATACTCGCTCGTCGTGGTTCCAATCTGTCTTTCTCTACACTTCATGTATTGCTATTGTAAAATAACTAAAATCTGGCTGTCGTGATATAACTATAACTATTTACCAATTAAATGAAAACGCCTCGTCGAACTCTCGAGGGACCGTCCGGACGTGCAGCAGCAGCAGCCGCGTGTATTTTCAACGCAAAGAAGACTTTCGTAAATCGTTATAGGAGAATACTTTTTTTTTTGCGCATGCGCCTCTCCGCGTTTGTTATCAGTAGATGCAAAAGAAAAAAAAGCGTGCATACTAGCTCACACTATAACGTCACAAGTACTAGAGTTGGTAACATACGAGGCGAGTTAGAGAAAAAAATATTTTAAAATCGCATTGTCAACACTCACACGTACACACGGACACAGAGAGAAACATATACTTTGCGTCTATTTGCGCGTAAAAAAAAACAAAAATGTAAAAGTCACACGCGGACAACGACGCACGTTATAATAATAATCGAGCGTGTGAAAAAAAAATTACGACGATAACCGTTAATTATTTACCGAATGATTTTATTGACAAATATTTAATGTAAAAGGTAATATTGATAAAAATGAAATTAAATATAACCCGTTTGTACATTAAGGAGAAACGAAAATTTTTAAAAATGAAAGAAACAAAGCAAAATACAAAAAAATGCGAAGAAAAGAAGAATAATGCGATGCGAGAGTAAAAGAGTGCGAGATATCCGATAGAGATAATGAGAGAAAGTAACGAACAAATGGTTATAGAAAGAACAGTCTATTTTGAACGAATATATACGAATGTATAGGATGGGCGCTGATCTGGTTAATTTTTTTATTTCTCTGACTCTGAATATATATTCCCGTACATGAAAAAAAAACCAACCATGTTGTAAGAAATATGCATAAAAATTGAAAATAAATATAATGTATACACTGAAAATTTTCAAAATTGAAATTTTTTTTACAAAAAAAAAAAAAAGAATTTATCAAACCCGATCCTCTTCCCAGAATCACATATTTTGGTAGAAAAAACGTCGACTTCGTGGGAGAGGAAAGCTAACTCGTGTTGTCGTTAGTCACTGTAGCCCGTTCGATGTTTTCCCTTCGTAATCGCCGTATCGTCGATGTGAGACAACTTTCTGCGAATCAAATGTGGCTTACCCTAATCGTTGTAGCCGGAATCGGAGGGTCATCATTGTTAAATTGGACGAACCGAGAAAATTTCGTTCACGATCGAATCTCTCATAGCTAATGGCTATTTCATGCCAATTTATCTCAGAGCACTTATCGAAGAGGTTTTTTTTACTCGAACCTGACGATGCGCATTGTCGAAGAGATGAACACATCGATATTTTATAGATGAGCGATACAATAACCAACCCATCAGGAATAATTCAAAATCGAATATTATTTATTTTATCAATGAATTTATTTACGGATCAAGCCCTTTGTCATTTTAATAGTACAGTTGAGATGTAGTGTGTTCTTTTAGTAAACAGTGCGATAATAAAAATAGAAACATTTATAAACGTATTAAAGATATTAACAAAAGATAGATAAATGAATATCCATATTTATCCATTATTTGAAATAAAAAACGGCGATGTATAGAAAGATAGAATATAATTAGATAACAATATAAAGCGACATTAAAAGTCTTTGTTTATTTTTTAAAATAATTTATTTCAATGATATTGTAACGAATATGTAGTTGACTATTCGTTACGACACGTGGTATTAGTTAGGTTTGACAATAGACAAACGGAACGGACGATCGATAGGATATCAAGGCCGGATAAAAGGCCGCCGAAAAGGTTCATCGGACGATGAATTTTAAAAGCTGCAAAATATTAATTAAAATGCATTGGTTGTCTAATTTCTATTCCGTTCAATGTCTGTCATAAGGTTATTTACTGTTTCTTGGATCGTTCGATCTCGGAGTTAAATAAGAATTCCGGTTTAACATAATTCAGCCGCGGCTACAGTTCTTCAGATTTTCCCTGTACGATCTCTCTGATCGGCTGAAACTGTACATATATAAATTCATGTGCGCGTTACTTCGGCGGGATCGTCGCGCGTACGTTACCGGTATTGCTAAATCTTATTCTATCCTGTTCTTTCTCGTCGCGATTGGATCGAGGGTGGACGATGCAGCAGCCAGCGCTAGTTGAGTTCAGAAGACTTCCTCGCTTTCACGATACGAACGATCACGTTTCTCGTGACGACGATCGAATCCCGCAGCTACGGTTAATGCACCGACGATTACGAGGACGAGTGTGAAGATATTCTTTCATTTTGCACACTCCGTGAAACGCTCAACGAACAAGATTACTGTCGAATCTCTCGGAGCTTCGATCCAACATTCAACATCCGCGTTTCGATCGTTTCTGAGAGATAATAACAATATTTCCGTTTGACAAACGATACAGTGGGAAAAACAAAAAAAAATATGTAAAATGAATTTCCACATCGTAGGTGGTACACTTCCCAATGAGATAAAAATCGGACAAAAATCAGGCGTAGAGAAGGTACTGAGACGATTGATCAAGCATAATATTAATCTCAAAATGTTATTGACAAAATGACGCAATCGTAAATTGTTCAAGAAATTATTTGGCAACTTGTGTGTATATTTATATTGTAGTCACTTTTTACATATTTATAAGCGCGTTGCTTTTACATGCTCATCATACACAATAACAACACGCTGATAACAGTGTTAAAAGTACCTAGGGGAGAGCGGGGCAGAACGGCATAGCGGGGCATAACGGTACCGGGGCACAATGGGACCGGGGCCAAATGGGATTGGGGCAAAATGGGATAGGGAAAAATGAAGCTCGAGTAAGGAAAATTACAGCACAGTAATGAAACGGTGTACGGAGATACAACAAAACAATTTTATAATAAAACAAGATTTATTACTAATTATAATAATTAACGTTTATTTATATACTAATTTCGATAAATTGAATGACGTGATATACAGTTCCCCTGTAATAACATATAATGTTTATCCTCATCGGAACAAACGTCGCAAACATACTCGATCGAGTTTTCATCAACGTTGGCACACGAAAAATGAGCCCATTTTACGCATAAATCGCATCGAATCCAGGATTCTTCCGAATTTGAATACAACCCCCCGCAAAAAAGGCACGGTGCGTCGTCCTCAGTATTTACCGACGACGGTGGATGTTTTTGACGAAGTTCTCGGTAGTACGGGGAATTCGTTAGAACGGCACTTTTACCCGTTCTGGCCGTCACTTTACGTTTTGATTTTTTCGCTTTCGATATCGGAAGCAGTGAAGATGGTGACGTGTCAAAAGGCCGTTTCTTCGCCCTACGAGAAGAGCTGGTTACGATTTTTTGGACACTCTCCTTCGTTTTTTTTTTTGTTTTCTTTTCCACCGTAGAGCATGATTTGTCACGTTCATCTTCCGAATCAAAAACGTCGAGGGGTTCAGTAAATATGCGTCCTCGTTTGCGCATCAACGAATCACAGTCGGATCCACTGTCAAACGAAGAAACTGACAATGCCAGACGGTCGGCCGTCCTGTTTTCTTCAATATCGATGGGTGCACTGTAAGAACAGCCCGGTTGAGGTTTCTTCGTATATTTCTACTGTATATCACGTCATTCAATTTATCGAAATTAGTATTTAAATAAACGTTAATTATTATAATTAGTAATAAATCTTGTTTTATTATAAAATTGTTTTGTTGTATGCCCGTACACCGTTTCATTACTGTGCTGTAATTTTCCATCGTCGAGCTTCATTTTTGCCGGTCCCATTTTGCCCCAATTCTATCGTCTCGAACTGCACTATTTTCCCTTGTCCCATTTTACCCCGATCCCATTTTGCCCCAATTAAATCGTACAGGAAGCTTCATTTTTCCCTATCCCATTTTGCCCCGGTCCCATTGTGCCCCGGCATGCCGTTCTGCCCCGCTCTTCCCTATATTGTGAAATGTGTTTTTCACTCGTGCAAGGAAAGCGGCGCATTTCATGGCAGTTTTGCGGGACGATAGTGGATGATTTCATGTCAGTAGTGAAGTTAGATAGCTTCGCGCTTGTTTCACTTACGTCCCTTGGGAGTTTACTTTCGTCCTAAGGGACAAAAGCAAATAACCTCACATTTCACTGTTCGTCCCGCAAAACTGCCATGAAATGCGCCGGTTTCCTATGCACTTGTAAAAAAAGTACGATGTGCAACTCGGGCCGAAAGTTGCACAATATACTATTCTAGAGTATGCTCTATTTTGCACAAAATAGGCTGTACACATTCACTATACAATATGTATTTTTTCCGAATTTTCAAAAAATACGTTTTTTGTGAAAATTGAATGCTTTGATCTTTTTTCTTAAAAAATATTACCGATCAACGTATAGGAAAGTTGAGTTATGTAGATATTATATTACAAGCCTCGTTTCGAGATTACATGGTTCGCAGGTAGATGGAACCACACGTTTAGAGCAAAGCGGAAACGCGGTATCCGTAGTGCGTACGCATCCTCACCGGATCCGGCCTTGATGCTACATTGTTTTGTGTGTGCGCGTAGTAAGAACCACGCCACAGAGATTGCGGAAATAAATTTCACGTTTTTTATTTTTGTTTGAGTAAAGACAACCCAAAAATAGGAAAACATTGTAAACGCCGCTACGAAAAATTCACTCATCATAAGAAACAAGCGGATTGGGAGCGTGAGATCGCAAAATACAGCGCAAAAGTGAGACGCCTCAATGACAAGAGCTCTGCGAAAAATGCACACCCCATGTCCTCGCCAGAGTCTGGTACATATATCGGATGCCGGCACGTTCGATCAGTTGACATAACCAAATGCCGTCTCTCCGATCCCCGGCGGAGCATATCCTATGGAAAAGACTCGCAGTTCAGACATCCTTCTCATTTCGCAGATTATTCGTAGTATCAAAGCGATCTGGAGAATCGACAGGAAAACGAACGAGAGACGATCACGATGCGAAGATCGGCCGCGCTGGATCCCACTACGACGCTAAGTATCAGTAACGATGTGACGGCCGACGATATTATCGATCCGAACTCTGCTATCGACGATCCCGAGCTCGATGCTCTCGCGCTAGACGCCTCCGCGCCCGACGCTTCCGCGATTAAAACCGCTAACGGGGACGGCGCTGATACCCTTAACGCGGCAATACTCGAAGTACTCGGCAACAATCCATCCGTTAATAATCAGCCGGAGAACAAGATTCATTGCACTTTGGAAGCCCGTGGAGTATTTGGCTCGCTAAATAACTCGACAAGGAGGTTATTGATAAAACACTGTCAAAATACCCGGGCGCCTCGAGCTCATGCGTTTTTGAAGCCCCGAAATTGAATCCGGAAATGGCGAACATGTCAACGGAGGCCCTCATCCAGCGAGACGACAAGTTCGTAACAACTCAAAATATGGTTGGTTCAGCCCTCGCCGCTTTGGGTAGAGCTATTAGTGACATTCTTCCGGACGATGTAGAGATCGTCAAGATCGATCTTGTAACAAAGCTATGTGACGCGGGAACAATATTGACGCAGACCCACAGGGCGATTACGACAACGAGAAGAGCGTTTGTATCGCCGAGTCTCAACAAACAAGTACACAGCATCCTCGACGAGACCGCTGCTCTACAGATCCGCGTTAGGCGACAAAATAAAAGACGCTAAATCACTCGAAAAAATCCGAAACAATTTAAAAGCAACTCCGGCAAAGCAACCGACAGCTGGTACATCGGGACGCAATTTAAACTCCAAAGGCCCGTCTCTCAAAATCAAGACCTCTCGGACGGGCAGCAGAGCGAACTACAGGGGCAAAGCCAGATCGTACATCCGAGACCTCGGTATCAGGACCGTGGTCAGACCAGCATTCCGAAGCGGGACTATCCGAAGCGACGAACAGCGACTCCTCGAGCTCGCTCTCGCGAAGGGTACCTGCTGGTAACCTTCGCTCGTATTACAACGGATGGCAGTCCATTTCGTCCGACCCGTTCATACTCCACTTTATCGATGGATACAAAATTAAGAATAAGGAAAGAATCTTAACGAATTTCTAGTGACAACCTATTTTAAGATGGAAGACCGCCGAACCGCATCGAAGCTAATATTGCCAGGCGCTTTTATGGCGTCGTCAGATCTTAAAGATGCATACTTTCGTATTCCTATAAACACGGATGATCGAAGATTTCTTAGGTTTCAATTTCACTCTCAACTCTTTCAATTTACCTGCATGCCGTTCGGTCTTTTCACGAGTCCTTATGTTTTTACGAAAGTGCTGAAACCCGCGGTCAATGAGCTTCGCTCGAACGGATTTCTCTCTTCGTTATATCTAGACGATATATTATGCATCGTTCGAACTTATGACTCTTGTCGGAAAAATGTTCGCGCAACTACATCATTGCTGACGATTGGGTTCGTTATAAATAAGGAAAAAAGTCAGCTCCGACCGAGTACTAGGCAAGAGTATCTCGGATTCATATTCGATTCGGAGCGATTTACTGTGGAATTGACAAAGAAGAAAATTGAAAAAGTCGCGATATTGATAAAACGATTTCCACCCGGAACCGTATGTACCATTGCGGAGTTCGCGAGTCTCATCGAAAATCTCGTTGCCAGCTGTCCGGGTAGCGCACGGAAACTTCTATTGTAAAGATTTTGAGCGAGAAAAACAACCCGCACTAATAGTAAATGATCAAGATTACGATAAAAAAAATGATATAATCCTAATGGTATAATCCTATCAGAACGATGCAGTTCGAAACAACAATTTTTTCGGATGCGTCAACGGCGGGTTAGGCCGCAGCGTGCGAAGATAGTTCGACGGGCGGTTTATGGTCAACACAAGAAAGGCATGAACAAATCAATTTTCTCGAGTTGACAGCGGTCTTTTTGGGTCTTAAGTGCTTCGCTGAATCTATGACGAATTGCGAGATACTCCTCAGAATCGACAATTCGGTCGCGATTTCGTATATTAACTTTTTTGTTTTGTTTTTTTTTCCCGAATTTGTTCCCGAATGGCCATCGCAGCCTTGGCATCCGTTGTTTCTGTCAACCCTCGCTGAAGAGCCGATTAAATTCAGACCATCCTCAAAACTATTGCTCTCTCCATGCAGATCCGTGCGCTATCCCCTAGGGGAGCGGACTACCCTGGTGATGGGACCCTTATCAGGACGTCGTACTTAGCGCGGGGAATTTCAGAAAGTACAGCGAATATACTGATGGAATCTATAACAGAATCAACCCGGAAGCAATACAACTCCGGTAAAGCAATGGTGGATCTACTGTCAAGAACACTCGATTGACACCTTCACAGCCTCTTTGCACTCGGTACTCTCCTTTCTGGCATCTCGATATTACGACCGCGCATCGTACGATACGCTAAATACAACACGCTCTGCTATCTCGCTCATCTCTCGCGAAGAAATCGGCAAGTGCCCGCTCCTACAACGTTTCTTTTAAGACAATATTCAAGCTTAGACCGTAGAGGGCGAAATACACGGAGCCTTGAGATCCGGAGATAGTCCTTAATTACCGTGAGGGATACCCAGATAATAACGCCATTGACATAATAAATGCCATTGAAAGGGCGCACGATATTAGATTAAACGAGAAGGGTTTATTTATAACGGTTAAAAAACCACATCGAGCAGCATCGACAGAAACTATTAGTTGCTGGATAAAAGCACTTCTAGAGTCAGCCGGCTTCGATGTCAGCATGTTTTCAACGTACAGTACAAAGCACGCAGCGACTTTTTCAGCCCTCCTGAGAGGAGTGGATATTGATACAATAAGACGCACGGCGGGTTGATCCAAAAAATCGTACGTCTTTGCCACGTTTGATAATTGTCCAATTACGGTCGCAAACAGTAGCGTTGCTCTAGCTATACTCAAAGGGAACTTTAAACCAAAGAAGTAGCATCATAAATCTGCAATTACATGCTAAATGAATTTGTTGAGGAACAGTTGTCCCGTACTATGAAAAAAAAAAGAATAATAATATTAAATATGAAGGAAAATTGCATTCTCTAAAAATCTACCATGTAATCTCGAAACGAGGCTTGTTATATAATTAAACGATCAAACAAACTTATCTGGAAGTGAAGTTCGATCGTGATTATATGAAAGCCTCGTTGAGAGATTACCACCCTCCCTAAATTTCCCTCTCAGCATTTTCCTTACTAACTCTAAAATATGAAGCATCACAGCTGGATCCGGTGAGGATGCGTACGCACCACGGATACCGGTTTCCCGCTTTGCTCTAAACGTGTGGTTCCATCTACCTGCTAAGCAGGCTACTACCGTGTAATCTCTCAACGAGGCTCTCATATAATCAATATCGAACTTCACTTCCAGGTAAGTTTGTTTGATCGTTTAATTTTTCGTTCAATATTTCAAAATGTGCAAGAATTATCATTAACGGACGTCTTTGATAAATTTATAGTTCGCGCCAAATCTTAACGGCTTCAACGATTTTTACCAAAATTAAAACGAACTTTGAGCTGTTTATTGTATTTTTCGTGTTTTTACTGAGACTTCAATATTTTTTTCATCAACAAAACCTCCTCCGCGCGGTGACAAGGATTAATAATGTTGGTCAGATATCGATTAGTAAATAACAGCTCTCAGTACAATTAGCTTCTATTCACATTTGTTATCCGAGCTATGTATTGTTTCCCATGCAATTAATTACAATTGAATCTTATTCCTTTGTCACTTTCGCAAAGGAAACTTCGAAATCATAAATCAAAAAGATGAGGCATTGCCCCCCAACTGCGCAACTTTGTCACCTTAATCGACAAAAGTATCCAAAAAATGATCGCCATCAATTTAAAAATGCATACGATCAAAACGACGGGATCAATGAACGATTATCACAAAATTAAGTGCGTGTCATTAAACGTGTTGAGTAATTGGTAATAATAATTTCGATTGTGCAAGTAAATTCGAGACTGTTTAATTAAGAAAGTATGTACAAGGTTACAGTGTCGCGAGTTTCTAATCGTGAGTTTCAGAAAAATATTGAGTACTTCTTCTGAAGGGGGTAAGAATTTGAAAAAAATAAACAAAAAAATCTGTAATGTATATAAAAAATATTAAAAGATTTAGACATAGAAATTCTAAAATGTCATTAACAAATTGAAGATAAAAATATTGTAGTATCGAATCAGTCGTCAATATAACTTTGTTCATTAGATGAAAATTATTTTTTCATTTTTCTGAATACGTATACATTTTTCCAGTATTTTGTCTAATCATTTAAAGTTGCGTTTTCATCTTTAAAAAACGCAATTTTGCGTATTATACAGAATTCTGAAAAGGTTCATACATTATAAGAAAAAAAAGTGCAGATTTTCAAGCGTTTTTGTTTTTTCATTAATTCGTTAATAACATTTTCGAATTATTATAATGCAAAATTTAACTTCTCAGGACCTGCATGCTTCATTTTTTTTCTTCAGATTTTATCTTATCGAGCAGTGTTCGAGATTTTTCCTGTTACTCATGTTTGGTGTGACTGAACTGCTTGTGCATCCATAACTTGTAGTGATTATACATTCCATTCCTTGAACGATTCAACACGCACATGAAACCCGTAGCTATTTCTTTTTATCGCCTCTATTTAATTATTTATCTTCGCAAAGTGTAAATTTTTGTTGTTAAAATCTAACAAAGAAAAAGTTTCACATTTGAAATTTTTCAAGTTTTCTTTTGTTCACAATCGCGCGTCTCGTATTGAACGAGTGTAGCCGAAATAATTGCGAAAAATATGTGTAATTTGCAATTATAAAAAGGTGGAAAAAATAGGTTATTTTTTTAACGCGTGGTCGAGCGAGAGGGAAGGTAAGCGAGGGGTGTGCGTATGTGTGAGTGTGATTTATCGACGAAACTTTCCTCCTAGGTTCGAGCAACGAGCACCAGCGCAGGTACCCGTGCACTATCGAGAAGAGATAAGAAACGAGTATTCGCAATCGGTCCTGCTGCTACTTTTACCGTCGGCGAGCATTACGTGCGACCAATGCCGGATCCGAGACGAGAGAGCCCTCGCTAATGTGGCTCGTTGCGCGCGTACATGAATAATATATAAACTCCTAATTGGTGCAACGACAAACGATCACACTGTCGTTTAAAAAAGAAGTTTTTCAACAATAAATCGTAAAATTCGATCGAAAAATAAATGAATTATTTGTTACTCTTTAAAAGAAGATTGCAAAGCAGAAGGCTGCTCATTATTGCCACATCATTTTTTACCTGTCATAACATATTTTTTTCTTTATTATGCGAATTAAATTTCTGAAAAAGGACGCCATATTTTTGCAAAAATAAAGGATCAGCGTTTTCATTATTGTTGTACTTAAAATTCGATTAAAAAAACCCGTCGAATTATTAAAAAACGAAATTTAAAATGAATTAAAAAAAGAAAATATTCCTCATTCTAGAACCCTCAAGCCGATTCGAGCCGAATTCAATGTTAAACAACCTTAAGACAGTCTTTGCGAATAATGTCTTCGCTAGTGTAGTGTATGTCTGCAAAAATTGCGGGTACATTACAAACGATTATCAACGGTATAAAAATCTGAAAAAATGCATATTAAAAGCACGGAGAATATTAATTTTGCACCATAGAAATTCCAAAATGTTATTAACAAACTATTGAACAAAAAATTGTTCAACAAATTTCCCGGTAGGCCAACATTTTTTTTAATGGAAATGATTCGTTTATTTTCATTAATACGTATGAGTTTTTTAAGATTTTTATATTCACTTTGAATTTTATAATTGTCAACACATTTCAATGTCAGGCTTTCAATTGAAACTCGTAATTTGCGAGAGTTATAGAACGCAATGAAATTTTTCCGACAAAAGCACAATTAATTCGGACAACATCAGCCACTAATTTTATTTAACTACGGTCTACTTAAGGTTTGAATCTTCACCCGATATTGTAGAAATTGCGCGAGTATTTTTTCAATTCACAATTTCGTAAATTTGAATGCTTGGATAGATTTGCTTCGAATTCATTCCAAAAGCTTTTAACAACATTCTCCTTATTCGTCAAATTCGAGCCTAATATCTCAAAAACTGCGAGAGCTCAAATGCGGAAAATTCATGTCCAAAACATATTTGACAGTCTACGTGTGATTTATATACGAGCTTGACATCTCGGAAATGGGGCGACTCGAAATACAATGACACTTTTTTCAAAAAAATGCCATACACTTCGAATTCCTTCGAGGAATCGCGCCAAATTCAAACCCAAATCGAATTTAACTCCAGCCTACTCGCGATCCAGATTTCACCCGAGCATCCTAGAAATTTCGCGAATTATAGTACGGAAAAAGACGTTTTTCGAAAAATCCAAAACGGCATAAATTTTTAATGTTTCGACGGTTATGCACCAAATTTGATTTCACACTATTCTTGAGAGCAGTTTTTTTTAATTTTACAGCTTGTGCAACTTAAAATTCGAGCTTGATCTTTGAAAAAGTTGCAGCTTGGTTTTCATGACAAAAATTGTTTGCGAGATTTCTATGTGAAAAAACTGAAAAAAGTGTACACCACTATCACCTGCAGTGCTACCACTTTTTTTACTATTCTGATCTGAAAATTGCGAAACCATTTTCCGAAACCCGAAAATGAAGCTTCCTACACTAGCAAAAAAAACTACATTTTTTAAAATACCTAGGTGAAGAATTAACAAATAGTAGGAATTCCATCAGATACGGAAAAAAAATTGACAGAAATGTGATCTGATACATATATGGTTGCACACAGGTATCGCATATAGAAAAGTAATAAAAGAACGCTTCAATGTACATAAATGTAGAAAAACATGTCTTTATGTACATAAATGTAATGTAATGTGATGTGTAATGTATGTGAATCATGGTCGAAAGAAGATATTATTCAGCAACTATCATTCAAGATTATAATTCATTTATTAATATTACTATACCACTAGATTATTATTATTTGAATTAATAATATAATATACTATATTATTATTTTATCAATTAATTTTTTTCGATGATTATTTTTTACCTTCACATTTTAATCAGTATTACAACTTCCGGAATTGAAAAATGCATATCTGAAAAAAGACAAATGGACACATTAATTCACGATTTTTTGAATTTACGTTTTTATGATAATTGATTTTAGGTCCCCATTCAACTTAACTGGACTTAGGAAAGAAATTTCAATCATGATTTATCAAAATCCAACAAGCCACTTAGACTATTTATAAGGCTTTTTAGTGTCGAACCCGCTGTTATTGCACTGCCTCCTTTATCCAATTTTTATACGAATGTGTTTATGATATGTTTTATTCATGCTATCACTGGCCGGAGGATTTTCAATGAAAGCTTTCGTTAGAGCCGGGCCCAGTCCGAAACCCACGCGGAGTGGCAACAACGACGACGGGTCGTCTGCAGACGACAGGAGATCGATTCTCATAGTTTCGGCTCGCACGAAAGGGGTAAGTATGCATCGTCTCGGATGCTTTATCAGCGCGCGGACATCTGCCGAATAACGCGGAATGTATATTGATAACACTGTCCCTTGTAGTTGACGTTTTGATAAACGTTAGTCACTCAATCCTACGAATTAATACTGCCTCTGACATGAGAATTTGTGATAGCCACGTGCTCTAATTCCTCGTCAATGAAGCAGAAAAACGTTACTTTTTTTTTCGACAAATAAAAAAAGGTACTTTTTTTCAATAAAAAAAAATCTTTTTTATTTTTTTATGTTTTTTCTGAACAAATAGTAAAAAGTATTTTTCTTAAAGAAATTTAAAAAGATGTACATTCTTTAACAAAAAATCTGATTTTCTTCTATTAATCATTTTTTTGTTCCTTTTTCTTCGTAACAAACGAGATAGAAAAATCTTTTTTTCGTAACGAATACATTTTTTTTCCCTTTTCACGATAAAAAAAAACATTTTTTGTCCATAAAATCTCAAGGGCTCATTTCCGTGTTTTTAACAGCGGCGAAGAAAAAGTATCGTTAGTGTGCTTGAAAAAAAGAGACGGTAATTTTTATATATATTTTCTTCAAGTACGCTGACCGATTGCACGTAAGCCACGTCGAATCCATGTATCCGCTTGATGGCGACCCGTGACCTCTCGATGCAACGAAAAAAAAGATTCCACTCTTCGGGCGAAAGAGAATTCGTCCAGCGAATCGCATGGAATTGGGCAAAGTGTTTGCGTGCACTTGAAATGCATCCACCACGATTAAAGAAATATCGAAATTAATGTTTGCCGTATATTCGTAATTACTCATTATTATTAGTCCCTTATCCGTGAGTTTTTATGCTTCGAGCGCGCAATCGAGCGGAGGCCGGTAATAATCGTTGCCGACCAACAAAAAACAGTATTCCCGACTGATACGCACCACGCACGTTTGTCATTAGCCAAACGGATAGGGCGGTTTTTTATCGTAAAGCGTAAGATAAAAACACTTTTAACAAACAATAAAAAAAAATACGCTATCCAACTCGGAGCGACTGGAGGTGGAGTTTTGGAAAACAAGATTGCGACTTTGTTGCTTCGAAAGTAATTCTCTTCCCATTATTTCACATTTAGCGTGATAAGCCCGCCAAGAGGGATACCTCGTTAATTATTTGACCAGTAAGAAGAAATTCTCATTTTTCTCCGATCTGAGTTTCGCGCAAACATATTGTTATGCTTATCGAAATATCATATGTTATTTTTATTTCATTTTCTTTAATGGGCCTGTGTTTGATTGGATAACCGTGCTAATTGCCGTTGTGAAAGGGAATGTACACATCGTTCGACCACGCGACAGTGTCCTATCTAAAAATAATTAAAATATATCAGACGACGGCGAGCGCGACTCTTCGTTATTGTATATCCGTGATGTCTCTATCGTCTCGTGTGTACTCTTGTCGAGTGTGTGCCGAGCGATTAAACGTGCTCTGCACACCGCGACCGTCAGGTTCACTAAACTTTTTATCGAAGTCGTCAAACTTCGCGGACGTTGAGATCCTCCTGAGTGTTATTAATTCGAAAGTCTTATTTCAATCGTTCAATACACATATATATTATACTATCGGGTTCCAGAGCTGGCGGCCGTCGGACAAAATCGACTGAGATATCTCTCTTCATATACGTATAAAAATTTCGTGGTTGCCCCCCCCCCCCCCTTATAGCTGGCCAGAAGAGGACAGAATATTTTCAATCGTCATTATTATTATTATATATCATTATGTAGTAATTATTATATTATTTCGATCGTAGTTATAACTAACATCACGAAATCCAGCATTATTAACATAGAGAACCACGTGCCGCCGCGCTTTAAGGTAGTACTAGCGTATAGTATAACTGATCACAGTTCCGTGAGATTCAAAGACGCTTTACGAACACTTCGCAATGGGATAAGAATCTGAAAAAAATCAAGCATATAGAAGGAACTGTGAAGATTGATTTTGCATAATAATAATATCAAAATGTCATTAAAAAATAAAGGAAAGAATTAATTGTTTAACAAATTTCCCGGCAACTTAACTTTTTTTTTTTAAGAAAATGATTCGTTCATTGCTTTCAATACGTACGAATTTTTTCAGAATTTTGTGTAATTTTTAAAAATTGCGTTTTTTTCGGGACAAAAGGAAGCATAAAAATAGAATTTAAAAAAATTAGCCAAAATGTGAAAAAATTCGTACGTATTCGAAACAATAAACGAATCATTTCCTTTAAAAAAAAAAGTTAAGTTGCCGGGAAATTTGTTAAACAATCAATTGTTTCGTTCATTTGTTAATAACATTTTAATATTATTATTATGCAAAATCAATCTTCGCAGTTCCTGCTATATGCTTGATTTTTTTCAGATTTTAATCCCATTGCGAAGTGTTCGTAAAGTGTCTTTGAATCGCACGGAACCGTGATCAAAGTTATACTATACGCTAGTACTACCTTCAAGGAGAACTTAGAATATTTCGGCTCGGGAATGTGGGTGCAAAAATAGTTTAAGGCCCTTGATTCTTGTATACAGCGACGGCGGCGGCGAGATATTTATATAATATACAGAGACTAGGGGTTTGTATTAGTTCGCGTGGGTCTGCGTTGCGGTATAAAAAGGCCCCATTGGGCTGATGAATATGTGTAGTTTCAAATTTAAGTACCCGAATCGAATATTAACATTCCCTTTAATTGGTTTAGTGAGTGTTAATCCACCTGCTACTGCATTCTTTCTTTTCCGCTTTTGTGTAGGGACTCGGAATATTTCATGCCAAGTGAGACTTGCATTATATCGGACCAAGTGGGAACTTAGAATACTTCAAGTTGAGGTCGTACTTGAAAGATTATAGATCAAGAGGAGACTCGAAATACTTCAAGGCAAGTGGTTGCCCAAAAGTGGGGTCGGGAATATCACTAAGTCCCGCTAGGTGGTACTTAGAAAATGTTGAGCCGAAGGGTAATTCAAAGAGGGGGGAAGAAAAATCCCTCTTAGGGAAACTTGGAATATTTCAAGCCCGGAGGAGCTACTGCAGAGTGGATGGTGAAAATATTCGAAGTTTCTCTAAGAGAGACTTTAAAGTCTCTGGTAATCGAAACTGAAAATAGTCCTCCTAAGGGGTACCTAGAATAAATGCCTGTAAAGGGGACTTGAAATAGTCCCTACAAAGGGTGACAGAATAGTCCTCCTATTAGGACTTAGAACACAGTAAAACCTCGATTATCCGAATCCATTGGGATCGAGTGTACTTGGGATTAACATTCAGTCGGATGATAGAGAGTCGAAGAAAAAAAAATACGTTAAAAGATTCGTGGAAAAATCATGATAACGTACATTTACACGCGTCATTGATATTTCCGGTAATATTGCCGAGGTCTCGAAAATTCGAGTTTGAGATTCATTGATTCCAATGCCGACAATAATAGTTTTTCAATCTAGCCTTCAAGCTTACCATTATTTTGGGACGTTAAAAATGAACTCTATAGACGAAACCAAGGAAAGTTCCAGCTAAAGTTCAAACTTAATTTCTAACGTTAAGTTCGAACTTAATTTCTAAATTGGAACTATGAATTCGGTCCTAAGGGGGACTTAGCATGCCCCCTCCCTTCGATTCTTGTACATGGCGCCGGTGACACGCTCTTTTTATAACGTAGAGAGACATTTTTTCATTCCTTCAATTCCATAACGCAAACACTTTCGTTTTTTCTTTTCAAAGGTTAATACGCTCCGACACGGTATTTTATCAACTGCCGCTTACTAATTATAATATTCTTTCTTAATCGAGGCCCCGGTTGTAGAAAAACATTACATATGCCATGCATATGAGGGTCTCGCTTTCCATATACATAACATTATCGGTTATTATACATTGGGAATTTTACATTTCGTTGATGTTACAGGCGAGATTGTAATGCCGTACAGTAGCGGTCGTAATCTCCAATCGCGATTCCGAGTGTCCGCTGTGTCTCGCAGTATAGAGTTGCGACAGATCCTCGTGGCAACAAAATTCAGATCGGAGGCGTTACGCCAGCGTGAGTTCTCCGCGGTCAGTTGACTATGGAATGTGCATAGAGAGAACGAACGTCCGTGTATACCCCTCGCCAGAGAAGAGGGGGAGGGAGGGCGTGCGAAATTCACTTTTCACGCTAGCGCAGATTGACAGCAACCGGTGAAGGCGAGAAATTCGAAGGCGTGAACCCGATTTTTTTTTTCACGTTCACGGAAACTATCGTTCATCGGGGGTGTTTAAATGTCTTTTTTTTTATGTTTCACTTTTCAATCAACGAACTCGTTGATTGAATTCCTTAAGAATACGCAAAATATGTCGGAAAAGAAAATTAATAGGCTTATTAAATAAATCGTCCTGTATCTTAGTTGTACTAAATACATACCCCAAACATTTTTTTTTTTTCAAAAGAAAAAGGTACGCCAAGTACGTGAAAATTCTGTTTACGAAAATTATTCAAAAAAATAAGTAAAATTTTATGGGCCAAGTGTAATACAAGAAACACTTCGCTATGGCAAAAACTATTGTCTTTTTAATGCAAAAAAAATTGCTGCAAATAATTGGCGTTCTACAGTTAGCGATTTATTGTGATGCTTGCCAACACTGGAACGCCAATTATTTACAGCAATTTTTTTTTCAAAAGAAAAAGGTACGCCAAGTACCTGAAAATTCT
Organism: Ischnus inquisitorius; assembly: GCA_963924025.1. Lineage (NCBI taxonomy): Eukaryota > Metazoa > Arthropoda > Insecta > Hymenoptera > Ichneumonidae > Ischnus > Ischnus inquisitorius. Next base: position 9,404,950 of record OZ001249.1, read on the forward strand.
GTTTACGAAAATTATTCAAAAAAATAAGTAAAATTATATGGGCCAAGTGTAATACAAGAAACACTTCAATATGGTAAAAACTATTGTCTTTTCAATCCAAAAAAAATTGCTGCAAATAATTGACGTTCCACAGTTAGCGATTTATTGTGATGCTTGCAAACACTATACACTAATAGTTTTCGTAAACAGAATTTTCACGTACTTAGCGTTTTTTTTTTTTTTGAAAAAACATTTTTGGGGAATCTTAGTTCTTTTTGAAAATCTAAAAAAAACTCGATAAAACTGTCAGTGTCGACGTAATAATAATTAAAAAAAAATAACCACAAAAATACGCACATTTTTCGAGCCGAACTCGAAGAAAACAGTCCGTGTCGACGTGAAAAATAACAGCAGACAGCTGTAACGCTGTGGCGACGAGCGCGCCACCGCGCAGATTATTCGTCGAACTGATGTAGATAGTTGGCATATATATTTGGGACATTTTTATAATCGTTTGGACCCTGTGAAACTTTCGGTCCCAATATCTCAGAATCGGCTGAACCAATTGACTTGTAAATAGGCTCTTTGAAAAGATTGGCCCCAAATTATATGATAAAACTGGCCTTTAAAATTCGTGTCGTTGTACCGTTCCTGAGATATATCGATCGAAAGTTTCGCTTCCGGCATATTGGCGTATTTACACATGATAGCGTTACGCCACGAAATTTTTTTTTTTTTTAGTACTTGGCGTCGAGACGCTACCGCGTCTCTTGATAATAAAAATACCTTGTAGTTGTGTTATGAATGTACACATATGGGATTCGAAGAGCTTCCACTATTTGAAGATGCACAGCAATTCGTGTAATGACAAAGTGCACAGTATCGAAAAGTGAAGAAAGCTAAAAATATACGGAACGGTAGATGATGCAAAGACGTAAAAACGATCGAGAAAAGCAGAGAGAAAGACAGCAGGCAGTAGCACAGCCGATTTAGTAAGCGGATTAAAAAACATAAAGTTGCAGTGTGGAGTCATGAGATATTAAAGTATCGATGATTTTGAGTTTGACAAAATTACCGTTACAATGCGCATCCACTAAAATCTACAAATGTTCTCGACATATTTCAATCCACCACGTTTTTATCCTACTCAACTCTTCCACCGCATGTCGATCTTACACAAACTTTTCACATGTTCGACATGTTTTAACATGTTTTGATCCTACACAAACTTTTCCAACACATTTAAATCCTACACATTGGTTGTCGATATCAATTACCGAAAATACCTTGTCCGCAAGACGAATTTCTCGAAGTTCCGTCTTTAGCCGCATGATTCGATATCGGCACAGGTAATGTGTAGGATCGGAATAAGTCAAAAAACTCGTGTAGGATTGAAGTGAATTGAAAAACTTGTGTAGGATCCAAAGGTAGTGGAAGAGTTTGTGTAGGAACGAAATGTGGTGGATTGAAATGTATTGAAAAAATTGCTAGTGAATATGGTGTATGGGAATGTGTAGCAATGGCCTTCTGGAAAATCAACATGTGTGGTAAACTCGTCCTGCATAATTGGCCTGTGTCGCATGGAATGAGCATATTCGAAATATGTCAGCTTCGAATTACGTGGCCAAAGTGTGTAAGTATAAAAAATTTGAACGTAAAAAAGTGTGTTGAATAGATTTGTACAGGAAAAAATGCGTCGAATCAAGACTGTGGTAGATCAAAGTGCGCGGGAAGGAAGGATGGACTTTTTTTCTCTCTGTGTTTCGCGAGATTGAACTCCACGTCGCAAATTTTTGGGCACAAACATGGCCCATTATTCATAAAATAAGAATGGCAAATTTGCCTATCATCTCGCTTTTGCTGTTTCGACAGATGCAAGACGGTTAAAAAATGTTGTAAAAGAAGATCATGGCAGTGGAACGCGCAACTCTCATTCTTTTGCGTAAGTGAACAGTCGAGAGTTCAAAATACGGCAAAAGATGAGAAAGTATAGGATTTTAAAAAATAGACGAATAAGTAGAATAAAAACGGAACACTTGATTATTGATATCTAGTGAAAAGAAATTTTCCATGTCGTAAATGCCTCGAGTGATGGGAATGCGATGCATCGGACCATTGTCTCGATTTGTCGTCCGCGCAGCGCAGCAAGAATTCAACGAATGCCAAAGTATAATGAATTTCTTTTATTATTACTCCCGTGTCCTCACATCGTTTTATTATTTATTCCGCGATCGATGGTACGAGAACAATGAATAATAAATGACTAATGAGAGGCGGAACAAGTTACATTCCTCGAGAAAGAAACGAAAGAGTCGCAGTTCTGAAGAACCGTCGAGCTCTCCAACACAGGTGGCTGATTGTGAGTAATTTCATGAACGAGATATGTTTCCGCGAATGAATGTTAGTGAAAGTCAATGATTGTCCTTGCCGATGCTCGTTGCCACATCCGGCCAGTGGGCGCGGATAATCGTTTTCACGAAAGAACGTGCACAACGACTTTACTTCTGAAACTATGAAATTTGTGCGATTGTTACACAGTGATTCGATACGTTATTGCGAAGGAAATTAAATAACGATGGTTTATCTTCGTTAGGTAGATACGAATCGCGATTCGCGACGTATACGGGAGTCGTTTATCGATCGAGGAAATGCCGAAGAGATCGATTATTGCGTATATTACCGGCGATCGGTTGTATAACGGCTTAATTCCGATTAAGAATTATTCGACGGGGTACCTATGTAATTTTGTACGCGCGGAGGGAGAGGGGGTGAGGGAGACCCCAATTCGTTCATCGCGAAATTATTGCGATACGAATGCCGATGCTGCGACGCAGTTACGATACAAATTGTGTTCGATCGAAGGAATGCATCGCTATTTTCTAATGTGCACTTTCACCCGACTACCCATACAAGTGTGTACATACGGGAATAAACGCGACGTTCGGTATCGCGGTATCGCAGGGGAGAGATTCACCGATGATTACTTTTACGCAAAGCGGAGGACATTACGCTGCATCTGTTGTAAAACGAGACGATCAACGAGGCTTCCTAGTCGAGGAAAAATCCCATCACTCGCAGTTGACCCCCGTGACTTGTCGTGTATCTTTTGTTAACATCGGAAGCATTCGCCGCTGAAAAGATTTCTTTGACTCGAATAAAATCATTCGATTCGAATTACGTGTTTTGTAATTTCCTTTTTTATAAATTCTCATTCGGATGAAGTTCTTTTTTGTTGAATAATTCAAATAATATTACGAACGTCAAGCAAGTTTTTATTTTCAGAAACTCTCAGCAATTCGATCGTTTTATAACAATAATGTTGAAGGTTTGAGAAATACCTAATATTTTGAGAAAAGCAAAAGTTCGAGTTACTTTAAAAAAAAAAAATTCTTTGTTTCCCTCGTAACTAATGTTTTAGGAATAATTAACCTCTACTTATGGCATACAAAAAGCTTGCTTATTTGATTTTGAATTTTGAAAAATATTTTTTGTTTAGTAATGTAAACAAAAGTGCGTAAACCGAAAAATTCTTCTGTTCCATACCTCTTCACCATTGAATACAAAAATAAAAATAAACTATTTATAAATATTTTTTTAATTCTAGACGATTTCATTGGATAATATTCTGGAAAATGAGAAAATATTCTAATTTTCTGAAAAAAGACGAAGTGTGAGACAATTATTTTTTGAGTATAGCGAAACTAATGTTTGAGGAAGAAATAACGTTCGCCGAGGCATGCAGGAAGCTTGCCAAATATCTTCTTTTTTTTCACATGCTACAGAATTAATTAGTTAGTACAGTGTACGAGTGTAGAATGGAATGTCCATTGTATAGTTGCGATGAAATGCAGTGTATAAGAAAAAAAGAACAACAACGATCTATAATAAAGACATTACAAAATAGCTTTACTGCGAAATAGAATGGAAAACTATTAAGACTCAACGATTTCTCTAACCAACTACAATACGATTTCCTTCAATAGAATAGGCTCTCTGCATGCCCGAGAGTTTGCAGTAAAATGACTTTTCTTCAAGAAGCTTTATGATCGACTCGTACCGCAACGTGGAAAACTTTGTCTCCGGCTATTCGAGAAACGTTTCGCATGAGAATCGATCGTGTCTGTCTACTCGCGTATCGTAAATACCGCGAATCGTTACGAAGATCGTTGAGTGCTGAGCTACCTCTCGTATCCCCGATTCAGAGGTATCGCCTCCTGGCCCTAGAATATATACTGAATAATATATCTGTATATATGTGCAGCTTACTTCTTCTGAATCTCTTTCGCTATGGTTTCTATTAGATAACGCTGTAATGGTTTATGTAGGACGCTAGAGAGTACCGACGAGGACGATCCAGGTAGATTCCGCTTCTGCTTGAGCGCAATAAACTCTCACTCTCTTATTACGACCCAAGGCGGCGCGAAGCTGATTCTACTCTGCAACACTACGGTAATTGGCACAGTGATTGGTTATCCAACAGTTATTGGCCTTACCGTGGTAAACGATCGACAAAATGATATTGAACGGAAAGACACATTCATGCCAATGCATAAATATATTTAAAGGTTCATTTTTTTTTTGCCACCATTGTGCTTGGACTGCTTAATTTCAGCTGGCGTCGAATAGTTGGACGTTTTGTTTTAGTTATTCAATTAGTTATTCAAGCTCCTGAAGGTTGCATATTTTTTTTTCTTTTTTTTTATTTAACGAACTTAGTTTTTTACAACAACTATACATTACAAATCTCGCGACAAATAATTTACACATGAATAATATGTACTCCTGGACCAACAATATTTTTTTTTAAGTTTCAATTAGACCGAACGATTACCGAAAACGGTTCAATAAATATTTTGGACCCGATTTTATTCCCCTCATTCACTTAAACATTACAATAAGGTTTCCAGTGGAAACCTCGCCGGATCCCTATGGCATTTTTGTACAGGGCTCAGGTATTTTTGTATTACTCAGGTTTCTATGGAACCCGTATAGTAGCCTCTAACATAGAAACTCGCGCGGGTCCCCATGTAGAATTTTTGAATCCGGGCGTGAAGGGCCCCGCGTATTTACCCATGTAGGTGTTCTGCGCGAAAAAAACACGGAGACCTATCCGGGTCCCACTTCAAATCCCATATGGGAAACGTAGGGTCGTGTATGGTATTCCATGTAGGAATTTTCAATACATTCTTCATTTATATATGAACGGAAAGCACAATGTGTACAGAAGTCTTTCGATATACATATATATACAAAGATTTCGTTGCTGCCACCGTGTATACGAATCGAGCTCCAAGCCGTGAAGTGCATGGATGCACTGGAGAGCTTGGAGAGCCTTAGACGTCCGTGAGACCCCATGGCGCGAAATATTCCAAGTCCCTCTTGAAGGGACCGGGGGATTGAAAGACAAACTTCAAGGTGGGACTTAGAATCTCTAATCCCTCCCCTTGGTCTCAAATTGGAACTTTGTTAAAAATTTATATGAAGCTGGAGGATGTTAATTTTAGCTTTGGAGACTTCTACGGGACTTAGAATAATTTAGTGTTGAAGACGGAAATGAGGGAAAGAGGATTATAATTGTGGCAGCGACGGGGAAAAATTCCCATCATATAGACGGAAAAAATGCGAGCGCGCTTAGCGCGTGAGCTTTACAAAACCCTAACGCTTCTTTATTATTATATCCCGACCGCTTCATAACAGTTTTACTACGTTGGTTGCATTTGTTTGTTGTCTTGTTGGATCAATATTACCTTTTGTATATTTCTTTCTCCGTCCGTTTTCCCATTTGTCCCGAAACAATTCCAGTAGCACAACTTGCTAGGGCCGTAGTTTTTCTTTGTGGATCAGGATTCGAATCGATTTCTACTTTGCAGGTTCCCTCTTTTAAAACCCAGTGTAGTCGATAATACGTAATGACGATTCCGAAGACATTGAGATTCTCAAAGGAACGGCCGATCCTCTTCAATACATTTTCGGTCTATCGCCATCGAAGATGAATCGTCACTAAGTCGCAAATCGAAAAAATGATGAATCATTTGCAAACTGTCGTTAAGCGGTCCGTATTTTATAACAAAGAAACTCGGTGCTATGATTCTGGCGAGAAATTCGAGACACTTCGGAACAAAATATGGGAATTTTATCAACTAAAACAGCTGCCTAGGCCCACTGAGACATGAGATATTTCTGGTTGAAACAATCATTTTACCGTTTCGGCACGCAAGCACTGTCCAAATTTGGTAACCATTCCCATATTCATTTTTCCATCTAATAATCGTTGATGAACAGAACGATGTACAGATTTTTCAGCACCTAATACGACGTAGCTTAAGCGCCTTTCTGTTTCTTAACAATCGATACATCTATCGTCGAGTCGATGAGCCAGTTAAGTTGTTACAAGATTTATAGGGAGTGTCATAAACACATACGTGATACCCGGTAACGTGGTATCTTTCAGACGTTTCGATGCCACTTCGAGGCTGCGAGGTACCAAGATTGCACGTATTAATTAAGGTGTATAGGTAGCCGGAGCGGCTCCCACCAAACCAGTCACCTATACTTTAACATTTAATGGGTTTTTCTATACTCTACTTAAGGCAGCATCACAACCGTCCGTCCAATGTCGCAAGGACGTATCTTCTGTTTGCGCAGGAAGGAGATTCATCTTTTTGATTTTCGCCGAGCAATACGGTAGACAGTGGAAATATATCTATGTACGAAAGGCTGCTGAACTGCACGGATGCATCAACCATTTATTACCCCACAAGGCAACGACAAGCTTGTAAGTCGCATCTTCTTATTCTGCCAGAAGAGCGTGATCATCGTCCGATCGCTTGTGGTAACTATCGACCGTAAGTGATGCATTTATACTTCAGGTACTTCGATACTCTTCTGTATCTCGGTATCTTACAATGTTGCAGCACCATTGAAACGATGAAGAAGTAAAAAAAAGAGCAATGCGTCCCATTGGAGCCGGAAAACTAGTTTCGCCATCGCTATTAGACTTGTCATCGAACCCTTCGATTTTTCTTCATTCTCACGTTTAACATCTCCTGCGCAATGCGGCGACGGCCTTCGTTATTTGAGTAATCGGGATCAATTCGTGTCACGTAATTTTCACTTGTGCAGTCGTCTATTTATCCTAAGCAATGACGCTGGGTTTTCAGTCATGAAAATATTATGATAATTCAAGAATGACATTGTCACTTTTAAGTAATCGATGCAGCAAATTTTTTTTTTTTTCAACAAATGTCTAGCTTCGAGCAAACGGACTACTCTTATATCGAGGTCGCTATAGTAGCATATAATTGAATAGTCCCAAACATTCATATTCAAACGCTTCTATGTATATATGCTATATATATATATATATATATATATATATATATACTTTTTTTTCGTAATAACGCGCAACAGTATCACGACTCTAACCGAGGGATTTCGAAAGTTTTGCTGTGGGATGAGAGGGAATGTTGTTTGCTACACAAACGCTGGTATCCCGCGATCGCCGATTTATTCGATCCTCATAGACGCTTGCGAAATTGTACCATCGACGAAGATTCATTCCGCATCGGTTTATGGTGCAATATTTAATTATGAAAATAATTCGTCTAACTCGGAGAATTGCGCTATGTACAATTACGGTTCATTTTTATTCTTTCCGCGACATTTATTCGCTTAATTTTGTAAGAGTCGCAACTGTATGGGAACGACATTTAACGTTGAAGAAATTAGCTTGTAATCACGTTCGTGCAGATTTGGTCTTTTTTTTTCAATTATCCAATGAATTGTTGTATCGAAGAAATTTATGAAAGTTTGCCACGATCAATTCAAGTAATGATCGACAGATAAATAGAATCGTTTTGACGGAGTTTAAGAAGCAATTTAAATAGAAATCATGGGCGTCGAAAACAAGACGGATACGCGAGACGCCGTTCCCATAGTATTTGTTTTTCCTTTTCCAAACAGCAGTTGAATGCTTCGTCGAAACTCCTCCATCGCACGGATTATGATAGGTACTCGGGAAGTCTACTTTCGTCATCGAATGATCGTAAAAGTCCGTTAAGCGTTTCGCTATGTCACAAAAGATTTTTCATTTCAGACATTACATTCGGAATACATCATATTTTTTTTCATTACCACTTCGATGTCTGAGTACGACTTTGAGACTTGTATAAAAGTTTTCAACTATAGCGTTTGAGGTTCCGCGTCGGCGAAATGGTGGAATGACAGTCAGTGAGGAATGCCGATCAAGAAACATTTCTTATGTTTTATTGATCCATATGTTGAGAAATTATTTATAAATCGATTTTGATTATTATATATTAGTAATTATTTATTAGTCACTGATCATTTGTAAATTTCGGCTAGTGAGAGACCTCAGAAATGCCATATGATCGGTACCGTTCACTGACGTGTTTTTCTATCGTTTGGAGGCGGATTTTTTTTTAACGATGTATGAGGGGTACAGTCTCATTAAACGTGAGTTAACGTGAGATTCAACAATGCTCCCGCATTTAGTTTTCACCGTCGTTTATAAGCTTCTCGATGAAAGCCAATTTTGATTTTCTTATGAAGAAAATTTTTTAAACATCGTTAAAAGCGGTATGAGGAAGCCATGAGTAAATCCAATTCACATCACTTTTTCGGGCCGATGTTGGGTAGTAGATCCGGTACAGTCCGGCCAAACGTAGGATATAAGGACAATTTCGAAAACTTCCCAATGGGATAAAAATCTGAAAAAAAAAATCAGACGTAGCGTTATAAAGGCGTAGTGCTGGAACGATTGATTCTGCATAATAATAATACCAAAATGTTATTAACAAATCCATGAAAAAAAAAAAAATAGTTCAAAACATTCCCTGGTAAACTAACCCTTTTTTGAATGAAAAAGATTCGTTAATTTTTCTGAATAATGCTACCCTACAATCTTTCATATGCCGTATATTAATTGTGTTTGCCATAATTGTATATTGTGATGTGGGGATTTTTTGCTCCCGTCACAAAGCTCGTGAAATTACGGGCAAAAAAGGACGGTACGGCACAACAAGCAACGTGCTGGCCGGCTGGTGAGACCTCTCGGCAATCCAATCGAGCAATAAATAGCTTTTCGTTCGTATTATTAATTATTTTGAATTATTTTCTTTCCGACAAACAATCGACGGTCTCACCGCGTATTCAGCGAGAACATCGTCAATGCCGGGATCTCCGATGGTGACGCGCAGGACAGCGTCATCGCCGGCACCGAGCCGTGGCAAAAGCATTGGCGAATCCACGCTACCACACTCTCGAGGACACAGCATGGGACGTCGGCTAGCGAGCAGAGAGCCGCACTTCGCAACGGCTTCGCAGTAGCAACAGAGACAGCGACGTGAGACTACCGCGCGCTCCAAAACAACTCGGCGGCCACCCGAGTGTTGATCCCGTCTCAGCGGACGGAGGTCCGACTCGAAGCCTCACTCCTCGCTGTACTTGAACGGTATCATCCGCCGGAGAGAAATCACCGCTCTGCAGCATCATTCTCCGGAGAAGAAATTATACTCCATATTATCAGCCTCGCGTCCGCTGTGGATCGCCGATCAACGATCGCGGCAAGTACATGGACATCGCTCTCGACTTTAAATCCGCGTGCGATGCGCTAACGAGAGCGTCTCAAAACTCGCCAAGGGAGCCAAGCGTTAGAGTAGGGGTCGCAATCCGTAGGGCGCGAAATCGCTAATCGGGTCGAGGACTCGAGCATTGTACTCCGAAGGAGAAGGACGATCACCAGGAGGACGGTCGGGGGGTTGCCGATTCGTGCTGTCCAGCGAGAACCGATGCCTACCACCCGCGATTTCGGAGTCACGGCGAGGAAATTTTCGAGGGGCTTCGATCACAGCAGAATTACCCGATAAGGCCGTCGTTCGCTTCCGGACAGACTATGGTTTATATTTCAAGTTCCGTAACATCTTAGTCCGGCCCGTAAAGATCCCGAGCGATATTGCCGGGCGGGGCGCTGTCGTGCATGGCGGATAACGTCTTGTAACATCCGCGAATCGAAAAACTATCGCCGGGGTTACCGTAATTTCATTTTATCTGTTAAAGATCAGAGATCTGCCGAGAGGGATTCAATTTGATTCGATTTATTGTTTTTCCTTTCCTTTATTGAATCGCGGTCGATAACCCGCCTCGAAAACCGTTAAGATTTCTATTCGCAATTTCAGCTCTACTGTAAAGCACGCGTCTCTCATACTTTTTACATCTCCTTTCCTGACCATTTTCTTGTCTTCATTTTAACTCCCTGTATCGTAATTCATTTTGACTCGGTGGCCCGTTTGTGATTTTATTCTGTGGGCTCACTTTTATTTTTTTGTGACTTATTATTTTATCTTGTGAATACAACGATTTCAACGATCTTCGTTGTTTTTGCTCCCGTGAGGTCGCGTACTGAGAAGGTCGAATCGAAGGATCATTTGTTCGTTGCGGGAACGCGCGATGAAAAACGCCGAAACATTATTCCTGTACGACAATGTTATGTGCTACTGTCGAGTTCCACCCATCTTATGGTGAACTAAATAAAATTGTTATAATTTGGCCTCTACCTAATTTTGGAAGGTAGGCTATCTCTGTTGTCAATCGATGTCCAAAACTCTCCCTCTACCATTTCACCATGGCTGCTTGCTAGCCGAGCCTATCTCGCTCCCGGAGTTCCTCAATAAAAATTTGTATCAAGAGCTTAGCTTTCGAGCCTGGCGCCCAGAGAAATCCTTTCGGTCTGGTGGGATTCGGCGAGATCACGAGAATTCGCGTAGCAATATATGAAATTTAATGTTCATGCATAAAAGGTTTCAATATCAGTGCGTTAAAATTACAGCCGATTTTTACGGTAATGAAAAAAATGAGATAAAAAAAACATCGTTTTTTATTTTTAAAAAACGTATAACTTCTACAACTTACATTGTGTCGACATTGCGTCTCAATAGACGTCTTTAGTACAGTGTTACGTCAAAAATGTAGGCTTTCTCTTTTTCACCCAATTTTTAACGCGATGTTACGTCGAGTACCATTGAATACGCGCAGGTCAAGAGAGTTCTAGCCCCTCCTTTACCGCTCCTGGCATCAACTATCGGCGCAACTACCCATTTTCCAGTCTAACCGTGAGGAAAATTACTAGGAATAGGGCTTGGAATGCTATTCGTTTACTTGTGTTAGAGGTATTGCAAAAATGCTTAATTAGTTGAATAATTAAATAAATGAAATCGTCGGTGAATTAAAGGTGATCGATTGGTTTCGGTTTGAAATTAATCGTTCAAGAATTGAAATTTGAATGAATATGAAAGGATTAAACTATACTTTTTTAGTAGAATCAATGTAATTTGGTGTCCGCTTGACGAGTTGAGCGAGGGGTTCCGAACAGGTTAGAGAAAACATACAATTCCGTATAATCGATTAATAGAGAAAATTAAACTAGTTCTTAGGTTGATGAGAGAAAAGTTGATTTCTGGAACGGAGTCGGGTTGACGAACACAAGATTCACACGAAGATATACGCCTTATTATTCACGATTTATTCAAATAAAATGTTTCAAAACGATTCGGCATTCAGAAATACAAAATCTGTAATTTTTTCGGCGAATACAATTGTGAGTTCGTAAAACGCGCCCCGTACAGAATTTAACGTCTTTGAAATGAAACAGAATAAGGGACTCGATAAGAGCAGTAGAGATGTTTTCACTCCGGACGATGAAATGATATTCACGAATATTTTTACTGAAGTAGACCAACAAGGCTACGATGTCGATCGAAGCCCGAAAAAGAATTTAGAAGTGGAAAGTGCTAATTGTACTTCCAATCGGAAAGGTCTTCTGCGTGCAGTTGTGTCTAACCGATATGCGGCTACTATCTGCACGGCTTGAGGGTCTCACTTTAAGTCGCTAACGGAATCGGTCGCTCTATCTCTCGTCTAAATTTCCAACGGAGCATCCGCTCTATTTCTCGTGAAAAATTCTCCGCGAACCGCCACTCGGTCTCTCGTTAAAATTTCCAGCGCATCACCCGGAGCATTTTCCGCGGCATTTTATATACGTATGCATGATCAGCGGAGGGGCTCATCTACCCTCCCTCACCTGCATACGTGTCTATTCCCCTGATGACTAATGCGAGTATCTCCGATGCTACAGTTTCTTTCGTTCCGAGGGTCTTACAGTTGCTCAAATTCTGTTCGTTTCTTATAATAGAGTAATAATTGACTTATAGTATTGTATAAATTTAAGATAGTATTCCTTCGCCTACGTGTTTTCTCTTATCGCAATAATTATTCGTCTAACGTATTATTTATAAACTCAATATTCCTATTTTAAATATTGATGAGAAATAACTTTGGTACTGTTAATATTCGTATTGCATTTTATTGTTTGTAATAAAACTGTAGTAGGTATCGAGAAACAAATCATTGTTCATCATGAAATTGGGTGTGATTATCGCCATTTTGTGGAAGTCCAAATATTGTATTCTTGAGATATTAGTGGATGGTCATAAACATTTCTCGGTTACTTTCGTACATTTCTTTAGCATAGGATGAGGCCGTCTTCCTTTACCATCCCTACCACCATCTATCATCTACAGGCCACCATCGGTAGCAAGGTTTCTTCGGGCGTTGGCCCTCGGACGCGTGCCCCGATCATCGCACGGGCTCGTAGACAGCGTCATCCGACAGGTTACTTCCTTATATTGGGTTTCTATCTGTGCTACTTATGCGACGAGCGGGTAACCACACGACTAGGTCATTTTCCCTTATTGTCCCTATTTTTGGCCGGATGACTATGTTATCATGCATCTTCACGCGACCCGTTTGCCCTTTTCAGCAAATTTGGCCTACTAATTATTGTATAAATAATTCAATATTTTTGAAGTATTGTGGTTCCGTTTAACTGCAACTCATTTTTTATTACGATTTTTGGTTTTGAGTATTTCTCGGCAATAGTGATTTTTATTTTATCTCGGTTTAATTATCTATTGTGTTTTTAAATCTTGATTGTAGTTAAATTTTTAAATCAATTATTATAAATGCGCAGAAAAGTATTCTAAAAATAACTGGGCTCCTCTTATTCTTGAAGCTTATTCCTGGAGCTCCTCAGTATGGTATGATTCACCGAGCGACGTTACCAAGCGACTCTCATCCGCGCCTCCTTCTGTCTCTTTTTCTCTCTCTATTTCTGACCGTGATACACCGGAACTTTCTTTGAACTTGAATTGCGTTTATATGGTAAATAATTTAATATTCAATAATTTCATGGAAAGGACGAGATTCTTCTGATTAATTTGATGTCTCATGGGGTACATAATTTCTTATGGCAATTCGTGGGGAAACGTATTTTTACGCTCGGTACACTTTGTTCTTTTGGATGTCTCCGCTTTTTTTTCGTAGCCCGGAAACCAATCTTTGGGCTTGTAACCCGTCTATACGGTAAATAATTTCAGAAACCTAATGACTTCATCAGAAAGGCGAGAGACGATCGGTATTGAATTATTTTCTACCAAAAATCGTCAAGAGGCGTTTCTTTATGGCTGTGTACCCCGTTTACTTTGAACCTCGCCGCCGCCGTTCACTTCGAAGGCCGAGGCGCATCGCCCCGACTCGTGCCTCGGCGCGTGCCGATACCCGCGTTTCCCATTAGGTATTCTATTTCTTTTTGTCTTTTGGTCATTCAAAATTCATCTATGAGCTCACAATTTTATTTATATATAAATAATTTTTGGCCGAGATTATTCATATTTCTTTCTAGTTTATTTCCTTTCTAATTTTTGAGCGTAATTATTGGCTTTGGTTCAATCCCTATTATATTTTTAAGAATTGATTATTGATATTTCTCGATCGTTTTGAAATTAGGGGAGAACGGGACAAAATGGCATACCGGGGCAAAATGGTACGGAATGGTCAAATAAAGTCCCTCGTATAATTAGGGCAAAATGGGAGAAGAGAAAGACCCATCGAAGTAGATTTTTTTGCTGTCCCATTTTGCCCCAATACCATTCTGCCCTGGTCCCATTGTCCGCGAATACCATTTTGTCCCGGTATGCCGTTTTGCCCCGCTCTCCCCTGGTATTTTCATGTTGATTTGTTAAACTTGATTTGCAAAGGTATTTGTTTTGAAGCATTGACAGGAAGGTTATCATAGCGTGGTAACATTTCAAATTTAGTTAGCCGAGGAATGTCTTAGCGTTCAATCGCGCAATCCATATCATCAGAGATTTTACGCAATGCTACAGTAGCATCGGACAGAAGCATTTTGCCCCGTTGAACGAAGCGAGATGCAAGGTGGCATCATAAAAGTTTGGATCTATACCCATTGGGTCGATGACTTGGTCGACTAACTCGGCCTCGATACTGAGGGTTGCTGTGTCCTGAGAATAGCGGGTGTGTTTAGGAGAATTGAGGCCTCTGTCCGCATCTATCTTACATAGCAGATGTTTTCATCTTCAAACTTTGCCGAGTTATTGACATTTTTATGAGACGTTTACGTGAATTTTATTAGGAAAATATTTTCCTAATAGAAGAAATCTCTAAAATATTGTTCACCGTTCGTCGCAAAAAGAAATGATTATGAACTATCAGTTAAATCGAATTTAATCGATAATTATTACAGATATTAATGGATTCTGAACGAATAAAAGTCAGAATTAAACAAAAATGATCAATGAATAAATGAAGCGAAAAGCATTAGATTACAAGAAAAAGGAAAAAGGAAAAGGAAACGAGCGTTACGATGGGACGTCACGAGAGCCTGGCATTCCATTCCACTATAGTTAAGCTTCGATATAGTATTGATCATGACCAAAGTTTCGCGATGATGGAAGTATCGAATCTGATCCATATGCAAGATTAAAGAGATGCATGATTTTATGTATGGGCTTTCAAGGTTGAAAAATTCTCCTTCAAAATTCACTCGAAATCGACGGGGAATCTTTTCGTTCATTTATTACCGCAATGAACTTTTCTTCCGGATTTTTCTGATGCGTATCTAACGCAATTAGTGCATAAGTTCTTTACAAGTTCGATTATCCAAAGTCTATAATTAGTGTCGCCCCGTCGCGTGACGGCGCTTCGATCTTTTGCGATACACGAATGCATGAAAAAAAGTTGCGAGTACACGAATATTGTGAATGAAATTGTAAACGGTTATGTAATTCTATTGTCGGCGGGAAAACCCGGCTATCGTGTCAGGCGAATCGGAACCGCGTCATTCAACTTATTGGTGCGTTCTAGCGAAATGATATTTGTACTTATATTGGCAGGTGGAACGAATATTATTAATGAAATTATGGGGCGGGTTTGAATTTCCGAATGTTCAAAGTTCGAAGGGGCAAAAACCCGAATCGAAATATCTCATTCGATACATTTCACGATGGATCAATCCGCCGAAAGTCTGCATAATCGATAGAAACAATCGTACGATGGTTATAACGATGAACGGGGAATAATACGAAATTGAATTCCAAGAAAAGACCAAGTTCACGAAGGTACGCGACAACTCCGTGTTTATTTCCCGGCAAACTATAATCGCGATATTGGAAACCAAGAAGGTTTAATGCTCAGAAAAATGTACAAACTCGATATTTAATTTGAGGAATAGGGCGAATGTCGAGAGCTTGAATTCCTGAATCTCAGTTTAAAGAACGATCGCATACACGAAATTCAAATTTCGAAAAGATTCAATGCAGAACGCTCGAAGTACCGAATAAAAATTTCGCGAACGGTAAAATCTCCGTAAATCAATTCCCCGAAACGTCAAATTTCCGAAAGTACTCTCTCCGAATGGTCGAATCTTCGAATGCAGATTTCTTCGAAAGGCCAAATCTCCGAATGCAGATTTCTTCGAAAGGCCAAATCTCCGAATGCAGATTTCTTCGAAAGGCCAAATCTCCGAATGCAGATTTCCCCGAAAGGCCAATTCTCCGAATTTATACATTATCCTTCAAAACGCTTTTCCCACCGTTGTTAGCGAGCATATACAAGAGCGAGTTCGTTTTCGGGTTTTTGACCTTTCGGATTTACACTATTCGAATTTCTGATCTTTCGGATTTTTGCTATTCCGAGTTTAAACCTTCCGGATTTTTTCTCGTCGTAGTTCTAAGTTTTCAGGTTTTCACTTTTCTAAAATTCATGTTTTCGATTTTCTGACCTCTCGTACTTTCGGTTTGTCGATCAAATGGTCTCTCGTATTTTTAACCTTTCCGCTAATACATTTCGAAATATTTACATATCGGTAACTCTCTGTTCGGAGTATTAAATTTCCGAACAATTGGATTTTCACCGATAAGCTTGCACGGACATTGGCTTTTCTACTTTCAAAATATCGGTAATCCGGATTTTCTGGTTATTTCAAATAGTGTTAAAAAAAATCGAGAATGAGGCCCGTCTGGATATTCAGCATTCGGGACTTTTATCCCGCCCCGAAATTAACTTTCAATGATTCCAATTATTTAGTAAACTATTTTCTCATTATCTCCGTGTTAATATCACACGAAGGTAGAGTTATCGCGGAAAATAAAAAATATACGGCCTTTTGAGCGTGAAAACATAGCAGGTGCTCTGTAAAATAAATCAATTTTACTGGGTTTGATTCGACGGTGTTGAAGCTTGAGCGAATAACTATGACATAATGTATTGCAGTTCGCGTGATCATGGCGTCGAGTAGTCTTTCAAATACCGGATATGTGGGAACAATTCTTGAATTTTTCTCGTCCTGGAAAGGTCTTGAAATTTCCTTGAATTTCTTGTCAGTTCCTGGAATAAAAATGTTTAGGCACTCACTTCAGAGTAGGTAGAAAGTACCTATTAGAATGACCATCCGTCCTCTTCAAACGTCTGTACGGTTGGGATATGTCGCAGTGCACGAACAAAAAAATCAAATCTTACAGCGTTAGGTTCAGTAGGTATCCAACATCACGCGTAGTCATTGTCAAACCCCTGCGTTGCCTGGAAATATTTTTTTTCGCTGTATCTATTCCCTCGGACATGTGTATCACGGTGTAACTGTCAACTTTGGAGTCCGACCTTTCTCGTCTTCGCAAAGGTCTTTTGTGACATCATTATTATTGTACACCCACATTATGGAACTACTGCGAAGCTTTTAAAGAGTTTTTGAAAATTGAAAATACCATCTTTGTTCTGTCGAATGTCCGTAAGGAGTTCCAATTATAAAGTCTACGAACCAATTTTTTTTCTTCGCAGCGTTATTCAATTCTATCGAAAACATTATGCACATCAATTTTGGAGACATTCCGACGTTTTTGAATATCTTTTTCATTAAAAAAACCATTTTCTCTCGTCAAATGATCCGTACGGCTCTCCAATTCTGAATCCTACGAACGATTTTTCTTCTAATTTACAGGAATATTTCATGACCTTGAAGATATCTGCATCCGACAAAATGAAATCGTTTCGCAGTCGTAACTTCCGTAAATTTCAAGGTAGAAACTTTTGACGAAGTGCATTTTCTTTGTTTTTAAATTCTCTAATGGCCGTATTTTTTGTTTATTTTTTAAAGTTTTTCCGAAAACGCTATATTGAAAATAATAATTTCAACAGTCGTTGGGCAGCGATAGTACACGTAACTTTTAACAAAGTGTTTATTAAATGTAACGTCGGTCGATTTTCTGATACCGCGGAGGGATTTTGAGAGATTTTTGGCGATCATCGGTGGAGCTTAGAGAAAATACGAAAAAATTCGAATTCCATATTTTTCGGAAATGCCGTCTTCTCCCGTATAATGTTGGTTCAGAGAATTTTGGAGAATTTTCGAGTCCTCTCGAAAATCTGTTCATTTTGTTACTTGCCCAAACAGTAGACTTTTTCTTATAATATTTTTCAGAGTATTTTGAGACGCGGTAGCGTCTTGACGCCAAGTACAAAAAAAAAAGTTCTCTGAAACACTCTGAACTCACATAATCCGAGAAAATTGGAGTTTTTCGTATTCCCCAAAAATAAAAAAAAAAAAAGGTACATCAAGTACGTGAAAATTCTGTTTACGAAAATAAAAAAAAAAGTAAAATTATATGGGCCAAGTGTCATACAAAACACACTTCAATATAGCAAAAACTATTGTCTTTTTAATGCGGAAAAAATGGCTGTAAATAATTGGCGTTCCAGCGTTTGCAAGGATCACAATAAACCGCGAGCTCTACAGTGCACTTAAATTGTGAGGGGAGGATATCGGGGATACGAACAAAATAAATGTTCACACTCGTCTTTATTACTTCGCAAAATATCAAACAGCTTCCATTCATTCAACAGCCTAACTCTATGCATGTGCCACTCCGAGAGTTCGGCAAAGGACTGTCACCTTGATCGCCACGCTTCGCGCGTAGCGCTCGGAAAACCTCACTTTCCGTGCCGCCGCGAAGGCAAAGTACTGTTCGTAACTCGTGCATGGAAACAATGCTCTTCGCATCAGTTTTGTAGGACGATAGTGGCGCTTTGCGTAGCAGTGTCGAAAGTATCATTTCATAAGGTTCACTTGTGCTTTAGAATTAAGGTGAATATTACAACAATTGCATCCCCTGAAATCCTTAAAAAATTCGGCCATGCTAATATACACATATACATATATACATTTTCCACTGAACCTCTTTTCTCGACGGTTCAATTTAAGTGTCCAGACATGAAAATCACGGGAAAAACTCACGGAATCACGGAATTTCATCAAAACGAAATTTCGTCGACGAGGAACCAACAAATTGATAAAACGAATTGAAAATAACAGAGTTCGGCAAAAGCTGAAAGTACTTGCTTGGTGGCCGAAAATACAGCAATCGCACGCGAATACATAATATGCTAGATTAGCGCTCGCCGACAAAAACCGTACACACCCATCGGCTCAAGTAATCAAGTACCCGCGTACATTAAGCAAGTACTTGAAGTTTTTGCCCAACTCTGGAAAATAACCATGAAATGGACTTCTGATTCACCAATACCTGCTCTACGTACTAGCGAGTATCGAAAAAATATATGAAAATTAGTGAAGTTATTTCGAGAGGCACTCACACATTTCTGCAAAAAACGAAATACATATGTTTTTTATAAAAAAAGAAATTGAATAGTACCATGTATTAAACTAGTAAACGATAAAAAAAAGTAGGTATTTAAACACAAGACGGACACACTCGTCGTCTTGCGTGGGTAAGTCCGTCTGTTTATTTTATAGCTTTGCCTCGTTGTCGAGCGCTTCGTCTTCCTCGTGGGTAAAACTTCGCCAAGAACATAATATATCTCACCGTAAAGTCCGGAGGATATATCAGAACCTCGCTTTCCTCGCCTGTCTTGCGATTTTTCCCCGGACCAGAGTACATACCACCGCGACGGTGCATCTCGCGCGCGCTTTATGCGAGTAGCGCGTATGTACGGGGAGCTGTAACGGCAATAATAAAAAGACGATACATTCATGACCAAGCGAGGAGCGTTTATGAGCGCGGGTCTCGCACACTCACATTCGGAAAGCTCGAAGAGTACGTAACAGGAAATATTCATCATGATTGGACGGAGCCGATGCGTAGAGAATGTTCTTCGATAATAAATAAACAAAAAAATCGTAAACGTATCTGCCCGAAAAATATAGTATTGTAACTTGTTCTAGAATTATTCGAGCCGTCGCTTCGAAGTGCTCCGATCTATTCAAAGATTTGAATTATGTTTGGAAATTAATGACTACGTTTCATTCGATAAGTAGTGCCATGGGAACATAAGCTTTCGCAATAAAATGTTTATTATTTTCGAATTGTATTGTCATTGTTATTAAAAATTATTGCACAATGAAAAATGTTTGTAGTTTATTGTAGAGCGAGGTATCGTCGAATTTTCTTTCGCCATTTATTCATCTCGTGATACTTTTCACACTCGACACTTTTATCAAAGTCGTAGAATTGTTTTTTTTACTCATCTGCTTTTTGTCTTTCTTCGTTTTTCATATTGTTTTTCTCTTTTTCGCAGACATCGCTTGTTTATTTATTTCTTTTTTTTTCTGCTCCATTTTCTCTTTTTGACTCATAAAATCTTGTTTAATGTCAATATAAGAAATTGGTTTTCCTCACTTAAATTAATTTGGTATCATTGACTAAGAGTGGAGTTTATTGCGGATCATTTTTTATAGTGACGTAAAAGACAATTTTGCAATCATACGTACACTAATTATAAGTGTGGGTTGTAGACAATATGTACTCTCAGAATCTTTTTTTAAATATGTATATATTTTTTTACTTGCCTCAACTTCCTCAGCAAGAAAACATTTTTCCCGAACTTGAATACGTCGCGAATGGCTATGTAACCGATCGAAATGACTGGGACTATTTTTTCCTAGTATACATACCAAAGTGATATTTTTCTTCGATCGATGAATTTTTTTTAATCATCGATATAACTGAATTCTTTCATCCACTAGTCAATCCACCCAATAGAAATTGTATGATGAGCCAAATATACGATATGTAAAAATATACAACTACGCGAAGTGTATATTTTGGAGCGCAATAAGCCCAATCAATAAGATGTTTTTGTTCTCGTTGTTATCGTCTTTATTATTATTAGTAATTAATTGATTTTTAATATGTTAAGTTTTTAGCTTTTTAAACCTTGAGAAATAACGAATGAAGAAGTCGAGCGCCTGTGAACGTTGATTTTCAAGCTGTTGCATCGAATGCAGAAGAGGTGCAGCGATGCTACGGCAGTACACAGCCGAGGGCTCGTTCGTTCGTTTGCACATTCGTTCGCGCGAACACATATAAGCCGTCGTTCCTACGCGGTATGCGTGTAACTGCTGTAAGATCCGGGATTCCTGGCAGCCGGTATTTTCCATCTCGCTTTCCTAGGTCTTGGTCGTAGCCCGGGTTTTAGTACACGGGAAGACTGGTTTATCAAGGTTCGCCGTGTACGTCCCGTCTCGTAACAACGCTAATACACCAACGAGTTATCGCGGCACAATCCGTGAGGCGCAGACGAGAGACACCAAAACCCTGGCAACACTGGCACCCGCTGAATAACATGCGAAACAAACGGAGCAGCGAGCTCCTGACATCGCGAGTTCGTCGTATCCTACAATGATAAATACACGAGAGAGTTGTTTGGATTTATCGTGGATCGCATAATACGCGAGTTTCTTGATTGTAAGAAAAATGTTTTTCACTTATCGTGACGACAGCTTGTTTACCAACGACTCCCTGCAAAAAATACACGATAGATGAATTTGGTTGAGACAACAAAATTCATGAAAGGAAACATTAGTATATAAAAAGCATTGTGAAGTGTTGATGCGCCCCTCGAGGATGTCTTAGACTGTTAAGGCGCCCCTTGGCTTCCTACTCGTGATTCATCGACAATAAAATATGCAACGCTATCTTTTTCTAGGATTCGGATTCGGATTTCGGATTTTTTTCGGATTCTAAGTGTGTTTCACACCCCGTTAAAATCGACCTAAAATCGAGCTTGAGATCAACTCTTGTCCTAAAACCGCGATCGTGGTATAGCGCCTCGTCACAATACATATATGGGTATGTCTTCACGTTATCAATAATCGATATGTCATCGTCTATAATTAAAACCGAGAATTTCGAGGTACGAGATTTCCCAGAAGTCCGGACAATTGACTCTTGAACGTTTCCGTACCTGTAGGGTTAGTGATAATTTCACAAAAAATTCAGATAAATAATCAGTAAAGTTTATATTCTGACAGTTTATATACCTGGTTATTGACTTCTGGGTGCTCATTGAACTGATTGAAAACCTGACGCCAAGCTTTTTTTTTACTCATCGGGGTAGATTGCATGGGTCATCTTATTTTTACTAAGATCAAGAGACGCGTCGCTTCTCGATGACAAGTAGTTGAAGAAGTTGAACGTCCGCGCGTCGAGCGCTTCTGTGTCCTTATACGCTATTACCATCCCCCCGCGCCCAAACTTTGACAATTTTTTTCTGACATCGGAAAGAAATTTTAAAGACACTTTTATTATATAAATCCAATAACATTGGCAAAGCATTTTTTGTTGATTAAAAAAATCATATGAGTAAACTTCAGAAAAAGCTTGGCAAGCCCTTAGAAATACAATGAAATCAGTTCTTACAAATAAATCAAGGTGCATCTAAAAAAAGAACGAGCGAGTTCTTTTTTCTTAAGTTTACTTGGCTCATATGATTATTTAGTGTCACCCATGTGTAAAGTTCGACTTTTTGTGCCTAGAAATGTTGTTCTGAAGAAATGAATGTTCAGTGCATAGAAAGTCACTTTATTTGACAGCGTGTGTAGAACAGTCGACGCATGCGCCTAGCACACTCTTCGTCACTTTCTGTGCACTGGTGCGTAGAAAGTTCTTTCTCCGCACAGGTCGGTGAGATTAGGGCACTCCAAGTCGACCTTTAGACGCAGTCAGCACAAAAAATTGTCTGTACGGCATGGGCGCAAAAAGTAGGCCTTTCTGTACTCGTCTTCGGCTCGTGCATCCTTTCACAATTGCATTTTCTGAACATGTATGATTTTTTTCAGAATTTGTTCTAATTATTTGAAATTGCACCTTGCACCCTTTATATTGTCGAAAAAAAGTATATTGTGCAAGGACCGAAAGTTGGCGACTGCTACGAGTGTGGGGTTTTCTGTCCGAGCGAAGCGAGGGCTGCAATCACACGAGTTGCAATCGCCAATTCGACCCGTGATGCACATGCTTTTTGTAACGAGTATAGGGAAAACCGGCCCATTTCATGGAAGTATTGGGGGACGGACAGTGGAATGTTAGGTTATTTACTTCCGCCCCAAGGGACGAAAGTGAAACAATCGCGAACTGTGCATGGGCGAACCTAACCTTTCACCACTGTCATGAAACCAGCCACTTTCGTCCCACGAAACTGCCATGAAATGCGCCGCTTTCCATGCGCGAGTTACAGAAATGCAATTTTTTTAAATAAGACAACATTCTGAAAGAACATCATGCGCATTCTGAAAAATTCACGAATCATTTTCATAAACGGAAAAAAGGTTCCGTCACCGAGAAATTTGTTGAAAGATTCATTTGTTAATAACATTTTGATACGATTATTGTGCAAAATGATTCTTTTTATTACCTTCCAAATGCCCGATTTTTTTCAGATTTTTATCCCATTGAGAATTGATCGAAATTCTCTTTAAATCTACTACCTTGAAGTATCTACTACTTTGAGTACCCATATACTTCGAGTACCGTCCAAATCTAATACAAAAGTTGAAACAAGCAGCCGGCGGGAGCCGGCGGTGGCGGTTTGCCTCAAGCCATGTAACAACCTACATTTTATTTACTGCACTTTTACTCGAAGAGCGCGCGGCCGCATGGGCGGCCTTGCTGCGGCCTGAATACCTTCCTATGCCGCTAAAGCAATCGGCGTCGCAGCCCTTTCTATTGCCGCCGAACTGAGCGCGAGCAGAATTAAGCTTTTAAATACTACGAATCGCAATCGTCGAATTAAAAACTCGTAATACGGCCTCGGAGTCACGCGTACGTTCGATTGTTCGATGTAAATTAACGAGCACACAGAATTAACTTCGTCAATAAAATGCATTATGTACAAAGATCGGAAGAAACTTCCATGGACTTCCTGATTCTTCAATAATTGCGCCTTGACGACATCGCTATATTACAAAAATAAAGAAAAAGTGTTCATAGCGCGAAGTTTGTATAATTAATTTCAATGTTAGGTTCAAAGTAACTCCACTTAGCGCTTGAACTCGAAACCGTCGAGAAAACTTAACTCGACTATTGCGTACTAAAAATAAATAAAAAGCAAAACGCGAAAGAAATTTCGTAATATAAGAGAACTTTATGTACAGCGTTCAAATGCTTCGCATTAAAAAAAAGTTACGCAGAGATTGTGAACGAGATAAAAGATTCAACTTTTCCTTTTTAACTCGATGCAATTAACGGCTTGACTGTTAACGATAACCTGCTGTCCGAGAGACCACGCTGTTTATCCGATTTTCTTATATTCACGCGGCATAGTCGAGCGAAATTCTAGTAACGCCTCCCTATTTCTTATTATCGTTAACAAAACAAAATAGTAGTAGTAGTAGTACAACGTTTTTAATTGGTCACGAATATCTGTTTTTTTTTACATATTACAATTACTTATTGAAAAACAAATTTTTTTATCGTTGACCAATGGGTCATCAACAGGAGTCTTTCATCCCGTCCTTCCT
Organism: Ischnus inquisitorius; assembly: GCA_963924025.1. Classification (NCBI taxonomy): domain Eukaryota; kingdom Metazoa; phylum Arthropoda; class Insecta; order Hymenoptera; family Ichneumonidae; genus Ischnus; species Ischnus inquisitorius. Next base: position 9,429,107 of record OZ001249.1, read on the forward strand.
TGAAGAATGCGTGCATGTCTATTGGGCTAAGGGCGAAACTTATACCGAATGGGAGTGTGTGTGTATGTTAGGCTTTTGTTAAGTGAAAAACAAAATAATTTTCTTTTAAATTACTTTCACATTTGGGATGCGAAATTGTCGAAGGTGTCAATTGCAATTATAATTAATTACTTTGTCGTTGTTAAATCTTATTTTAATACTAAAAAGCTATTTTATAGACAGGTCGCGAGAAAATAAATGTAATGGTTACTGACAATCTCGCTCGTGTTGTATAAGCGTTTGGTCGCGTGGGTTGAAACAACTGGTCTGAGAAAGAAATGATTTAAAAAAAGTTCATTACCAGAGAGGCCATCGGATGTTTCGTCGTTTTGAACGAAACGGAACTAATGGACCAAGTTGCTAACATTATAACGTTGTATCGTAGTCTGAACGGGCATTCTTTTCAAACACTTCGGCAACTCTGTCCGTATATTCTACTGAAAAAATTGAAATTCTACTTGAAAAAAAATACCGGATATACAAATTACGACAATGCCGCAATTGAAGCCGAGCGCTTCGAATGAATTGGTAGATTCAGATTAGCGATGGGAACAGTGAATATGACCAGTAATTTTACCGAACTCTTACCATGAAAAAAACGGTGCGTGACAGCTATAAAAAATGTCAATTTGGCTTGCATACGTACGTGGCATTGGTGTGCGGGTGCCAAAATGACGCACACAAATGGACACAATAGTGATCGAGCAAATCAATCATATGCAAATGATAAACTTTGCATAATAAGTATTATAACATGTTATTTAAAAAATCGAAGTAAAAAAATTGTTTCATTAATCACATGTGAAACTAAATTTTTTTAAAATGTAAATAGCTTGTTTATTTTTTTGAATACGTAAGATTTTTTTCAGATTTTTTTCTAATTATTCGAGATTGCTTTTTTATTTTTTCATTACGGCTTAGAGAACGCAAATTTGAAATAATTCGACAAAAATCCTGCAAGACATCATACGTATTTGGAATGATGAGCAAATTATTATCATCTAAAAAGAAAGTTACGTTGACAGGTGATTTGTTGAACAATTTGTTTTTATCACATCCTTAATAACATTTGGTAATTATTATTATGAAAATTCAATCTTTTCGGCATCTTCTACAAGTAATAACAAAGAAAATGTTTAAAACATTATTTGTAACAAGCGTGAAAAAACGTCGCCGAGTGGTTTAAAAGTAGTTTGCAAATCATTTTTTATTAATTAAATCATGAAAAAAATTGTATGAGCCAAGTGAACTTAAAAAAAACCTTGCTCGTCCTTTCTTTTGATGCACCTGTATTTAATTGTGTTCTAAGGACTCGCCAGGATTCTTTTTTTTCACTTTACTCGGCTCATACGACTTTTTTCTTGTTTTAATTATTAAGACATGTTTTGTAAACTATTTTTACACTACTTGGCGTAATTTTTCTACATTTTTTACAAAAAAAATGTTTTTTATTTTTATTTCACTCTTTTTTGAAATTTGTTCGAAATTGCTTAGTGTGTGATCTAGTATTCCGGACTTATGGAACTGTGATAGGGTTCTTGGAAATTCGGGCTCATAGGAGCGTGTTTCGTTGTCCTGGGTTCAATGAAGCTACAATGATCGCGATTATTTCAATAAATGATTTCATCACACGCACGACACTTTTTTTTAACCACGCGAGATTTTTTCAATTATAATTACTATGAGCGTGCGATTTTAAAGAAAAATACATCATTCTATCACACACACGACACTTTTTTTTAATCACGCGAAATTTATTTAATTAATTTTCACGAAAACGTGAAATGCATAACCATATTGCTATTCAATCGGTATTTCGTTCACTCAGTTGAGTGAAATATTCGCGAATAGTCACGAACTGTCACTTAGAATTCTCGAAATGACATTCGGTAATCGAAAACAACTGATCGGTGGTTTCCGCGTGTACTGTCGCGTATTCACGACTCACGTATTGACGGACGGACGCAACTCACTGACAACACGAGACATGATGGAGAGTTCATTTTTATCGTGAAAACGAGGATTTTAGGTGCAATATCGCGATATCTTTGTATTGCTTGCACCGATTGACTCATTTTCTGCTCATTTTCAAGCTTATATTCGATTCATACATATGGTGAAACTCTCTTTAAAATTTTGTTCCGATGTCTTGATTCCGAGAAAAAAAAATTGTCAACGATTGGGGGCCACAATATTAGGGTATAAGGACACGGTACCGCTCGACGAGCGCGGTCACCCCGCGCGAACTTTCAACTTTTTAAACTACTTGACGTCGAGACGCTACCGCGTTTCGAAATTGTAAACATTTGAATTTTTTTGATTTTTCCAAAAAACTGTTTAGGCGCGCTGCCTTTTGGACACATTTTGATCAATCGAGCTGAAACATTACAATCGAATTGAATGACCACTAAGAGTGTATGATTTCAAGTTTGCCCGAAATTGATAAAGCTATTTAAAATATATGAATATTATTCTCGACATGGAACAGGAGCTGTAGCTCTTATCACATGATTAGAGTGTCATTATAACCATACTATATAAAACGAAGAATTTGAGCTTTCACAACTCTCTTGAAAGATAACAAATCCATTCCGAACCATTAATTGATTATTATTGTTATTACAACAACTGTCATCCGTTTTTTGATGTTTCTTGTATTTCATGCGCCGTTTTTGTAATTTTCCTGTTTTTAAAAAAAATTTGAGACTCAATCTGTGGCGGAACATCTCCCGAAGTGAATGGCGTTTGGAAATGGAAAACTAGAATCGGCCACTCGGATTGGTGGCAATAAGAGACCAGTATGTGAGTCGCGTAACCATCTTTATCGATTAATATCCCCTTACATATTTATATTCTCAAATCTACGACCTCTAAATTTAACAGTCAAAATTCCCATAGCGACTTTGCGAAAAACGAAACGTATGTATAATGTTTCGTTTCTTCACAAATTCCATTTGAAATTAATCCTATTTTTGGTCTATTTCCACTGCCCAGATCCCTGAAATACATCGCCAAAGTCATTTGCCATAATTTTTGTGCTCCTACGATAGTAAATTCGAGGAAAAAAAAATGTGACTGGTTTTTTTGGATCTATATGAGGTATTCCATTTCGACCGATCGAAAAATCGACCCCTCTTAAAAAATCGTAATCTCGCCACAATTCATGATTATTTGCACGGGATTGTTATAAATCTTTTCCAAATATTCAGATTGTATTTTTCTGGGCGAGGAAAGCGCGGATCTTTCATGAAAATCCCCGAATGTTGATAATTATTAGTCATACAAAAAAAGTTTGAGATGAAGAAGATGCTGGTGCGAATGAAGTTTTGAAAAAAAAATGTAACTTGAATTGTGAATAAATGAGATTGAATTGTTTGTGTGTGTGTGAATCGTTTTGATCTTTCTTGAAATCGAAAAAGGTCTATATTATGAAAAATCGGCTACAGTATTTTTTGTCTGCCAATATGTCATCTTTGATTTTTCTAAAATAATTTCAGAATATACACGGAAATGTGTACCACGTATTTGATATGTGATGATCATTTGATATGTAGATGATATGATATGATTATATGATTTTCTGTTATTATGAGTAATGTTCAAAAATTTTTTTAAATGAAACAAATGGTAATCTACATAATTACACTCCAAATTTTTTTTTTTTTTTAAACTCCTATTAATCAGAACATAGCTATCAAAGGAACGTACCGACCACCTCAAAAAAATACATCGTTACTGCACATACATGAGAGTATATTCTGAATTTTTTTTACAAAAATCAAAGATAACCTTTAACTGAAAATAAAATATTGTAGTCTTTCATGCATGGAAATAAACCTTTTTTGGATTTCCAAAAATGCCAAAAAAAAATTTTTTTTTGGGAAGTTCATTCGCACCTGCATCTGTTTTGTCTTAAACAAATTTTTATATGGCTAATAGTTCAAGAGATGCAGGGATTTTTGAGGGAGATCCACGGTTTCCACATCTCAAGAAAATGCGATCCGAAGATTCTGAAAAATTGTATAAAAATTCTTCGCAAATAATCACGGATTGTGGTGAAATTACGCGCTTTTTTGGACAGAGTCGATTGTTCGACCGTTCAAACCGGATGGAACACCTCATATACGTGTACATGGTTTGAACATGAATCTACAAAAAATATTCCTGGTCTGTGTTATCGCACCACAAAATTACGAAAAAAAAATACCTCAAAAATAAGTACGCGGAAGACGTTGTTAGGTCTGAGCTTCCTTTGTTGAGGCTCCCTTTTTCGAGTGAAATAAACATGAGCCAGCATAACACACATAATTATCCCAAAAGATAGGTGGAAGTTGCGTTTCGGGCTTGCATCTTTATCTCCGCCGCTTCTGTAGGCGAACCATAGATTCACAAGCATTTACACTCCGCTGGTATCGACTTCGATTCTCTCCAGGTCTTCTGCAATGCTACGTACACTACCAGCATAAAAGCTATGTCGCGGTCGTCTTTTTTTTATATTCCGCGCACTCCGAACTCAACACGGCAACGGCGAAGCCGTGCCCTTCGTAACAATAGACGTCGTCAGCGCGGACGTCCAACCGGGCAAATGTTCGATCTTACTGTCCGTTGATTCGTGAAAGGCCCCTACGTGCCTGCTTCTTTCTCCCGAGAGTGAGCTTCTACCGTACTAACTAGATATTTTTATCTCATATATACAATTCAAATGCCACGAAGCCCTCTATTGCTGCGAAGTACGAGGGATCATACACGTCGTTTGCAAAATTGACTATCGAACACGTCAGAGAGCAACAAATCCTTCATGGGTAAATCCTCTATGCTCCCTTTTAATGTGGAAAAGTTTATTAAAAAGAAAACTTTTTTTTTAAACAAGAAATAAAGATAAAAAATTGTTAGTCATAAACATATTCATATGTCAGCCACCAAAAACAGCAAAAGAATAGTTTGCAAAATTTATTTTTGTCTGACTTAGGGTAACAAGTTGTTCATTGATTAATTTGTTTCTTCCTCTTGAATTCTAATATCGTGTGAAAACACTAGAAAAAAGGTCTTATTGCAGTAAAAAGTGAAGAAAAAATTGTTGTTAATCAATGTAACAATCAATCAATGTATCAATGTGTGTTGTGTGTATGTGTGTTGTTGTCAAATGCAATATACGCTGCCAGAAAGCAAGAAAGTAGTTTGTAAAATTGTTTATTAATCGGCAGAGAGCAACAAGTTTTTCGGGAGTAAATCTTTTTCGCACTTAACGTTTAAAATTGTGTGAAAAAAAAATGTATCGGAAAGATAAATTTTTTTAATTAATAAAAAAATGCATATATCCACTACCAACAAGTCCTTCATTGATTTGATTTTTCATTTCCTCTTGAAAACCAGAAAGTGAGAAAAAAAAAATGTTTGTTGCAATTCGTAACGATCGCAAATTTGTCGCAAGGTAAACGCGTCGTTTGTAACATTACCAATTCTTGAAGATAGAGCGACAAGTTGTTCACTGCTGCTTCATTTTCTTTCTTTCGATTGAATTTTAGCAGCATGAGATACAAAAGAGTATTGCGCAACAAAAATTAACGATGAAAAATCGATTAATAAATGAATGAATATATTAGCTGGCAAAAACCCGAGCCTGCATGTCCTTCGAGCTTTTGTATGTTGAGTAGTACCGCATACGCCCTTTTGTTTCTCAGTGATCGACACAAAGAGAAGTCCTACACATCCTCACGACGAAAGAAGAAGGCAACAGCAACAAGTGAACAATTGCGACAAACGAGAATAAATGAAAGCGCGTGGACGACGATAAGAACAAGAGTCTCCGGTAGAGTGGCTGAGAGGGGAAAGAGGAGTCGAAAAAATTGCGGCAAGGATATCGCACGCGGACGCTGAATCGATTTACAGCGAGCGCGGGCGCAACATTCACCGGGACGTTTGATGCGGTATAGTTATAGTATATCTCGTAGTGACCCGACGAGAACGAGAGCGAGCGAGAGATATCGAGAGAAAGAGTGCAAAAGATAGACACCAGTTGCGCAACAATGTGCCGCCACCTGCACTCGTTTCGTCACTACACTTTAACCGGTGGCTCGCGCTCGCGCTCCTGCGCGCGCGCGCTCGTTCTCCCGACTCTCGTGTTACTTTCGCCAATTAAACTTGCAGTTTCTTTAACGTTAATATGAAATGCCGGAGAACGTGAGTACCCGCGTGCGCGCCCGTGCGCCCGTGCGCCCGTGCGCCCGCGCGCATGCACCTCGGCTTTATTGGAAAATTATTTAGCGCCCGACTCAGGGTTCAGGCACCGCTATATCTCGTTTTATCCCCCCCGTCCCTCTCTCGACAACTTATTCTTCGAGACTTCGTCTATCCCGCGAGATCGTTCGCTTGCCGCTGAAAGAAGACCTGTTGCCTCGATCAGCACTTGCCGCCGCTCGATCCTTTTCTCGTATACCCGTTTTCTTATCGGTCCTCTTTGCGCAAGGTCCATCCTCGATTATTACAATCAAAACCGTACGGAACAAATGTTTAGCAAAAATTGAAAACCTCTTGACTGAAAAAACGAACGGAATAGAGAAATCATGTTAACAAAAAAAAGTGAAATAATTATTATTACTTGCATATTGTAATAGGGCGATTTTTTTTTTGGCTTTTAGTATGGAAATTTCCCAACCGTATTGCGGAAAATAATTAATTGTTACGCAACACATTTTTGTTAATACGCGTTCTATGTTACACCTTTTTATTATTTATTATCTTTGCGAGCTCATTTCTGTATTGGGGTTCGTGATTTTTTAATACAAATCTTCATGATTGCGTTTTTCCGCACATCTTTTTCATATAAAAAAAATTGAAATGAAATTTAAAAATCTGAAAAAATGCATACGTATTCAGAAAATAAACGTATGATTTTCATAAAAGAAAAAGAGAAGAGTCGGGTTACCAGAAATTTGTTAAACCATTTTTTTTCATCAATTTGTTAATAACAGTTATTATTAATTTCAGAAATTATTATTATGCAAAATGAATCTTTTCGGTACCTTCAATATGCATTATCTCTTTCAGATTTGTATACTATCGAGTAGTGTTTGCAATTCTTTTCCATTTTTCTCGAACGTATGCGAAATGAACACTGAACGCGCTAAATCTACCTTAAACCGTTACTGCATACATATTTTTGCCGTGGTCAGCCGTGGTGTTTCGAAATTCATTGTCGTCAATAATTTACCAAGTTTAAATAATTAACCAAGTTTAAATAATTAACCAATTTATCAAATTGAATATTAATAATAATACGTAAATAAAAATAATCATGAAATATGTAAATAACAGATTATTGAATTCATTCAATTCATTTTTTTTTCACTGTTTACTATATTACATACTTCTCGAATGCTATTAGTTTTTCAAAGTTTTAACATACTTCAAAAATAAAATAACTTCTTGATAAGAAATGCACTCATTCGTGAGAAGAACTGCGGAATTACGGATAAACGCTTTCTCACAAAAGCGGCTTCGAGGATTGAGAAAAGTGATACGAGAGAGATGAATAAATGTTCAAGCTTACTAATTAAAAGTTGATACATTGTTCCGTCGATAATAACGCACAATCTGTCGATGAGCGCCGTCAATTCGACCTTGTACATATCGAATCGTTTACCCACTCCGTGTAGCCATGCGGATTGCACGAGTCTGCTATATCGACCCCGTTTTGGCACTGTCCACTCAATGGATGTACACAAATGAGGCAAGAGTTATTCATACTATTTATATTGTAACCCAACGAGCTCATGTGACAATCACGCGACAAGGATTGTATTATTATCATTGCGTCACACCAGCGGCGAGACGGATCAACGTACACACGCCGCGTATGCCGTTGCGATTAAAAGAACTTACGCGCAAGTTAAAAGGTAGTTATCAGCGGTACAGTCCGGCGAAACGTGAGATTCAATGAGATTTTTCAACACTTCTCAATTAAATAAAAAGCTGAAAATAATCAAACATAAGGTGCGGCAATGGTTGATTTTACATAATTATAATATTCAAATGTTCTTAAAAAATTGATGACTAATTTAGTTCAACAAATTACGCGGCAATCTAACTTTTTTAACTTCAAAGATTCGTTAATTTGTCTGATTACGTACACATTTCTTGAGAATTTTCTCCAATTTTTTAACATCGCATTTTTTTCATCGAAATGAAAGGCGAAAACGCAATTTCAAGAATTTAGACAAATTCTGAAAAAATGTATACGAATTCAGAACGAACGAATTGTGTTCATTAAAAAAAACGTTGGATTGCCAAGTAATTTGCTGAACAATTTATTTTCAACGGTCCGGCCAAACTCGAGATTCAATGAGATTTTCGAAGATTTCTCAATGGAATAAAAAAGGTTTTGAAAAGCACAATTTCGCACAATAATAATTTACAAATGGTATGAAGAAATTGACGAAAAAATGGATTGTTCAACAAATCACCCAACAACCTAACTTTCTTTAAGTGAAAATAATTCGTACATTTTTTTGAGTACGCATAAATTTTGCCAGCATTTTGTCTTATTATTTAACACTACGTTTTCATTTTTTCAATTGTCTAAAAAAACGCTAATTCAAATAATAAGCCAAAGTTTTGAAAACATTTATACGACTTTTAAAAATATGCGGTTCGTCAAGAATGTTGGATATGTGTTTTTTTACACCCAAGAAGTGTCCGGCTGATCGATTAAGTGGATTCGCAAGTACAGCTCAGATGTAACAACGAAAAACGTTCGGAAAAAAATTCTAAATTCAGCCAAAAAACAGTAAAAATGCATACCTATTCGAAAAAATGACAAATTATTTTCCTGGAAAAAAAAAGTTAGCTTGCCAGTACATTCTTCAAACAATTTGTTTTTTGTACTATGCGCGTGAAAATGTCGATATTCCGGGACTCCGATTTCCAAAAAACATTTCCAAAACGCGTAGTACAGAAAATAGGATTTCCTTCACGGCAGCGCGGAAAGTGAGGTTTTCCGCGCGCTGCGCACTCTCTGCACCTTGTGAAGGAAAATTGTATACGCTACTCGGCGGAAAAACGTTTTCTTAGCTCGTGTGAATGCAGCACTCGCCTTCGGCTCGTGCTGCAAACTCACACTCGTGAGGAAACAGTTTTTCCTCCCTCGTGGCGTAATATACTATTGCAACTCGGGCGGGGAAAAATAGGGGATCACTCGTGGAATCCCCTATTTTCCACGCCCTTGTTACACAAATAACTATTTCCATTGATTCATTAACATTTTTGTATAATTACTTTGGTATCAGAAAATACATTTTTTTCAGCACCTTCCAGCTAGATTTTCTTTAGATTTTGATCCCTTTCTGAAGCGTTCCGAATTCTCTATGAAATTGACATTTAGCTGGACTGTGCCGCTATTACAATCTCGAGTACGTATACGCTCTCTTTGTCTCACCTGAAAACAACAAATGAATGGATGCAATTTTTTTCTTTTGTTTTTCACGTAAAAACACCAAATTCATGGATGTCATTTTTTTTCGTTAACCTTTTGGCCGCCGTCGCTCGCCGCGGATTTTCTCAAGATCTTACGAAAGTGAGCGGTGAATTTCCATCATTGAAGGAATGACGACAATAATTAGGATAAAATATACAGGTGAGAAGACGAATTTTGTTTGCGCGAGAGGACGGTCGAATACATACTCGTTATAATGTCGAGTTTGGAAACGTTCTGTACGGCTCTTCGCGGCTATAGTATAGTGTATTTGACTTTTAGATACTGTCGCGCAGACAGATGAAACGAATAATATAGGTGGAACGCCTTCCGAGGCCTCTACGGCAGACAATAAAGAGCTTATGGTGAATATCAATTGTAACATCGGGCTTATAGCGGATTATATTCGAGAGATTGCTCATCTGGACCCAGCGGGTAAATAATAAGATAATTTTTCCAATATCGACAGTATTCGAAATCCCCCAAAAAAATCGATAAATAAATATACCGATAGTTTGCGTATGCAATGACAAAAAAAACTGTTGCATCGACAAAATCGACGCGTGCGGGTGGCGAAATGAATATTTTATTCACTGAAAGAAATATGCAATTGATCGTACTAACTGTTAGTCAAGTTGACTACATTCTTCTTTAATATGACAATTATTTCTTCTGAGCAACCGATTCTTTATCTCGTCGCTGATTTAGCCGGTTCGACCGTTTTTTTTTTCTCAGTGTATCATACGAACTATAATCGATAGATGAATTTTTCAGTCATAAATAAATCTACATTGAAATTTGAACAATTACCGTTTTTGTTAACGATTCTTATCCTCTTAAGGAGGGTGTATCGTCACATTTTCATCCAATAGTGAGACTCTGAGACAATTTCGAAGACTTCGATGGAATGAGAATCTGAATGAAAATCAACCCTACACCTAGAAGTACATACTAGAAAAATTATTGTTGAAAAATTATACAAATTTCCCGCACTAGTGCGGGAATGTACGTTGCTGCGCACGGATTGGAGTCCCGGAATATCGACATTTTCACGCGCGTCGTACAGAAAAAGTTTCATCGCCCTAGTATTGCGATGTACTATTTCGAACGCGTTGAGGAAATTATCGGAACAACTTCTCACAGAATATTTCCGAATAGTATTATAACTTCCAAAGTATTAGAAATATCAGAGAAAGTCCGGAGAAAAGTGGCACACTTGGTTGAGAATGTATCCCATATTTTTTAAATTGTTTCACAGCATTTAACTCATTGGTAAGTATATAAAATTCGCTAGTAATGTCACTTTTTGCTGAGACTCTAACGATACACCCTCCTTAAGGTGGTCCAAGTGGTAGAGTTCGGAAATGTGACATTCAAAGAGAATTCAGAGAGGATCTCGAGGCTTTCCCAGTGGGATAAAAATCTGAAAACAATCAAGTCATATGGAAGGAGCTCGAAAGACGAATTTTGTGTTATAATAATTCCAAGAAGTTATTAAAAAATTGATGTGAAACAAAACTTGTTCAACAAATTACCCAGAAATCTAACTTTTTTTTCTGATGACAATAGAGTAGATTCGCAAACACAACTCAAACAACTTTTTAAAAAAATGCAATTTTTAACATTTTTCAAAAACAAGAAACAATTTTTAAAAATTTCATACATATTTAAAAACAATAATAAACAATTTTCTCCAGAAAAATGTTTTGGTTGCAGGGTAATTTGTTACACAAGTTCTTTTTTCTACCAATTTGTCAATAACGTGTTGGAATTATTATTACGCAAAATCAACCTTTCAAACACTGTCCATATGATTTTTTTCAGATTTTTATCCCATTGGGAAACGCCCGAAATTCTCTGTGAATCTCACATTTCCTCGGACCGTAGCGCGCGGGCTACCCTCGGGCAAAGCGCCGCGATTAATAAAAAATATTGTCAATTGGCGGGATTTCGATGCAGTTTCGAATCGAGACTGAAGAATCTAACGAATCGCATTGTTATATCGTTAAAGCTGAATTCGATTTGTGGGAAGAATCCTCGAGCCTTTTGAAGAATCTCTCATCTAAAAAGACTCACGTATCCGGCTTAGAAGTTTTCTTGCCTAATCACACGTACTTTCTGGTTGGCGTGGAACGTGAGTGAAAGCTCTACCACGCTTTGCCTGGACATTATTGTATTTGCGACTCACGAATCCATGATATTTCAGGAGATACGAAGGGACAAGTAGTAAATTACGTGCCCATGATTAACGGAAGACAATCGCGTACTTTGTCGGAAATCATAACGAAGATCAGACGACTAACGAAGAAGAATTCGATAACAACACTATCGTCGAAGTCACGCGATAAAATTGGACGAAAGAAATCCCAAGAAAAATCCAACTAATGGGAAAAAATGTAATATATTATCGCCAGGCTTTCACATAAAATTCGCAGAGTCGTTTCTTTCTACCCCGCAACTTCGCCGGACTTTTCTTTAGCTCTGTCGCTAACGTACCTGTAATACAGAATGTCGTGTTTTCAAAAATAATATTGGAATACACACAAAAACTCTTTTTCGATGATCCACATCGCAATTAATCGTAATATTGATTCGCGCCTATACAATACAAAAATAAGTAAATTTTAAAGCATATCGTTGCTCAACGCTTTGAAGCTCGTCCAATCTCGGATTTTGATATTTGTCGATTTTCCGTGCCTACCGAATCCTTCAACGAACCTTTTAGCTCCCTCGATACCGTCATCGAAAAGTAGATGCGACGAATTGTCCTTCTCGAATTGCAGAGCTTCGTCGACCTGCTTCGATGAGAAAGTTGCGTAGTGCGCCGATGTGCGATCGGCGAGCAACGTTTTCTGAGGAAATTTCATCATCGTCTGCGCCACGACCACACTTTGTCCGAGTGCTAGAAGAACAAAAGAAAATAGTGTAGTAACTGTCTTTTTTTGTTTCAGATCAAGACCTATCAGTAAAGTCGCTATTCTTGGTTGCCTAATATAATATTTTCTAAAAACAGTTAGTAGAGATTACACGAAGTAACTGAAGTCGAATAACATCTAGTCAAAAAGACCCTTAGATTCTTATTTGCTTTTATTTCCCTTCCTATGTTCTGACAAATGCCCGATCTTCGCAGAATGCGAATGCATAATAGAAATAATTCTTGATATAATGTTTTCCCCCCACTCCGCCTACTGTCAATCTAGTTTTTGGCGCACTAGTTCAGTTCCGTCGAACGTGAGATTCAAAAAGAATTTCGAACACTCCACAATGGGATAAGAATCTTCGAGTATTTCAGAGAAGTTGCTAAAGCGATTGATTTAGCGAAATAATAATACCAAATGTTATCGACAAATCGATGCAAAAATTATTCAAAAAAACAAAAAGTAATTTTTTTCGAATGACAATAATATGTTAATTTTTTTAAGTATGTATGAATTTTTATTGTTATTTGAAAGTAGTGTTTGCGAACATACGTCATCAATCGTCCGAATTCTCCTTGCGTGTACTCGATCTATTTATAACAAAGACGAATCCAAAAATCGTGACGACCTTAGAATTTCTAAAAATAAAATTTCATATTTCGGGAAAAATGCATATTCACAAGGATTATCAAATTGACTTCATTTAAAAAAAATCTATATGTCTACTTCTGTTATTGTTACGGCTAATTATGTTTTCATTCTTAGTATTATATTTCAGAATTAAGTTACGGCACACGAATTTCTGTTTGTCTGTAACGCATAGGTCCTGAGGAGATTAATTCCTAAGATCAATAAAAAATCTACCTATCCGTCTATGTTTCGCTATATAAAAATCCAAACTATTCTCGAACAATAAAAAAAAGTTGTAATTATATGGAAGAAGTAGCCGGAAAAAATACTCTTGGAAAAAAATCTGCGGAAATATATCCCACATAAAATATCCTTTGGAAAAAAAGATCCTAGGAAAAAATATCCCACAAATAATTGAAAGAAAATATTATTATCACTTATTATTTTTGAAATATATATTTTTTAAGACATTGCAAGGTCACCTTCTTTACCGTGCATTTTCAGTACATTTTTACTGAATGCATAATTCAGTGTGGAGACATCAAGATTTTACACATTTTTCGGTTTTCTTCGCAGTTTTTTTCTACGGATATTCTTTCTAGGGCATTTTTCTGCGGTTATTTTTTCATTCGATTTTTTTTTTCTAGAATTTTCAAATAAATAAATTTTAGCCTGAGGTGTACTTCCGAATCTTCTTGAACAATCGTCCGGACATTCCCCGGGTGCAAATGACTGATTTTATAACAAACAGATCTAAAAATCGTGGCAATCAACGCGCTTTCAAATTAAAAAAAAAAGGAATTTAGAAACACATTTAAAAAATTCAGACGTATTTTGAAAATGAAGAAATTATTTTCATTCGAAAAAAAAGTTAAGTGGCCAAGTGATTTGTTGAACAATTTTTTTCATTGATTTGATGATAACACTTCTGTGCGATTTTAATGCAAAAACAATCTTTATAGCGCCTTCCGTAAGCCTACTTTTGTGTCAGTTTTTTATTCCATTGGGACGTGTTCCAAATTATCTTTGGATATCCCTTTTGGCGCGAACGAATCGCGAATAATTCGCTATGCCAGTCCTTGACTCCCGTTAGTGAAGTTCGAAACAAACTCGAAGAGACTGACGTTCGTTGACCATTTGACAAAACGATTAATCGATCAATGCCACCCAATTACGATCGATACATTCGTATATTACCAGTTCCGCAGGGTACGAGTAGATTCGCAAGGCCCCAATTGAAAGCTTCGTCGGCCGAAATTGTTCGTCCCGTTAATATCATATCCATCGCTCGTGAATAACCGATCATAGCCGGCAAGCGTACTGTACCACCGCACATTATCGGTATCCCCAAACGTCTGTTTAGAAAGCCCATCGAGGCAGTTTCCTCGACGATTCTATAATCGCACATGAGTGTAAGCTCGAAACCAACGTCGACGGCATATCCACTGATAGATGCTATAAGCGGTTTCTTCGTCAGACTTTCACGATTGCACTGAAATATTTAAATGATCTTTTATTGGGTCACTTACAAAGATCGGTGTTCTTACGCCTATGTAGTAAATATGTGTATGTGTGTTGTATGTTCATAAATGTAATATTACAATCATTTCATCGCCTAGTATGAAATAAGAGAACATAATTTATTATTTTTTAAGGTCCGATGCAGTCCGACCAAACGTGAGATTTAAGGAGAATTTGGACCACTTCCCAATGGGCTAAGAGACCGAAAAAAATCAGGCGCGGAAGGTGGACGATTGATTTCGCATTACCATAATACCAAAATGTTATTAACAAAATAATGAACAAAAAAACTTTTCAACAAATTACCCGACAATCTAACTTTTCTTTTAAATGAAAAAAATTTGGAAATTATTTTGAATACGTATATATTTTTTCAGAATTTTTTGAAATCACCTTTTTGTCATTAATTTTGCCTAAACAAATGCATATTTCAACAATTCGGGAAAATTCTGAAAAAAATCATACGCACACATAAAAACGAAGGAATCATTATCAATAACAAAAAAAATGAGGTTGTTGGGTAATTTGTTAAACAATTAATTTTTTCAGTAATTTTTTGATAACTTATTAATATTATTATTTGCAAAATCAATATTTTGCAGCACCTTCGATATGGCCGATTTTTTAGTTTTCCATTCCATTAAGAAGTGATCGAAACTCTGTTTGAATCTCAAGTTTGGCCGGACTGTGCAGAGCCTAGAACGTTAAGTAAATTTCATTTACGATAAAATCCAGAACAAAAAATTGGATAACATTTCAACGGGAAATTTTGGAAATAATCAATGCTGTCTGAGATGAAGTGCGATACGTATGGGTGCCAGAGGAAGAGCCGATTTCACATACAAGTTTCACATCATCTTAAAGTGGGGTATCACTTACGCAGTCGGTAACGATAACTGTAATCGTACTCCCCAAAAGACTACTTAGATTTCGGACAAAAAAACAAGCACGTGACACTTTTTTTTCGTACGATATCTGTCAGTTTTGAAACAAAAAAAAGATTGACAAAAAATATTCTGCCTCTCTCGCACTCATACGTATGAATTCTACCCGAACCTGATGAAACAGTTTCTCGCTTGCGGGAGTCCGCGCCTAGTCGGAAACGAAACTCTGATGAATAGCATTTCGAAACGATAAACATTTAACGGAAAAGAAAATTATTTTTCTTCGCGTGTATTTCGCAAACAAACACACGTTTCTTCATCCTCAAATATCTAGCGTTGTAAATTTCGGAAAATCAAGAAAAAAAATTAATCAGCAAACGACAAATTTGACGAGTTTGAAACGAATTTGAGTTAATGTGAAATTTGTATAGGTGCGAGAGAGAGACAGAGCTAATCGTCAGATCCGCAAATTCTCAGTCACGCTTGATCTTATGGAGAAAAGGCGACGGTGTAGCTCTTCAAAATGATTCGACGGAGAAGAACATTCTCGTCTTTTATTCATAAAACCATCTTAGGCACAGCAATTTGGATTACAGTTTTTTCTACACCTTAAGGTGAGTTGATACTACTCGGTTGGTAACAAAAACTGTGATCTAAATTTCGCAGTCTAGAATGATTTTACGGATAAACAACGAGAACGTAGCTCTCCGTAAAACAATTCTGAAGAGCTCCGTTCTCGCCTTTTATCTTTAAGCTCAAGCGTGAGCACGAATACACAGATCTCACAAGTAGCTCAGTCTATCTCGCACCCATAGAAGTTTCGCTTCACCTTAAGGAAATTGAAGAGGACAAGAAAAATTCAGGCTCATTTCCATGTCAATAAATTTCATTGTTTCGTTCATCCAGGATTTCCAGGACCACTGGACCCCGCAAATTGCGAATAAAATTAAAAAATATTACGATACTTTGAGAAAATCATACCAACGGCCCAAAATGCGGAAATCCTTCTTCCGAATCTACATTCGACCGAGCGATCTCGTCAAGATCGAACCCTGATGAAAAACTTCCGCCGATTCCATGGAGAATACCGACCAAAGAGTTTTCATCATTTTCAAAAGCATCCAGAGCTTCGGAAAGTTGACTTGCCGTAGCGGCGTTCAGGCAATTCTTCTTCGTCGGACGGTTAATTCCGATAAGAGTTATCGGACCCGTGTGATTTACTATGATGCATGTTTCTATCAAATTTCATAAAAAAAAAAAACAATTATTATCAACTATTTATATCATTATCAACGGAGCAAAGTTCCGTTCCAAAGTAGATATATTGAATTTATTGAATTTTTGAGTAAAAAAGCAGTTACGAAAAATGGCAATAATAAACTTCGCTTGAATTAAGTAAAACTAAAATGTTTTTTGTCTTCCATGTTAATAAACAAATCAATAACATTGATAAACAAATATATATAAATAAATAGATGAACCGAGTCAATAACAAATGTCATGACCAAATTGAACATAATTGAATTTAATTTTCCATAAAGATAATTTCGAACGCAAAGTTTGTTGATTTTACCTTCATTCTTTTCAACGATAGCCTCTTTTCCGGCATCCACTGCTGCTGCGCCAGAGGTTAGATTCCTCCGAGTGTGATTCTTGAAGATTCTACCCAATGACAGCGTTAAACGACGCGTCGGAATCATTTAGCGATAGTGTTGATAGCGTTATTTTCAATTCAGTTCACGATAATCGTTTGTTTTTTTATACGTAACTCGGTATTTGTTAGTGCATAATCTCAAAAGAATTCCGTTACCGTCAGTTACCGTTGTCGCACGAAGTAGTATAAACACAATTCTCGGGGGTTAGGATTGCCAACTTCACGACGTAGAGTGCCGGCTCGATTCTTGGCGCCAATATTAAACAATGGTGCAAAGGAATTGGAACAAATGAGAGTTTCTAAGATCACGTTTCACATCACGTTAACATGATGCCGTTATTGCCGAGCGTGCCTTCATCGTTTTACATTATGCGTTCTTAAATGCGTTCAGTTTTTTTCCTTATCTGTTGTAGGGCAAAGGAAGCTAAGTATTATCATTAAAACTTTATAGAAAAAACATGTTTGCGTCGAGGACTATGTCTTTTTTCAAAAGCCGCGACAGAAATGATCTATTTCGGCATTTCTTTGTGATACTGAATGACGATTCACTTATTTATGAAAATAGGTTATTTAAAAAAACCCTCTCTGAAGAAAGTAGAAAAGCTGTTTTTAAATAAAGAAATTATTTGAAAGATTATGTTTTGGTCTCCAATAGTTTCGACATCTCTCGGTTCTATTTCTATTTAGTGTGTCGCACCAGGACACCAATTTTTTTTTGTTCTATTTCATTTTTTAGTCATTCCTTTCTCTTTCCGATCCAAAAACAAATCAAATGCTCGTTCCTGAGTATCGTAAAATTCCGGCCTCATCCATTTGAGTTGCATTCCCTCTCGAGATAGTCCGGCTAAACGAGAGATTATAAAGGAATTTGAAACATTTGTAAATGGGATGAAAATCTGAAAAAAATCAGTCATATTGAAGGTACTAAAAATATCATTTTCGAATAACAATCATTGCAATATGTTATAAACAATTAATGGAAAAAAAAAAAAAAATAGCAAATTTTTCTCAACCTGTATAGTTTTTTTACCTTCTTCTTATTATTTCAAATCGCATATTATTGAAAGAACATAAAAACACATATATATTTTTTTTATTTCGGTTAATCGTGAAATCGTCAACATTTGAATGTATGTCATTCAATAATTAAAACATAAGGACCGCAGCGGAACTCGAAACTCAATTTGCGAACGTTTATTTTAACTTTTATTTGTTTTATATTATTCTCACTTTATATTAAATTCCAGGATATATCAAGGATTTACAAAATGTGCAGACACGCCATAGTTCATATGCGTATTATCGGCCCTCTTCTTTCAGTCTATATATTAGAAAGTATTATATACACATTTTTTTCAACACATTACGGCATTCGAATATCTTACTGTACATGAGGCAATTTATATTTTGTATGTGCATACTACATCATAGTATACCGTCCAGAAATCGGGACAGTATTATCCAGGCATTTGTGTGTATTGCGACTACATTTTTGTACATCACTGAAGATTCCACATTTCTCGTTGTTCCAGCGTAACAATTGAATTATCGTGTTTCTTAAGTACAGCGAATCTGTCGTCGTGATTTGTCTCGTTCTCAGGGTTTCCAATTGAGAAAACTTTCTTGAATAACAATGTGCCTAAATATACTATTCGAGATGGGCTGCGTGGTTTTCCGATTTCTCTGAGCCTCAAGTATATACGAGACTTTTTCCTTGGCTTCGCTGCGCGATATGTCGCCTCTGAGACTCAACAATCTGACGAGATGATCCTCCGTCATGTCCGGATATTTTTCCACCAACGAGTGAAGATCCAACGACAATATTTCGGAATCTTCGCAGCGCAACACTTCCGCCAAGCGTTTTATGATCTCGAAAGGACAATCGAAATTTCCAACGTTCGGGGCGATTCTGACGAAGAAATTCTTCAATTTGTCGGCCTCCTCGATTATCTTGGATGTGCAGGTCAGACAGTCCTCGTAAGTCTTGAGTGAAATTTTTCTCTGTAGCATCGCGACGATATAACGCTTCGCTATGAGATTTTGCGCTTCGGTTATGATGTACTCGAAATTCTTGGCGCGCAGATGATTGTAATCCTGAAAGTAATCCTCGAGCGTGACGCAGATCGTCGAGATTGGTATCGGCGAAGCCAACCATTTGGGCGTGAGAAGATCCTGAAACTGACGCTCGAGATCCAGAAAGGATTCTTCGAGCAGTATCGCGGCAGTTTCGTTGCGCAATTGTTCGTAGGAAGCCAGTAAATTTTCGAATTTAACAGCGGCGTCGCCGCTCGCGGTCGGCACCCAGTACAATTGTTTCATCTGTTGCGCTAGTTCGACGAATTGCAGACAATTGTTTACCGCCGTTATCATGTGATGAGTGAAATACGGCACTTGGCTGCGATCCTCGAAGTGTCGAGATTTGAATTCCTGTATAGCTTGACGATACATCGCGCCGTATCTCGCCACTTGTTCGATACACAGGAGCAACGCCTTCGCCGTAAGATCGCTGCTTATGGTTTTCGTTACTTGAAGATTCTGATCGATCATTTGAAATATTATAACCGGCGCTGCGGTATGATAATAAGTGTCCTGACTCGTTCCCTCCGGCAATACGCCGCTCCACCAGTCCACTTTCTCCGTTTCCAGCGTTTTCTTCATCCAATCGTCGTAATTCAGCGACATGTTGCTCAAGTATCTTTCCTGAAGATTGTCGAGTATCTCGTTCGTCAACAGGGGCCCGATGTCGCTGGTGTCAATGTTCAGTTCCGGATGCTGCATCAATTCGGGACCGGTGTAAGTGTTCATTATCCAAGCGAGAAGAGACACATACTCGTTTCCCTCCAGACCGTTGGCTATTATGTCCTTGAGATGCAACGACAAACTGCTGTGATACATTGTTACGAATTTTCTCACTATCTCGTACTTTGGAGGAAAGCAGGGCTGACAAAGAGTCTTCACCACTCTGAGATCTTCCAGTATCAATTGTCTCGTTAGTTCCAAATACCTTACGAGCCACATCTTATTGTCCGCCCTCTCGTCGACTTGAGTTCCCTCTATTCTATTGGCGACAGATTTTTCCAATACCTTGAACGCCATGTTCTTCCAACATTTCGGTCTTCCCGGCGGCATGAAACCGGACTGCTTGTGCCGTTGCGCAGCAAAGTTATCCGCCTTCTCTTCTCTCTCTATTATTCTCAACGCCGTCACTATGACGGTAGGCTCTTTTCGCACGGTATTCAGCGTACGACTCAGCACCAATCTTATCTGTTTCTCCATGAGATTCGACAGTGTTTCGACGTCTTCGAAGTATGCTTTTAGCATCAATGTGTCCGGTATCGATTGGTTCGGCAATTTGTGCAACTCGTATAAAAGATCGTCGCGCGAATTTTCCAGATCCATAAGACTCTGATGCGCGTGCAATAATTCCCCCTCGTTTATCCATTGTTTTGTTTTCTCAACGCTTTCCGGCACCGTGAATATGTGCTTGAGATTCTCCTTAGCCGTTACATACTGCGAGTGACGCATATTTTCATCTTGCACCGCTTGAAGCTTCGAGCTGAGCTCCAGAGCCGATCCGAAGGACTGGCCTATCAGATCTAATTCCTCTTTGACGGAGCGTATTATTTGCAGTGAACTTTGCAACTGGTTAAAACCGACTTTGACGCCGTCGAGCTCGCTCTGCATCGCGGTCTTCAGCATCGTCTCGACGGAGGCTTTTTTTCTCGCTATCCGACGCTTGTACTGCTCGACCTTCTCCAATTGGCCGGGTCTTTGAAGCATGTTTATAACGTGCTTGGTACCCGCGGCCTTGGCGCTTTCCTCCTTTATTTGTAGGTCGTTCATCGTAGCCGCATCCATCGTCGATCCTTATCGATGTATTTCGAACGAATTTATAACGTTGATGCAATTTTTGCGATTCGTTGTTGCGTGGTTTTCTTCGATTCTCTTGTTACGACGATGTTTACACCGATTTATTGTCAATCAAGCGCGATCTTAGGTTAGATGGCGAATTTACAAACGTCAGATAAGTCCCGAGGGGGGCGGGTGCTTTCGGGTAACAAGTAGTTTCTATCAGATGGTTCACTCGAATGTTTCTTTTTTTTATGTTTTTCCTCTCGGCCCGCCGGCCCGAGAGAATTAGCATCGCGCGCTGCGCGTGAAATACGAGCGGCGAATAATGTTAGTTATTCTTGGATAACCGACAACATAGGCTGTTACCTTACCGGTAATGATAATATTTGCGTAAATAGAGCGCTACTAATTCTCGAATAACTATTATTCATTGGAGGTGATGTATCAAAGTATTAAAAATTCGTTTATTTTTGAGACAATATGAACTCATCAAATTTAGATACAAAAAGGTGAACCCAAATGACTTGTTGTGTATAGCCATAACGAAGCGTAATCGGAAAATGTCAAATACTTTGCTCCATTGTTAAAAATAATATAAGAATTTATTGATATTAATATAAATCGAGAAAATGTTCAGTTTTTAATGGGATATTTGTCAAATTCACATCGCGAGTAAGGATCTCAAGAATAAAGAAAAAAATGATCGGTAATATTGCATCTCGATATGGTAAAGTTACCTATTGGAGCGATAACATGATAAGAGTATGATGGTATTTTCGGCCTTGTGTGTCGGTGAATTACGGAAAAAAATTCTGAACGGCTCTTTTAAAATCACGAAATAATAAAAGAATAGTATAAAAAAAATGCGAAATACGATATTCTAACGGAACTATTGCAAGAAATGAAAACACCGATCGTTCAATGTCTCCATGCTCGCCCTCTTTTATGTGCTGTTAATTCCCCCATCCACCGGAGAGAACAGTCACCGTGCGCCTTGCGCGGTACTATTTCATCTTCGTCTTCCTCCGATAACACAGACCTCGACATACCTCCGCCCGTTCGTGACGAACATAACCCAAAGACTTTCGTGTATTGTGAGCTTTTTTACGAAATAATGTATCAAGCATCGTTTCATTGTTAGAAACACAATGATTCGGTTTCGTTGGCGGATCCGTTCGCAAACGGACGAGAAACCTTCGATCGTTTCGTGACGGGACAAAAAATTAATTCGTATAGTTTTCGTAGTTATTCGCGATTGCGACTAAAAGAATGTTATGACAGACAGTCATCGCGCGCGAGAAACGATCGAGTAGAACGCGTTGAAAGAATCTCGGAGGGAAAAAAAACAGGGTAAAGAAAGTACGATTGTCACGATGGTATCGTCAGTCGCGACGAAGATGAGCAACGACAACGAGATCGCGGAGGAGAGCGTCGAGTGTATGGGAATTTATCCGATGTCGAACATCGGCGTCGACGTGAACGACATACCGAGCACGAAAGCCGTTGTCACGAAGTTGGACATATTTTTCACGTGTTTCTCTATTTTAACTCACATTGTCGACGTCGGATTCGATCTCAATTTAGCCGTAAGATACTTCATTAACGGCGAAACAACTTATTTCTATTGGACAATTGGGTTTCTATTTATTCCGTCGCTTATCAATATTATCATCAGTCTGAGGATGTACAATCAAGACAAAGAGGTAACAAAATAGTTTATTTCTTGCATCATTATTAACCGTTGAGGAAAAAACATTGGAGAAAAAAAAAAATGATAAATTTATAATCCATTGTAATTGTTCAGAGTTTGGACTTTTGAATTTATTATAAACTGATTCAAAAAAGACAAATCTGTAAAAAAAAAGGACTATCGATTGCATGAAAAAAATATTTGAAACAACATTCCAACGTAAAAACGAATATTACCAAACAAATCAAACAAAAAGAAAACAATAAATAGATTCTATTACATTTAAAAATAATATTAACCAAGACTAAAATGTAGTCATTGTGGCTTGGTATGCAAAGATGCAAACATTTCTTATAATAAGAACGGTAGAAACAAGATTGCATCGTACATCGCTAAAAGAATAAACCTTTTTTTTTTTTCGATTTAAAAATAAATCAAGCCTTTGAAATGTCCAAACATAGATGAAATCAAGGATGAATAAATGGATCTGGCCGTGTGTTATATCAATGTAAAAAAAAATATTTATAAACATTAGACATTGAACATATCGAACTTTAAATATTACACTTCTTTTTTATTCAGATTAATCAAGACACTGAAACATACAAACATCGTGGATTGGCGAGCAGAGCTGTACACAACAAACTGTGCTGGATATTCATTCTGGTTCTTCAATTAGCTCCAGTTCTTCGTCACATAGACAGTCTGAAGTATGCCTTAAAATCGAGAAAATGCAAAAAAGAAGGCGATCAAGTCAATCAAAGAAGATACTATATCAAGATGCTGAAGGAGGATCAGGACATAGCGCTTCTAAGAGTATTCGAATGCTTCTTGGAGGCTGCGCCTCAGCAGATCTTGCAGCTCACAATAATGCTGAAGATTTATCATCAGACTTTCAATCTGCAGTGTAAATAACATTCAAATAATTTTTTTTGCAAATACAATAAGAATAAAACTGGACGAGGACTTTTATTATTTTTACTGTTGCAGTGTTACACCAGGTCGGGAGTATCTGCAGCTCTTTGGTGAGCATGGGTTGGGCAATGGCAAGTTTCAATCGGAGCATTCGATTGGCGCAATGGGACAAGTCTAATATTGGTATAGTTGGAACTATGCTGCAATTTCTCTGGCATTTTCTGATCACAGGTACGCTTTTTTTAATGAATTATTCAAACTGTTCATCTGTGTTATTCTTATCTTTGGCAAAAAAAAATTCGATAGAAAACGATAGAAAGCAATGGATTATACAAACGAAACCACGATAGACTTCCTTATTTTGGTTCTAAGATCCTTTCTCTTCTATTGTCCATCATCGTGTTTTTTTTTTTTTTTTTTTTTTTTTTTTTTTTTTTTTTTTCAGGGATATTTTATGAAATACTAGGATATTACGGTCGTTTTGCGCGCCCGTAACCTCCTGCCAAATCTTAACCATTTACGGCATGAATAAACCGACACCTATAGCTTCAATGTAAGATCTCGCAATTTGATATTATTTCGAGATAAAACGTCGCGCACAAACTTTTTATAGCAGCGACAGTAGAATGTCGATGATCCGAACCAATCGGGACCGGTTAATATTCCAATAACTGAAAGTTCGCATAGCCGAACGACAATATTCCGTGGGAGAAGAAACAATATAACATGGTTCATATACGTAGTGTTTTCGAAAAACGGTTTACATTTTTTATTTCTTTTTTTTTATTATAGAATAAAATAACATGATGTTTCTTTCACTGAGAAATGTATGCATTTGGAGCCATACAAAAAAAATCGTAAAATATTGAAATAAGAGAGATGTATAGCCGCGCGATTCTTGCACGGAAATCGTGGATCTCCACAACAAACAAATTTGAAGCTTTTTCCCAAACTCGAATTCGTAATACGTGCGAATATCGTGGGCTATTTTCTAAAAAAAATAGATAAAATGTAACATTATAAAAATTGCATTCAAACGAATACACTTAGATTTGTATTTTTTTTTTTACTTTCCAAGAGTTCAAAAATTTAAAAAAAAAATTCCTCGTAACCCTTTAACGATCGAGACTCTTTCTCTTAAAATATATATAATAAAATAATTTACCGGTATGCCCGTCCAGATAAAGGAATATTCTGATAAGCCAAATTGTCGTTCGGTAAATCGACGTTCTACTGCAACGTTAAGATCGACTGTTCCCTTGAACTAAAAAAAGTGATTAAGAAAATGCATGATAGTTGTTTGAAATCGCATTCAATGTCGATGAAATGCTATATGAATGCTATTCAAGGGGTATATTTTGCAAAAATGGTCTTTATGTAGAAGATTGAGAAAAATATGGAGCGTGAAATGTGAAACGGGATATTTACAGAGAGTCTCGAACACTTCTCAATAGGATAAAAGAGTGAGAGACGTCAAGCCTACAGAAGGTGCTGAAAAGATTCATTCTGCATAATGACCGTACCAAAATGTTATTAACAGATCAATGAAAGAAAAAGTGAGTTTAACACATCACTCGCAAACCTTACTTCTTCCAAATTCAAATGATTCGTTACATATTCTGAATAAGTGTACAGCTTGCAGGAACGTATTCAATTTTTTTTGAATCGCATTTTTTCCGACATAACGAACGCAAATTTGAATTGGAGGAAATTCCGAAAAGTTAGGTTGTCGGGTGATCCGTTGGACAATTTTGTATCTGATAATGTGTTCTTTAACATTGTGTTTAATTAACAATTTGTTTATTTATTAACATTTCCTATTATTATGTAGAATCATTTCTTTCAGCGCCTTCGATATGCCTGATTTTCTTCAGGCTTTTATCCCATTAAAAAGTGTTCGAAATACTTTTGGAGCCCGCCGTTTGGCGGAGCTTTATCGAAAAGACCTATCTTAGATTGGATTTCGTCCGATATTCGATTCCCTATTCCCTATCCCCATTCTCTATGTTTTCTGAAAAGCTTGGCCTGACGACCGAAATCAAATTTGGTATTGTAGTCATGACAGAGACGTATGGAAATCTGAGTGCCGCATTGCCTTAAGAAAGAAATTGAAGAATCAAGTGATATAATTGTTATATTTATATTTTCAGTATCGCGAATAATATCCATAAGCGCAGTGGCGAGTATATGGGTCTTGTACACCAGTATATACTGTGCCCTTCATTGGATCAGTATGACGATCTGGATCTTGGCAGAACCTTCGGGAGCAATGGAATTCTGTCGCGATCGGCGACGAGCGCCCCACACACCATCGACGATACGCGAACGCATCGGCTCTGTTATGTTCGCTTCGGTTCTCGGCGTCGTGTATATTTTCATATACCTCAATCCCACTGACGGACCCACGTTCTTCAGGCATCTGCTGTATTATTTACTGTGCCTAATCGAGAATCTCATTGCCTGTAGTCTCTGGGCATTCGTCGCAACCGACGAAATATCAGCTCGCTGGTACTTCGAACTTCTGATCTCCCTGTGCATAGTACCTTTCGCTATCGGAGCCATATCCATGATTCTATATTACAAGTACTTTCATCCATCGACGAAAACGCGGAAATTGCCGACTCAAACCCAATGTCCGCCCGCCCCAATTTAGAGATACTTTTTCGTTGTTATATTGATATACTCTACACAGGAGATTGTTCGAGGTAAGCGTATAGGTGGTCGAAAGTCAATTAAGTTTCCAGCACATTTCGACTTCCGAATCGTTTGCGAAAAAAGCTAAAATGTTAATTGAGCGTAACATTTTCGAGAAGCTAACGCCTGTGAAGAACTCATACGGCAGTAAATGCATGACGTAGCTATTTTTGTAAAATTGCGGGTCAATATTTTCGCATTCTCGTGTGTTACTTCCTTTGGTCATTGGGCAAGCAGACACTTCTGACGAGAGATTGAAAAAAACCTTTCTCTCCACGAACGAAATTTTCTTATCGGAACGCGCTCCCGGCCTATCGTGTATGGAAAGGGGATAATAGAACCTCTCTAAAATTCTTATTGGATCTTTGCTCTCGGATAGAGCTATCAGATTTATTGCCAGTAACGCTCAAGCGTTAGATTCGATACTGATGCACATTCTGCTGAAACTGGTACGTGGCGATTCGTGCGGGGATGAAAGATTGTGTAAAACTGTTTTTTTCTCAATTGTTGCTCTTAATCACATGATTGAAAACAATCCATTGGGCTCACACGATCAGTACGCGTTAAGAAACTCTAAAAAAATAACGAACATTTTCGTTTTGATCACCATGTCATTTACAAACTCGAAGAAGTATCATGTAGAACCGTTACACGATTGGTCGATTCGAGGCTCGCTCTTTATGCGACTTCTTGCTGAACTTGCCAACACGGTACGTGATACGTTCTTGGAGTCTTCCGAATAATAACGTCTTGAAACCGAAAATGCTTCAAACTTACTCACATTTCGCAACGTGAAAGAGATTGAAATAAGAGATACATGGTCGCCAAATTCTTCTACGAAAATCGTTGAGTTCTGCACGCTTTTGCAAGCAAATCACAAACTTTTCCCCAAACTCAGACTTGCCATACACGCGAATATCGGGCATTTTTTTCTAAATAGATGAAATAGTATAATAATAGTAATATTACGAAGATATTGATTGAAACACATACATTCAAATTCGTACTTTTTTTTTAAAGCTAATAGCTCCAAAATGTAAAAACAAAAACAAGTTGCTCTGAACCTTTTTTTTTTACATTTTTGAACTTCTCACAGTAAAAAAAAATTAAAAATTTCAATATATCCATTCGAACTAATATATTCATAATTGGGGGGGGGGGGGGGGGGGGCCAAAGTTGCAAATCGCTTTCGAATGGGTCAGCTTCGCTTGTGGAGCGAATTTAGTACATTACAAAATTTCTTATCGTACACAATATTAGTTCAGAAGTGGAAGAAATGTGTTTTCACGTACGCGAAGCGTGCGTGAAATCGGCTATCTCGCACGGCATGAAATAGTAATACATAACGATATTAATGCGATTAAACTTTTTCTAATGGGTGTGAGCGTATTTGTTCGTAAACACTCACACTCGTAGTACGTAAATACTTTTTTCAACTCGTGCAATTGCAACCCTTGTCAGAAGAAGTATCATCGCACTAGTATCGTAATGTACTCATTTTGTATCTCCGATCAAATGCATTTGATGCATAAGGAATATTACAACAAGATAATGACTCGTGCTTTTAGGGAAACAGATATTTTATGCACAATCGTTTTTCGCTATCGGACGACTCCTTTATAGTTGTTAGCTTTTTGAAACTTATGTGCAAACGATTTTTGCGATAAAGTGTTCTTTATGCTTTTTGTTGGATTAGATGGAACATAGATAATTGACTTTCGGCTACCTAAATGTTACTTTATCCGCGGGATCAGTAAAACATTCGAACGATTTGTTCTCATCGAGAAAAAAAAAACTGCCATACAAACTTTTTTTCTATGTATATACAAGATCTTTGGTGCAATCGTTATCGAAGATTGATCAGTCGTAATCTATAAGATAACTCTTTGTATCAACCCTTACAAAAATGTAAATATTTGATACTTTCGATACGTCACTAGATATATTATACATCCGTTTTTTTTTCTTAATAATTTATTTCAATATTTATTTTGTGATAAAGAATATTTTCTACAGAATAATATTTCTCATGCGATATAAATAAATCTAGTTAAAACTGTTCTTTTCTTTTCGTTTGTTGAATCACAAGTATCCTCATCGCTTTAGTTACAATCCTTAGTCTTAAGGCAACATTATAATTTATTGATTTCACTGTTTTTTTTGTGATTAATTACCGTAACAATTGGTTAACTCGTGGTAGTTAAAAATAATTTCACTCTTCGACATTGAACAAATCTTTCCTTCTCGGAGTGTTAAAAAGCGAACAAGTTATATTTTATTATTACATTTTTGTCAATTTAGCGAGTTAAAAAAAAAAGGACATGCTCGTGTTGGATTTTACATAAATAGCGACGAATCGTGTTAACGAAGGAATGCTCCCTTCGCTCTTGTGTAAAAATGATACGAAAATCTTGGCTTCACGATCAATCGACGGGATTTTGAACGACTATCAGTATGAATTCTTTGTCCGGCGCTACCATGACTTCGTGCTTCTTGCTGCGAATGCGCAGAAAGGTAAGATCGTTGGTGGGATCCAAATCGCGAACGACCGAGCGTGCCTTGTCGGACAATTGACTTATCAATCCGGCGTACTGAACCGTCGTTGTGTTGTCCAATGTCGATTTAATAGGAATGCCTGATTTCAAGGAAAAAGTTTTCATATTATTATTATTTTTTTAAAATTCAAATGATCTTTTTTCATCGATTTTTTTTCAATATTTTTTCGAGATTTTCGAGAAATCTCCTGAGAAAAAAAAAGCACCGAACCTTCCGAATTGACGACGATCGTCCCGACGACTCCCTTGTGCGATTGAATCCGCTTCATTGTTTCCTCGACTTCTTGAGCCTGTGTTATGAAGATATTCGAAATAAACTCGTGAAGGAATTTGATCGCGCTGTGAACTCACCATTTTTTCTCTGCGTCGACAAGTTTCTGAACGGGAAACGGTTGACAAGTACAATCGAGTACCACCACGCGTCACAAACAACGATGACAACGAAACAAGCGTTCTCAAGGAAACCGACTAACTGCCCGAGAGAATTTGACATGCGCGCGAGGCGACACCGCGAAACAAAAAAACTCTGTTGCGAATACGTTAGCAAATTGGAATCGCGATGGAAAAGCATTAACATTGAACGACATCTAGCGCATAGTTACGGTAAAGTTCGATGAGGAAAGGTGGAAAAGCAAAAAAACTGAACAATTAGCAGCTATTTGAAAACTCCAATGTTGCGCGTTCAAACATTGATTATCAAAAAATTATTCTTTATTTATTATTTATTATTATTAAAAAAAGTTATTATATAAATTTCAAATTCGCCATTAACGGCGCAGAAATTTGGTGACTACTCAAAGAATTTTCTGGCAAAATACATTTCAATTCGCTTCCGATGAAAAATTGGTTTGGTTTGTTAATAAAACTGTGTAATAGATAATATTTTTTTAATAACTCGATATTTAATACATACACATACTTTTATACACATATAATTCAACGTTACGTTCATATAAATAAGCCATCACTAACGACAATATTTGTTGTTCAAAAAGTCGTTAATCAAATCAATATATTGGAGTGTTAAGAAGGGACATTTTTTGAGTAAATGGCTCATCGTAATTGAAATTTGAACAGATGCAAGAATTCTTACAAAAATATAAAAAATCGGCCGACCTAAAAAATACTGTTTCTCATCAAGCACTCCTTTTTGCGCGAAAATACTTTTTCCGACATGGATGTAAGTCCGAAGCGCGACTCGAAATAAAGTTTATGTTTTCGAGGGAAATGCATTAGAATATCGATAAGCCATAATCTATCTATTCATTGTGCTTAGATTTTGTAGTAAGTTATTTCAAACAAAAACGAACATTTTTCGAAAATTCAATTAAGAATCGGTATGTAGTATCGAAGAAACGTTAATCTTAATGAGGCAGTATTAGTAGAACAAATCAAATAAAGGATATTTATCATATAGCTTGTGTGCTACGATCATTAATACTGAGACTTCTTGAGAGTTTTCAATTTCTTTTTTATATGCATGTATTGACTAATATGTACGTTTTTATCATGTTTTTGGATATGTAACAGGACTCTGCCCTTTGACGAAATCAAAAACAAATATTGATCGCTTTCATCACATTCGATATGAACAAAATTATCAACGTGACAGAAATCATGAATATTTTTCTTTTATTTCATCAATGGGCAAAGTTCTTTCACATGTGTCAAAAGTCATCCGAAAATATAATGACATGCATTAAAGTGTTGATTTTCATGTGACCAATCATTTATATCACAATATATTCAAAATATTTTTATAAATATAAATATTAATCATATTGACGTCTTTTTGCACGATAGATTTTCTGCTCGAATCACCGTGGATCTCAAGGACCTCGAAAATTACGATTTTTTAAAGTCAAATCCACGAAAGCATGTGGTATCCCACTTTTTACAGTGTTTTTGTTAACGGACACTATCTGCAGCTCCGAAAAAAAAAAAAAAAAGAAAACGAACATGGAGACAAGGTTTGCAACAAATAAATTACAAAACGACGAAAAAACTCAATAAATTTTATTAAGCCAGCTTAACTTGAATTTTTCTTCGCTTAACGCTCTACATAGGTAATTGCAAACATTGTATATCTATCGCGTCCCCTTTATATCTATTCAATTGTCTAAGTAAATGTAGCTTCGATTCTTTACAATGAGTAGTGTGCAATTCGTACAAGGTGCTCATATTTAGTAGAACGGATTCCTGGAGACTCTTTATAGGATTTCGAGCCACTGCTTTCTCGAGTAGCTGAACAGCGGTCTTCAGTTCTCCCGTATAAAGCAAACAAACAGCCATATTGTTTATCAGCATCACGTTCGAGGGATCGAGAACCGAAGCGGTTTTGAAGCAATTGAAGGCTTCCTGAAATGCGTTTTGCGCAACAGCCATGAGTCCTCTGTCGACGAGTTCTCGCATGCCCATAGTCGTTTTTGCTTCATCCTTGCTCGCCGCGAATTTTCTCTCCGCCGCGGCGACGTCGCCCAAGAATAAGTGCACCCTCCCGATCGCCGAGCGCAAAATTTCCGACTGTTCTTTGCTCCAATCCGGCAATTCATATAAATCCTCGAGAACTTCGATCGCGAGAGCAAAGTTTTTCATCAGCAGTGCACAATTTACGATGGAAATGAGAACCCGCGATCTTCGACCGGTCCACAGTCTCGTCGAATCGTCGCGTTCGGATTCGTCGAACTTCACTGACCCGCCGTCCTCGGCCAATCCCGCGGCTAGATTCTTGATCATTCGCTCGACGATGGCGAGAATCTTGTGAAGATTGTCCATCGCCTCTTTGGCTTTGCCGCAGTAAGCCGGTATCTCGGCAAGGAGCAATCTGAATGCGAACGAAGCCATCGAACCCGATCTCGTGCCGTACAGCTCCGGATAGAAAGTAAAATACATATCGGGTTTGTCGAGATTGCCGAACGGCATCGACTCGGCTCTGAGAGCCTCGATCCGCTTGAGTTTCGCCAGAAGCGCCAGTCTCGTGTACCAGAGTTGCAACGAATGTGGCGTATGTTTGCTGGGATGATTTATCTTTCCGTATCCCTGTCCATAGACGGATATCAATCTTCCGGACATATTGACAGCGGCTTTGTAGCAACCGGCCTGTATGAGATTTCGCATTCCTCTCTCATCCTGCGTCACGTCCGAAGCGGTCAAGACGTTTCTGTGAATATTCTCGTCTTCGCCGAGGTAGCGTATCGCTGCTTCTTTGACGGCATCGTTCAGGTCGCCTTGGATCGTCAGTCCCGGCATGGTGAGATTGTCTCGCTCCGGAAAGTTTGACCCGGGCGGCGACGTAGCTACGGAACGCAAAACTTTGCGCGTCTGTTCGGAGGCTATCCAGGCGTCTCTGTGAGAATCATTCGTCGAGGAATCCGAAGATCTTTCCGCATTGAACATGGTGCCGTCTTTGAAAAAATCGCTCGAAGCCAATTCGGACATCGGACTCAATTCAGATATCTCACCGAGGCTAATTGACATTGCATCGAACTGAGGGTTTTTGTTCGGCGCGACTATCTCGTCGAACACCGTGCGCACAGCGGGATCGAAATAACGCCCCAAACCCATACTCGGCGATTCGTTTTCGTGGGTGGTCGCGACTTTGTCGATCAACCCCGTCGACCCGTTGTCTTCTGACATTTCGATGATTTACGTGGCACAAGCCGACAGACGCGTTTTTCTCTCCGAGCTTTAGATCCAGACGTCAATTCGATGGATTTCTCACCGATTCGAAAGTTTCGGGGTTACACGAATTTACTGGGCTCTTCATTATCGTCGAATCATGGACTCTCGTGAACTAAACGACAATTCTCGGGGAGTCTGTCATTGTCGGAATTCTTTTTTTCTTTTGTTATCGCTCGCGGAAAACTTAGGTTATGTCGTCGAAGGTGTGATGTACGCCTCTTCGTAGTAATTACCTTTCCGCGGTTTAGATGTCGCAAGAGGCTTCCTTCTATTGCGTTCCGACGGGTAGATCGTGTGATGTACAACTTTTCGCCCTACTTTCTTTTTCGCGGTTTAGATGGCGCGAGAGGCCGTTTCGCCCGTGGAATACTGAAGTGTTCAACTCGCGAGGCGCGGGGATTGTGAAAGGGAGTTTTACGAAGGTTTTACGCAAAGGCCGAGTGAACTCGGAATAAATAACAGCTTTAGTTGAAGTTTCAACTAGTTTCCGTACATTGTTACAATAATACCAGTGAGCTTATGCTCACGGTTCGAATAAAAATTGTTTAACAAAATAAAAAATTGCATTCCAATTGTCGAAAAGCACGTTTTAATTGTTCAAATAATCGAAAATTGCTTTTGCATTGTATAAAAAGGAGTCATTCAGGTAAAAATTGTTTATAAAATTGAAATTCACGTTTACTTGATTAAATAATCGAAAATTGCACGTAAACTGTCTAGAAAGTCATAATTCGTGTCAAAGTTGTTTAAAAAATCGCAGTTCGGGTTTAAATTGTTGAATAAATCGGAATTCATGTTGTTATTGTTTGAATGAAACAAAATCGCATTTCAATCATTTAAAAAATAAGAATTTATGTTTTAATCGCCTAAAAAATTATAATTCGGGTTTTAATTGTTTAAAAAGTCGAAAATCCAGTTACAGTTGTTCGACAAATCACAATTAATGTTTTTATTATTTAACATAATACAAAATCGCATTCCAATTGTTTAAAAAATAAGGTTTGATGTTTCAATCGTTGAATAAATTGTAATTCATGTTTTAATTGTTTAAAAAGTCGAAATTCTTGTTAAAGCGATATAAACAATCGAAATTCACGTTTAAATTGTTTAAAAAAATCGTAATCCGCATTTGAATGGTTTAAAAAATAGAAAAACTCGTTAAATTGATTGAATAATAGAAAATCGCATTTGAATTGTTTAAGAAGTCATAAATCGTGGTAAAAAAAGTTTGAAAAATAGGAATTCATGTTTCAATCGTTTAAAAAACATACACGAAGGTTGAAATTGTTTAACACATCGGAATTTATGTTTTTATTGTTTAAACAATACAAAATCGCATTTAAATCATTTGAAAAATCCAAATTTACGTTTAGACTGTAAAAAGAATAAAAATTCCCATTTAATTATTTGTTATTCAAAGTCAAAGTTAAATAATAATCAACGTTGGATTTAACAAGCAAACTGTGTGTTGAATAAGGGTTAGGTTCAAATTTGGCGCCAATCCGTCGGAGCGTTCAAAATTTACAGTATTTTGAGTTTTTTGACGATAGTCTTTTCGTGTTCACGCACGTACAATCCATAAGATATCGAGCTCAAATTTTAACTACTAGTGGATTGTTATTAAGATAGACCTTTCGTTATGTCTGACGCCACCCAATTTTGAGAGAGGAACGAGAGAAATTGCGAACATTTCTCGATGGGATAAAAATTTGAAAAAATTCAAGCACATATGCTGAATTTTTTTGGAATGTGCTGAAAAGATTTTTTTTGCCTGACAATAGTTTCAAAATGTTATTAACAAAGTACGAAAAAAAAAGTAGTGCAACAAATCATCCGGCATCCTAGTTTTATTTTGTTACGCAAATAATTTGTTAACTTGCTAGGGCAGCTTTGCGAAAGGTAGAAAATATAGAGGAAGAATCCATTATTTCTGACGCTTAGACCAAAAAAGTCAGGAAACATGACCGAAGTAATAATCACGACAACAATGAAACAGCATTTTACACCCTAAAACACTTTTTTAAACATATTAATCGTTAATTAAACAAATTCAACGACACTATTCAAACAAATTTGATGGAAACTTTCAGTTTTCAAACAATTTATCGCGAAAGCAATGACTCAAATGAAATCGAATTTTTACTTATATTTTTAAACAAATTCACGGATTATTTATATTTTGTAATCAAATTGCACGATATTTTTGCAACAAATTCGACGACTTTGTACTTTTAAATAATTTTTTAAAGAAAGTTATAGCAATAAATCAAACGTCAAATCAAAAGGAACAAAAAACGTTTTTTTTTGTTCAGATTAGACAGTGACTCAACAAGAGCACAAAATTGAATAGCTTTATATCAACCTCCGGTTTTTATAGTATTATCTGCGGCGTTAACAAGAGATTCTTTAAATAAGACAGTAAGCTCTTCGGCTTCACATTTGGTCCCCTGGACTAGAGGGATAGTACGAGCGTGATTCGCCGCTCTATCTACGAATTCGTTACCGTGGATACCTAAGTGCGCTGGAGTCCAAATTAGAGTTACAACCATGCCTCTATCCCGCAAGTTTAACGCCCGTTCTTTT
Source organism: Ischnus inquisitorius (assembly GCA_963924025.1). Classification (NCBI taxonomy): domain Eukaryota; kingdom Metazoa; phylum Arthropoda; class Insecta; order Hymenoptera; family Ichneumonidae; genus Ischnus; species Ischnus inquisitorius. The sequence goes on from OZ001249.1 coordinate 9,464,192, forward strand.
ATTCTCGCCACTAGAGTCTCGTTCGATCCTCGGACGAGTACGGTCGGTTTATCCGAAGCACTACCGAAGTGGATAGTATATGTGCGGACAATTTAAATATCGGTGCAAACTAACTAAGTCACCTATTGGACCACGCTCACCCGTTCTCCATCTCGCACCAGCGGAGTAACATTCTTGGGTTCCTTTTTTGTTTTTTTTTGTTTTTACCGAACCCTGTGGTCTCCGTATAAGTACTGTGACGTTTATTTCTAGAATCTGAAACGCGGAACTTTAAACTTAATTTCAGAGCAAAAAGAACGAAATCGAAAACTCAAACCGAACGGGAGTTATACGTGAACGAAACTTAACGCCACCTTCGGCCGCCCACTCTCGCGAATGCATCGATGGTCCCGGGGGCGCCAGTTAATTTTTGTGTCGCCGGTATTAACAAACCGGACTAAACGGGAGATCGGTGGAGTGGCCGATCTCCATGGTTAATTTTTGTTTCACCGGATATTACCAAACCGGCCCAAAACTCAAGGGACGATGCACAAACACACACAAAATGATAATTTTGTTTCGCCGGTATTATCAACCGGACTAACCTGGGAGTCGGTGGAGTGAGCCGACTCCCGCATCGAGATCCGCGAGCTAAAGCTCGCATCGATATCCACCGATGACACTCACGAGAGCACACGGTTACGGAAATGCACGGCTACTCAGGATGCGGGTTTTGGTAGAAGGGTCGCAATCCGAGGCCAACAGAATAGCGTACGCGATCGAAAACGGAATCTCAACACGAGATCGCACCGAAGTGCAGCGGGAAGCGCTCAGCCGATCGAGCGATCGAGGCGAGCAGCTCAATGAATTTCTATTCGCGATCGAGAAAATTATCTAACGATAAACTCACCGAAACAGCAGAACTTAATCCATTATTTTGCGGGATCCGCGTCTTTCGACGTCACGAGAACTTGATCACGAACTGCACTACGAGAGCATTCTTTCGAATGCATCTCGCTCACAAAATTCGGATATAATTCGTATCGGAATTATCACGAACTGTCAGTCTCGACCGTACGCTGAACGCGAGCGAACGAGAAAGTGACAGGTAGCACGAAACACACGAACACGAGCGAGAGCCGAGTATCGGAGTCCGCGGCAGCGAGAGTGAGACCCACGCTACGCGCGACTCACGACACACACACACGAGAACACACGATCGGCCGGAGCCGCGGTAACGGGAGCGCGAGAGAGAGCCCGAGTTGCCTCTAGGGCGGCTCTCGGTAGACTCATTTGCCTATGATAAGACTCGTAATCGGTCATTATCATTATTTCGGGAACTTTAACCGGTAGCTACTGCCCTCTCAAGCTACTTCGCTACGGGATCTAGACGGTAAACGATAAATGGGCTGTACGGAAGCGGCAATGTTTGAGGATCGTTGCGATCGCTACTCTCCGTTCGGTGTGTGAAAACAAGGCTCTACTCAACTTCTTTACGCAAAATACACGGCACAAGGTACTCCTGCCTTGTCCGGACAAAACTAAACCCTCCGCCTGTTCTCCAACACACCGAACCTCACCTTGAGAGTGCCGGACTTGCACCGGACTGTGGCGTATTCGCAACGAAACCTCGTCGAGACTCTCCACTATTCGGGTATCTCAGTACTTCGAGATTCGCACCACCGAATAGCTTCGAGATCTCGACTAACTGTAACTGAACAAAACTGACTGAATGCATGAACTGAATATTGACGATAACGAAACTGCATCTGGAAGAGCTGAATCGTACTGGAAGTAGCGAGAGACAATAAGCGAGATCGACAGAACGGTAATTTGCGGTATTAATGTTGTATTTGGTTTTTGTGTGACGGTGATTCGAAAAATCACGTCACAGTACCTATAGATTGTACACGCTCACTCATCATCCATTCACTTTTTGTTTTTTTGTTTTCATCTTTTCGTGCCCCTTCGATTAGACAGGCGGTTATTTTTCTTTTTTTTTTATTTTTGAGCCTGGAGAGTATGGGGGATTCGGAGGCGGATTCCGATCCCGATAATCACGGTTTTAACGTTGTAAACTCCCGCCGTAAAGGGCGAGGAAGAGGAAGGGCTCCTAGATCGAGATCTAGGTCCCTTATCGACCCCTCTAAAAAAAAAAAAAATGTCCGAGTGCAACGCAAATCAGCATAAAATACCGGGTGCTTCTTCCGAAAAGATCACCATTACATCCGTCGAGATAGTGGATCCGGTTAAGATCCCGTTACCGGGCGGCTCCGCGTCCGCCCAGCCGGCTCGCGAAGTAAATATTGACGCTGCGAATCCGTCGCTGCCTATTGTTTTCGATCCTTTGGCCTCTGATGCTCCCGATAAGGAGAATATCTCGAAGAGTAATAACTTGCCCGCGGGCGCTTCTGTGGAGCGTGACAACAACGCGTTCTCGGCTCGCAAAGCTCGAGTTATTTCCGAATTAAAAGCGAATAGGTATAACGCTACCCATCTGGGACCGTATACGGTCCACATTCAAAGCAGCGCTGCTGGCAAGGAGGTGGGTAAAATCCCTCCGCTGACAACTGGCATGAAACTTTGCAGAAAATTTAAAAATATCCAAAGCGTCAAAAAGATCGGCTTCAACAAGCTTTCTGTCGATTTCAGTATCGCTACTTCGGCCAACAAATTTCTGGACAGTAACTACGCTGACTTGAACAATTGGAACGCGTTCATCCCGTCGTTTAAAATCATGCGCAAGACAATCATTCGGGGGGTTGATATCGATCTCTCGATTGAGGATATTTGCGCGGGCCTCGAATCGCCGGTTCCCATTAGCCGTATAGAACGGTCGGTTATTCTGTACTGCAGCAGCCAGCAGATTCCACAATCGGTGAAAATCTTTAAAATGCGTTTCCCGGTCGAGCCTTTTGTCGACAAAGTCAAGCGATGCTTCCAATGTCTTCGGTTTAATCACTTCCGCAATCAGTGCAAAGGGCATCTCTCTTGCAACAAATGCGGTGGTCGCCATAATGTTGAGGCGTGCCAATCGGACGAGCTGCGGTATATCAACTGCAGCGGAACGCACGATTCCCTTTCCAGGGACTGCCCCGAGTTCATCTTCCAACAAGGAATTAAAAAAGTAATGGCATATCAAATTCTTGATTACAATGCGGCTAAGGCGATTATTATGCGTAATCCAATGGTATTGGAAAATCTTTCGATAGTTAACCAAACTCCGGACATCTCCCTCGGCTGCTTTGCAGATGCGGTTTCTAACCGCAGCCCAAACCCGAGGGAGAAGCTTTATGCGGACCTTCTGAGTTTACCCTCAGTGCGTGTCGCCAACAAGAAGAGGACAAGGATCACGTCCCCGGAAACGGGAGACCCTCCTAACATCGTTCAAAAGAATAAGCCGGATGTTCCGCACACCCTGCACATAGATTCTAGGGACCCCACTCCCCAGTTCTCGGGCGTGGACGGTGGCTCTTATATGGAGCTGGACAAAAGCGTCAGCGAAATTCTAGCCGGCATAGATGGTTTCCCAATCATTCTGGGACGGTGGCAGTGGAGGCGCGAGCATGGAACACTATCATCAGTTCGGCGACTGATCGCATTTTTACAGCTGCGTTGCAGATAGAAGGTTTTGACATAGAAACCTTACACAATATTTTGAGTGCCACATCCGTGGATCTTCTTAAAGGTGTAGAGGACTCTGAGACACTTCTGGAACCCTAGGTTGACTATGCCATTTTTCGTGTTTACTTGCCTCTTCCCCTTGCTCTTACTCCCCTCAGTTTTCTGGGCACTCAGTTCTCGCCATGCGTCCGAATAACAGACTAAAAATTGTTCAGTGGAATGCACGTAGCATTCTCAGTACGATTCCGAGAACGATAGATATATCCCGAAATGCCAGTTTGGTTTTCGAAATGGCAACTCCTGTGCCGATAACCTGACTATCCTGTCATCCGATATCCACTTGGTTTCCGCCAAAAAACAATTTTGCGGTACAATATGCCTAGATATCGAAGGGGCATATGACGCAGTCATTCCGCAGATCCTCGTGTCTGGACTGAGCTCGCCGGGAATGTCCTCACGCGTCTGTAACAGTGTTTACAGTATTATTTCTAATAGACGTCTGGACTTCCGAACACAAGGCCAGTTAATAGACTCTAAATTAGGGATGGGCGATGTTTTTCGATTAATCGAAGATCCCGATACTTTTATTCGATTAATCGATAATATTTCGCCGATACTTTTTTTGAACGATTAATCGATGTCCGATTTTTATTAGACAACATCGATTTTTTAAGCGACAAGCGTGTAAACGTGCGTGTTATCCGGTAACAACGCGTAGAGACAACGAGAGCGCGAACATACATTTTTCCGCTCCCCACCACAAGCTTAGTTTCTCGTGGTTTTTCGTTTACGCGTTCGCTGGCCGTTAGGCGGCGCAACGCTTGTCGTAGCTACCAGCTACTACAAAGTCAACGTAAACAACGAGGGCGCGTATGCCAGTGTTTTGGTGCTGTTGAATATTAGATCGAGACTCTTCAGTGAAAAGTAAAGAATACGAATATAATTCCGCAATGGAGACTCGGAACGGTATGAACGTTTACCAAATAATTAATATTTTTATTTCTCGCTAAAGTGTATCACGTAACATTATCGATAAAATTGGTTGAATCCTCGTTATAAGGTATTAACTGTTGTTTGTAATTTTATACAGCTGACCTTGCTCAAGGTTCCGAAGTCACGTCAAGTCAACAAATATCGTCGATTGCAACGCAACCGAAAAGTTCGAGCGTTACAAAGGGTCAATCCGAGTAAGATATCTTTGTATTATTCTTTCCAATTTTTTAACCGGTTATTCAAAAATATTTTTTACCGCTTCATTTGTATTCCACAGGTCGAAACCATCAAGCATAGTATGGCGATATTTCGAAAAAGAAACCAATGTTACGGCCCGCTGTACCGTTTGTAATAAAGTGTATAAGCATAGCGGCAACACGACGAATATGATGCAACATCTGAGCACGAGGCACGCGTTATTTTGCTCAACAACGATCGGGCAAAAGCGAAAAGGTGTGTCTTCCGGATCAAGCGACGAATCAATCGATGATCCCGCACTGCCAAAACGATCGAAAATCAAAGTACAGGTAAAAAACTATAGAAATAAATATAATAACAACAAATAAGCTAATATATTAAATCAAGAAACCTTCAGTTGAAACATTTAACAAAACATTAACGATGATAATATATAGATCCCAATCATTTTTTTTTATTACAGACAAAGTTAACTAAAATCGACGAAGCATTTGAGCGTACCAACTCGTTCTTGGGTATGTATAGAACAAAGAATTGAAATCGAATTTTGTCAAACAAATTTTGAATTGTTATGCAACAGTTTGTTTTGGTTTAATTTTTATAGCAGGAGGCAAGACTTCGGACAAAATAACAAATGCCATTTTATACATGATCTCGGTCGATAAGATGGCATTAACGACGGTGCAAAACGACGGGTTCAAGTTGCTCATGAAAACCGTGGCACCTCTCTACACCGTCCCGAGTAGGAGAACTATCACAAAGTTGATAGACGCCCGATACGAAGTTTTAAAAGAGCGCTTCGTGGCGAGACTAGAGGAAGCGGTCTCTTATTCGATAACGTGCGACAATTGGACAGATGTCACCAACGAAAGCTATCTCGGCGTCACCATCCACTACGTGACTGATGCTATCGAAATGAAGAATGGGTACATTGGGGTTTTCCCGATGAACGAGAGTCACACGTCACATTATCTCACAGAATGTTTACATTCAGTCGTCGAGGCCTTCCATTTGGACTATTCGAGAATTTCCGCTGTAGTTACGGATAGCGCGGCAAACATAAAAAAAGCTGTACGCGACTTTGTCGGACAGGATCGGCAATTAGCCTGCTTCGCGCACACTGTGTCGCATCTTGTGCCAGACGTACTGAGTACTATGCCCGACGTTCGAGATACAATTGCAAAAGTGAAGGCTATCGTCACAGTCACGAGACGAAGCATCGCCGCTTGCGACGAGTTGAAGAAGCTGCAAATGCGCGACGGAAAAACGGAAGGAACGACACTAAAATTTATACAAGATGTTCCTACACGTTGGAACTCGACTTTGTATATGCTGGAAAGATTCCTCGCTCTCGAAGAATACGTTTATCCGGTTATATCGAAGTGCCCGACTGCACCGGATATGTTGAAGCGAGAAGAAACGCAAATGCTAAAAGATGTAGTATCGCTCATGAAACCCGTCGAGTGCGTCATCACTGAAGTTAGTGGGGACTCCTATCCGACATGCAGTGTCATCATCCCGCTAGTTCACTGTCTAGAAGCGGCGATTCGAGAATACGTGCCTTCAACAACGTTCGGTATCGAGTTCAAAGAAAAGCTCCAAGGAACAATTGATCGCCGATTCAAGGATTTCGAATTGCACAAAATACTGGCCGTATCGAACATACTGGATCCGAGATTCAAGAAAATTCATTTTCATAGCGCGCTGGCTGCTTCGTCCGCAATATCGCGAATCAATGATTATATCAAGAAAGATACTACTCAAAAAACAGCGAGAAACGTATCCACTGAACCGGCATCGGGTGAAACGGTTAAAACAAACAGCGTCTGGGGCTTTCACGATCATTTAGTCGCGACAAAAGGCGACCTAAACGCGCACAGCGAAGACGTAACTTTTGAAGTACGGCAGTATCTGAGCCAGCCAGTAATCCCGCGGCACGAAAACCCTCTGCAATACTGGTCAACGATGAAACTCGCGTTTCCGTCATTGTACAAGTTGGCCGTAAAATACGTCAGCATTGTTGGAACGTCGGTACCATCCGAGCGATTGTTTTCTCAAGCTGGCGACATTAAGAAGGATAATCGGAGCAGACTATCGGTGAGCACTTGAACAAACTGCTCTTCCTCAGTTCACTTGCACGAGAAGATTGGGGTTTGGAGTGAATCAAAACTGTAACATGCAACTATTATGTACGCTGTATGTATGTTCCTAAGTTTCGCTTCCCTGTACGGTTTTACCGCCGTATGTTCGATTTAGTTTATATACGGACATAAAGTTGTTTTGTTTATATGTAATACTGTAACTACGTATTATGTACGTACTTTTTTGAATACTTATTTTTATAGTCTGTTCATGTGTTGCTTGTTTTTATAGTCTATGCGTGATTAATCTGTTTTAATAGTCTCTGCATTACTAAATTTAATATAATTTTTTCAAAGCCAAATAATTATTAAGCATATGCATGACTTGTGAATTAACACTGCTGATTGTTGTTTTTATTCCCGCGACCCCTCTCATTAATTTATTTAAATCAAGCATGTCGACGCTTCAGGTATGACTATTATTGGCTTCATGCAATATTTTGTCAATTTTATTTATTTTACTTTTTAATATAGATGTTTCAATAATAATTATCATTTTCCAGGTAGCAAGAGCTAAATGCACAATGCACAATCCAGCATTGTGTAAATGTGAAGAAAAACGAAGAATCATATCGAAGAAAAAAAAAAAAAAATCAAGCTCGCAAATCCATTTTTTCAATTAATATTTCGATTAATCGATTTCTCGATGTTAAAAAACGAAACATCGATTTTTAGAAACGATTTTTTTTCGAAAATCGATATTTTTTTAATCGATTTTATTTTCAACATCGCCCATCCCTACTCTAAATGGACCAATATTGGCCTGCCTCAAGGGTCAGTCCTGAGTCCCGTCCTTTTCAATATTTATGTCTGTGATATACAGAGCTGCCTTCCAGTTGATGTCAAATTCCTCCAATACGCCGACGACTGTGTCGTCTATTCTTCATCGGATAATATCGATTCGGTTAAACTTAACCTGGAATTAGCCTTCTCTAGGGTTTCCTACTGGCTGGAAAACTTGGGATTATCTCTGTCGGTCCCCAAAACGCAATTCACAATCTTTTCGAGGAAAATGTTTGACCCCTACGAGTATTCTCTCAGACTTAACGGAGTAGCTGTCCCCTTTTCACCGTGTAGTACCCTACTCGGAGTGAAACTTGATTTTAAGCTCACTTGGAGTGCCCACATCAAGTACATCGCACAACGCGCTAGACAGGCTTTGAATATTTTGAAGGCCCTTTCTTCGAGATCTTGGGGGGCGTCGCCCTCTAGGCTCTTCACCTTCTATAAAGGGTTCGTCAGAGCCATAATGGACTGGGGATCCTGGCTGTACGGCAACGCGAGCCAGCAACTTCTGGTTAAGCTCGAACGGATTCAATATGAATCCATCAGAGTCTGCCTCGGGCTGTTAAAGACGACTCCCCGGTGTTGAAACTATTGACTCTGTTTGAAACTTTTGAAAGGCGCGGTACAAATCTGTTCCTAGATTCTCGTATTTTTTTTCTTATGTTCCTGCCAGGGAAAAACTCTGTACTTCCGTTTTTTCTCTCCCGGCATCTTTATCTTTGTGAGAACTCTTACGCATCTACTCTGTAAAACAATAAAGTCAATCTATATATATTCGCAATAATCCGCAGTGAAAACCGAATTGATCTCATTTCCCTCAATAGGTTATGGGCCCAGCTAATTCGGGTTGTGAATATTTTCGTGTGTTGAGGTCTATTGTCATAGCGAACTGAGTAATCGTAAAACGCGTCTGAACATAACCTCCCGCCTCGTGCAAAAGTGAGGAAAGACGAAAAATGGAAAACGACACGGTGAAGATCGCACACCTCAAGGGTGCCGAAAATTGGGCATCATGGAAATTCCAAATCCGCGTGACACTTAATGCCAGCGGCGCGTGGGACGTCGTGAACGGTGCGAAAGCAAAACCCGTGGCGGTCGCCGGGGCCAACGCCGAAGCAGCCGCGGCTCATCAAGAGAGACTTGCGACGTGGGAAAAGGCTGATCGAATCGGACAGAAGATTATCGGCACGACGGTTGGACCCAAGGCGCTGCTGCACATCATAAATTGTGTAACGGCGGCGGAAATGTGGAGCAAATTGCAATCGGTGTATGAACAAAAGTCGGAAGCGAGCATACACATGCTTCAGACACAATGGTACAGCGCTACCATGGATCCGAAGGACAGCATCTCGTCGCACATCGCGAAGCTCGAAGATATAGCGTATAAGCTCGACGTCATGGGTGAGAAAGTCTCGGATAATATGATAATGACGAAGATTCTTATGACCTTGCCGCAGAGTTACGCACACTTCGTGAGCGCGTGGGAGTCGGCAGCGATAGCAGAGAGGACCCTCGGAAAATTGACGAACAGACTCGTCGTCGAGGAGCTACGACACGACGTTGGAGAGAAGGCTGAGGGTAGCGCTCTCGCTGCGGAACGACCCCCAGAAGTCGAGCAAAGGCAAGGGTCGCAAGAAAAGCTCTGGCAGACCGGGCAAGTGTCACACGTGCCAGAAACCGGGACACTGGGCTCGTGAATGCCCCGACGCTAAGAAGAAAGAAAAAGACGAGCCGAACGCCAAACCGAAAGGCGAGGGGCTGATCGTCGAGACGCTTGCATCCACGACAGAGAACAGTGAACACGAGAAAGTTTGGTATCTCGACTCCGGAGCAAGCGAGCACATGTCGACGCAGCGAAGATGGTTCACGAATTTCGAGACTCTCAACAACGAGATTCCGGTCCGCATCGGCGACGGAAAGTACATCTCCGCGACGGCGAGAGGAGACATCAACGTTCTAGCGTTCGATGGACGCGCGTGGACCGAGAAACACTTGTCAAACGTGCTTTTTGTGCCTGATCTGAAATAAAATTTATTCTCAGTGGGAGCGGCGCTTGACAAGGGTCTGAAACTGCGATCGGACAAGGAGAAATGCGAGCAGCAGAAGGACGGAAAAACAATCCTGATTGGAGAACGACGCGGGAAACTGTTTCACATGAATCTCAGAATCGCTGCCGAGGAGGACAACGACAGCGCGCACGCGGCGGTCTGCACTTTTCGTGAGTGGCACGAGCGCCTCGGGCACCAAAACGCGAGATACGTGAAATCGTTCCTGAAACAGACGGGCGTCGAGGTTTCGGCCGAGAAGAATTTTTTCTGCGAACCATGCGTCCAAGGAAAAATGCATCGCGCACCATTCCCGAAGAGCAACACGAAAGCAAGCGAGCCAGGAGAGCTCGTGCACGCGGACGTGTGCGGCCCGATGCAAGAAGACTCGGTAGACGGCTCGCGGTCTTTTCTTTTGTTAAGGGGGCTGAGTCACCTAAAAAAATCGTTTTCATTAAATTTTTTTTGGCTTGATTACAAATGTAAATTCAAGTGGGATTCCACCCACATGAAATACACATACTTAACTAGACTTTTGAATTTTTTTGAAGTATTTTAGTTGACCGCAGCGCTGTGAGACCGAATTTTAAAAAAATCACTTGTCGTAGCTTTCGGACCATACGAGTGAACCGATCTTGGCATCTGACGTCTCATTTTGTTCGCACCGGTAGTCATTCCGGTCCGAATGTGGGATTTTTTTTTAAATGCTCTCCGGACGAAGTGGCAAGCTATAATGTAAAAAAAAAACAATTTTTTTTAATTTATTGAGAAAACAATCAAACAACAGGTAGCTAAAACTTGACTTTACCTCGCATGCTAAATTCCCACATTCGGACCGGAATGGCAAGCGTTGCGAACAAAATGAGACGTCGAACGCCAAGATCGGTTGACTCGTATGGTCCGAAAGCTACGACAAGCGAAAGAAAATGTAGTGTTGAGAAACACACTTCAAAGATAAAATACTTGACATCGCTACGCTGAATTATTTTCAATAAATAAATTTTTTTTTTTTTCAACTTCAAATTGAAGATAATTTTTCCTCACTCGTGATGAAAAATCACTGAAGAAAAATACGACAAAAAATCAATATTAAAAAAAAAAAAAAGAAAAACGATGAATATTCGAAACGGGGAAATCGTATTGATTTTCTTGTTAAAATTTAACGAAAATACCTTGTATCGAACGATGATGACAACAAGGGTTATGTGGTATCGCACGATGTTTTCCGACAATTCTCGTCAATGTCACTACCGAAAGTCTTCTTCACTTGATCACCCCGAAATATATTTGTAATTCTGCCGGCTTACAAGTACTGTATTCACAGAACAATAATCGCGTAATGTTTTTCACCGGCATTCTGACAGCCTTCGCCGTGTTTTGCGTAAGAACTACCGGCTTTGACAGCACGCCGGTGGAGTGTATACGCGATGCAGCGCGGTAGCGGCGAGAATTCATATATCGATCCGAAGTAACGAACGTACGGTCGGTAAATCCATATCTTCTAAACGCGGCGTTAGAGTACACGTTTCGATCATCGGCGCTGGCTTCGCCATAACATTGCCCGAAATTCGTAATCGCGAACGGAATCGAAAAAAACAAAACATCGTGACAACCTGTGGCGATACGAAAGTACTTACCGGCGAGTTCGAGGGTTTCTTTGCTGCATCTACGAAAATTGCACGGCTTTTTTTATCTCTTTTTCTCGGGTTTGCATTCCTCGAGGTTTCCTATGTTTTTTTTTCTTATTATCTCTTTTCTTTTTTCTTTTTTTTTATATATTGAACGAACTTGTGAATCTTTCTTTGGATTTTGGTTTCTACAATTTTCTTTCTCGAGAGTATTATTGCATATAATTATTGTTATCCGTTTTGGAATTTGGATCGAGTGCGATTGTTTAGTGTGTACAGTGAAGTTTGTTTACGTTTTCGCGAGGGACAAGAAGTGACATTAGAATTAGTGGCAAGTGACGATGGCTAGAAGCAAGAGGAATGTGAGAATTGGCAAGAAAAATTCTCAAGGTCGACGTCGCAAAAGAGCCAAGGTCTGCTATGCGAACAGACAAGTGGAAACAAAAAAGGTTTTGAGTGCCAGCGCGAAGAAAATTCGAGAGGAAGAGCTACCGTCCGCCGATTTCGAGGGATATAGACTTTTCGATCTTTCTCTTCTATTCAAGAGTCTCGAAGAGTTCGTTTGCTGCACAGCGTGTCACGGGCCCGTCGTTTTCAACGAGATCAATCTTCGAGGACTAGGAGGAAAATACGAGATACGATGTGGAAACTGTGCGGAAAAAAAAACTTTCTGCAGTTCTTCAATTGTTGAAGGTGGTCGCGGCTACGAAATAAATCGGCGTAGTGCACTGGCGATGCGCTGTATTGGCCAAGGCCTCGCTGGCCATAGAACTTTTTGCGGGATTATGGACTTGCCGCCGCCAGTACAATTGTCAACATGGAAGAAGATTGGACAGAAGATGCTGGAAGCTACCACCGACGCCGTACAAGAAGATATGAAGAAAGCCGTAGAAGAGGAGGTGAAATTGACGACGAACGACGATGAAGAGCCCGTCGCGAGTACGAGCGCCGATGAACCTGTTGCCAGTACGAGCGCCGATGAACCCGCCGTTAGTGCGACAGCGACACAACCCGATGATCGGTGTATCACAATTCAAGGTGACGCCAGCTGGCAACGTCGAGGTTTCAGTTCTCTCAACGCCGTATTCACCGTAATTGGGACTGAAACTGGAAAAGTGCTGGACCAGGAAGTTCTGTCGCTTTTCTGCCGGCAGTGTCGTCAGTGGGCTGCGGCGAATAAAAATGCAACAGCGGAAGAAAAAGAGAAGTGGATAAAAGAACACGGAGAGATGTGTACGAAGAACTGTTCTGGATCGTCAGGGTCCATGGAAGTCGCCGGGATCATGAAGATTTTTCATCGATCGGTGGAGAAGTACGCCGTGAAGTACACGAAGTACATCGGCGATGGCGATACGAAGAGCTATTCGAAGGTTGCTAGCTCTATGCCTTATGGACCAAACATCGAAATAAAGAAGATAGAGTGCACGGGTCACGTTCAGAAACGTTTCGGGAATCGGGCGCGAAAGCTCAAAACTTCTCTCACGGGCAAGAAACTCAGCGACGGAAAGACATTAGGAGGAAAAGGACGGCTGACCAACGGATTGATAGACGAAATGCAATCGTACTACGGGAACGCGATACGCAACAACGCTTCATCAGTCCGGGATATGACGAACGCGATTTGGGCAATCTGGCATCACAAGGCGTCCACAGATGAGAAGCCGCAGCATCATCTTTGTCCACCGGGTGAAAGGTCTTGGTGCCAATATCGACGAGCGGAGGCGACTGGGACACTAGGGAGTTATCATCATTCGAAGAAGAAAATTCTACCAGCGGCAGTAATGGAAGCCATCAAGCCAATTTTCGAGGATTTGTCGTCACCAGAACTTTTGCAACGTTGCATCGGAGCCAAAACGCAAAACGCGAATGAGTCGTTGCACAGCGTAATCTGGAAGTTCTGCCCGAAAACGGTTTTCACAGGAATCAACACAGTGAAGATTTCGAGCAATCTAGGCACCATACTCTTCAATCCTGGACCCGCGGGCATAATCAAAGTGATGAAGAGTTTCGGAGTTGTCCCAGGGAAGCACGCAGTATCGGCTGCCAAGCAGAAGGCCAAGATTCGAGTTGCAGAAGCTGAGAAGAGAGCCGAAGCGAGCACGAAAGATGCGAGGATCAATAGACGACGACAACAACTGCAAGAAGAGGATGATTCCTATTGTCCCGGAGGATTTTGAATGCAGTCTAGTGGTTTGTACATGCGTAAGTATATATTTCAGTGCTGTGATAATGGTGAAAATTTATATTTCAGTGCAGTGATAGTGTGGTGAAAATGTATATTTCAGTGCAGGGATAGTGTGGTGAAAATGTATATTTCAGTGCAGTGATATTGTGGTGAAAATTTATATTCCGGTGCAGTGATAGTGTCGTGAAAATGTATTTTTCAATGTAGTGATAGTGTCGTGATAGTGTTATTCAACCGCAAGAAGTTCGGTGCAGTTCGAACCTAGTCAATATTTAGATTTATTCAAAGTATGCAATAATACTCCAATTTCCTAAATTTTTTCTTGCAAGTTATTCTATTGTTTTGTTTTCTATTACTTTACATCTGCATCTTTTCTTTCTGTAGTTCTTTTCTTTTTTTCATAATTATCATTCTTTTCATCAATTTCACCTTCCAATACCCGTTCCTGATTCCTTCCCATTCCCCTCCCGATGGAAGATTGACCCACCACCTTCACGTGGTTTCCATCGAACGGTGTCATCCAACCAATGACAAAATACGTTCTTTTTCATAATACCCGTTTCGATATATTTTACCTCCATTTTATTGATTTTTTTGGGTTGAATGGTATTGGTTTGGTGACATTGACTGAGAGTGGGATATAGTTAATTAGTGATGTCAGTTTGATGTTAATTGATTTTAGTATCAAGACTTGAACGCGTTTCATCGATCGATAGACGGTGCACCGTAAAAGAAATCGATAAAAAAAAAAAAAAAAAAAAAAAAAGTCTTCAAAAAAATCGAAACTTTTTTTTTCGAAACTTTATTCTGTTTACAAACTGCTTACCAACTTTCAAGATCCTGCTGTCAAAAATAAAAAAGTTATGATGATTTGAATACGTCAGCGAAATTTTAAATACTGACTCAAAAATCGTTCCGCAGTAAAAGGCTCATAACTTTTTCATTTTTGAAAAAAACGACTTGAAAATTGGAAGGTAAGTAGAAAATTGTTTAAGGATTCGAAAAAAATTTTTTTTAAAAAATCGATTTTTTTTTGTTTTTAGGTGACTCAGCCCCCTTAAAGGACGACTACTCTCACATGCGGACGGTGTTCTTCATGAATCGGAAATCTGAGGTGAAGGATCATCTCCGAAATTTCCTCAAACGCTGTGAGAAAATCCTTCCGCACGGCGTTCGCACACTGCGGACAGAAAACGGACTCGAGTTCGTAAATCAGGAGGTTCGCGAGCTCACCAATAGTCTCGGCGTGAAGCACGAGAAGACGGTCCCCTACAGCCCCGAGCAAAACGGCGCAGCCGAGAGAGAAAATCGCACCGTTGTTGAGGCAGCGAGGACACTTCTCTACGCGAGAAAATTGGGTAAGAATCTGTGGGCGGAGGCCGTCAACACGGCTGTTCACGTTCTAAATAGAACAGGACCGACCACCGTGAAGGGAATCACACCGTACGAGCTGTGGCACGGGAAACCGCCCGACATCGAGCACTTGCGAATCTTCGGAGAAGAGATATTTTCACACATTCCAAAAGAGAAGCGACGCAAGTGGAATTGCAAAGCCGAGCGCGGCGTTTTTGTTGGATACGACGAGGAAGCAAAAGGCTATCGTGTCTGGTTTGCCTCTCAAAATAAAGTTCGAGTTTGCAGGGATGTAAAATTCTCGGGCCGAGAAGTTAGTTATAATTGTCGCGCCGCGGGCGACAATTATACACTTCTCGAAATTCCGGGGGAAATTAATATCCCGGTCGTCGCCGAAAATCCGATCGTCGCGGAAGATCCGGCCATCGCGGAAGATCCAATCATCGCAGAAGATCCAGTCGGCGTCGAAGCGCCGATCGACCAGGAAGAGGAAGCCGAACGAGTGGAAGAATTCGAGGACGCGCGCGACGAGGACGAGCCCCGCGACGCTGCTGCAGAGCAGCTCGAGGGACGGTACAATCTACGAGACAGAGACGCGATCAGACTCCCTCTGAGATACGCGGATGCCCAAGTAAACGTCAGCTCGGTATATCGGAGCGAAGAGCCTC
The DNA here is from genome assembly GCA_963924025.1 of Ischnus inquisitorius. Taxonomy (NCBI): domain Eukaryota; kingdom Metazoa; phylum Arthropoda; class Insecta; order Hymenoptera; family Ichneumonidae; genus Ischnus; species Ischnus inquisitorius. The sequence continues at coordinate 9,479,792 of OZ001249.1, forward strand.
GCACTTACGAAGAAGCAGTGAGTTGTGTCGACGCGGTCCTGTGGCGACAGGCGATGGACGAGGAAATGAAGTCGCTCGCAAAGAATCAAACGTGGTCTCTCACTGATCCGCCGCAGCACAGGAAAATTATCGACAACAGATGGACGTTCAAAGTGAAGAGAAGCGCCGACGGCAACAAGTGCCGCTACAAAGCTCGGCTCGTGGCAAGAGGTTTCTCTCAGCAACATGGTATCGACTACGACGAAACATTCAGCCCCGTGGTGAGGTTTGACTCCATCAGAGCCATTCTCGCCATCGCAGCGTGTTGGAAAATGCAGCTACAACAGTTTGATATAAAAACTGCATTCTTGTACGGCGAATTAGAAGAGACCATCCTGATGAGACAACCCACGGGCTACAGCGACGGGACCAATCGCGTTTGCGAGTTGAAGCGGAGTCTATACGGACTTAAGCAGTCGTCGCGCTGCTGGAATCAGCGCTTCACGAACTCCATAAAGAAGTTCGAGCTGCAGGCAACTGACGCTGACCCGTGCGTGTTCACATCCGGAACCGGCGCGTCGCGACTAATACTCGCGATCTATATAGACGACGGGCTCATCGTCTCGGCAGACAAGGAGAAAATTGCTTCTTTGTTGCAGGAACTTCAAAAGGAGTTTGAAATCGTCACGGATGCAGCGAGCATGTTTCTCGGCCTGCAGATCGAGCGACAAGAGAGCGGAGCAATTTTCCTGCACCAAGAAACCTACGCCAACAGAGTACTCGAGCGCTTCAGGATGGAGAACGCGAACTCGGTGGCAATACCGGCGGACAAGCAGCACGAGTCGAGTAATCCAGAGAACTCGAACAGCAAGGAAGCTGCAGATGTGCCGTACCGACAGGCCGTTGGTAGCCTCATGTATCTATCCGTGGCAACTAGACCGGATATAACGTACGCGGTGAACAAGGCTAGTCAATTTCTCGAAAAACCCACGAGAGCGCACTGGAACGGCGTGAAGCGCATTCTAAAATATATCAAGGGAACGACGCGACACGGATTATTCTTCGACAGTGGGAGCGACGAGAAAATCTTCACTTACAGTGATTCTGACTACGCCGGCGACGTAAATACAAGGAGATCGACAACCGGCTACGTGGTGAAACTCGGATCATCGACGATTACGTGGAAATCGCAACGACAAAGCGTGGTAACGCTCTCAACGACGGAGGCGGAGTACGTCGCGGCTTGCTATGCTGTCCGCGAGCTAATCTGGGTGAAAAGATTGCTCCAGAGTCTGACACCCACGGAACACACGACGGTGCTTCGCGTGGATAATCAGAGTGCGCTCCGGCTCATCAAGAATCCCGAATTCCATAAGAGGAGCAAGCACATAGACGTCAAGTTCCACTTCATACGGGAAAAGTACGCGTCGAAGCAGTTCGCTTTGGAGTACGTTCGCTCGAGCGAACAACAAGCAGACATTTTTACGAAGCCGCTGACCAGAGACACGTTCCAACATCAGCGAAATATGCTGGGCGTCATCGACCAATCGGAGTGTAAATCCCGATAAGAAAGTTTCTTTAAACAGTCAAAGTGGGAGTGTTGAAACTATTGACTCTGTTTGAAACTTTTGAAAGGCGCGGTACAAATCTGTTCCTAGATTCTCGTATTTTTTTTCTTATGTTCCTGCCAGGGAAAAACTCTGTACTTCCGTTTTTTCTCTCCCGGCATCTTTATCTTTGTGAGAACTCTTACGCATCTACTCTGTAAAACAATAAAGTCAATCTATATATATTCGCAATAATCCGCAGTGAAAACCGAATTGATCTCATTTCCCTCAATACCCGGTGTTTGATTCTGGCGGAAGGGGGACTCCACCCCCTAAAGTTTAGACGCCAGCATCTCATTAAACGGTACCTCTCTCGTGTTTTCTCACGGGAAGGTCACCCACTGTTGAGCAAATTGAAATTACTCAATTATGTCATCGTGAGAAAAAATTTGAAAAGCCATAGATATGTCCCTGAGTTTCTGGTTTGCTTTAGGAATCTAGTCCCGCTTATGGGCGATGTGTATAGGGACGAGGACCCGGTGTGTTTCCAATTCCCTTTTCACTCTCAGCTGAAGCAGGTCGCTCCCGACTTTGCGTTTGGTAAGGCTCTGCGAAGTTCAGAAAATCCCGAGGTCTTACTACAAAACACGATCTTAGATAGATGGTCTAACCGGAGTTTGGTCTACACGGATGGGTCTAAGTCCGCCGTCAGGTGCGGGGCGGCCTTTCTCCGTATCACGCAAGGGCTAGCAGTCTCATACTCATTCTCTCTGAACCGTTCGTTCTCATCCTTTTCGGCCGAAGCTGTTGCTATCTGGAGAGCTATCCTGCACTGTGCAGACAATAATATTACTGCTATTACTTTGTTCTCGGACTGTCACGCGATTTTGGCGGATATTGCTAGAGTCGAGTTCTCACCACACCGCAATTATATTATCATGCAAATAAGGTTGCAAATTAACCTCTTGATGAGGCAGGGCGGCTCCATTGGTTTGGTTTGGATCGCGGCACACCGGGGAATCAGGGGGAATTACTTTGTGGATCTGCTGGCTGCTGGTAGGCGCCGGTTTGCACTGAACCCAAATCAGCTCAATCTCAGGGTTCCGGTGTTTGATTTAATATCGCTGCACTGCTCTATCGATCAGGTTGCAGTTCTGAATTCTCTTAAGAGTATGCATTTTTCGGACAGTGCCACTAACTATTTTAACTCTTTGGATCAATGGAACGGGAAAGCTTGGTGGAACAAATCTAAGGCGAACAGACGCATAATCTGCTCTATAGCCCGAATCAGGACGAACCACTGCAAGGTTAAAACCTACTTCTATAGATTTAACATGGAAGAAGAAGAGACATGCGAATGTGGTCAGGCTCCGCAGGATGTTGACCACCTTTTTTGGAATTGCAATCGACTCGTGGACGCGCGCGAGACCCTGGTGACGGAGCTCCAGAGGCTAAAGGTTAATCCCCCATACTCGGTCCAGGCGTTAATTCGGTCAGGCCTCGCCCACCTGACGGCAGCCACACGCTTTTTATCATCATTAGAATTAGTCCCGTGATCGATCATTTTTCTCAGTGCCTTATCTAATCTGCTTCACCGTGATGTTCAACCCTTAATTAACTAATTGTCTGTCCAGCCCTTGTGGTTGTTTCCCCCCTCCCCGTGCACCAGATGCACTTCTCCTATAACAGGCCCCCCCCGAGGTGTCCTGCATTCCGCGCCGCTGGTTCCGCTGCAAGCAACAATCACGGGACCAGTCAGCATTGTTATGTTCGTTGTAAGGTGTTAATAAATAAATAATCAGTGTACAGGAATGATACTTAATAATCTTTATTGGAGCACATGTTTGCTATGTGAACTCGCTAGCCGTCATGGCTGCTCTGTTCGACCGTTGCCCGGCCTTCTCTATTCAGACTCCCGTATATCGACGCATTCTCAATCAGCGCTTACTTATGTGGCGCCCTCACCCTAGCACCGACAACCCGTGACATCTCCCTTTTTTATTATTAAACAATTTATAAATATCTCAGATGTTTAAATCACAACTCTTTTTCTGATAAGCATACATCGAGATAGTTGTTAAATTTTTATATTAAATAAAACACAGTTAAATTCTTTTATTTTTTTTTTCAAACTCTTATATCTAACAGTTTCAGACAATTAACATATCACATACAACTAATCAGTCGACGCTATCTTTTTTTTTTAAAACATCGTAGAATCCGTAGTAGAATATAAAAAACATTACTGACTAATCAGTCACAAAATCATTCAAATACGCCGGGCGCTTAACAATTCTCGAAGAGCGCGTACGTATTTCTATCGGAGTCGCAACAAGGCTAGCTGCTCTCTGACTCGGCGACAACGCTTGTACAACCGAGTTATTCTCAGGAATTTGCGCTTTGTTTTCAGCACCGTTATTCGGTTCACCACACACAACATCATTGTTTACATTATCTTCGGTAATCCTACTTGAGTCTTCGAAACGAACAGTTGAAGAGCTTTTCAAAATATGCTTTCGATTACGCTCAAGCGTTGAGCCATCGGCAAATTCTACTTTGTACGATCTCGGTCTATCACATACCTCTCTCACTCTCGCAGGCTGTAACGGTTCGTTTGCAGCTTTCTTTATCAACACTGGCTCGTTCACCTGTAGCGGTCGCAGGTCACGCGACGACTTATCGTACGATGATTTTTGTATCGTTTGTCTTTGCTGTAACATCTCTCGCGTCTCTGCATTCTTCTCCCTTTCACCTATTTTTTTTACATTCGGCAATAATCCTCTTACTTGCTTTCCAAACAACAACTCTGAAGGAGAAGCTAATTGTCTCGAGATTGGAGTATTTCTATACTCGAGTAGAGCAAGATATATATCTTTACCATCTAGATCACATTTTTTTAGGATTTGTTTAATTGTTCCCACGTATCTTTCAGCCATACCGTTCGATTGAGGATATCTCGGACTCGACGTTCGATGTGTAAAATTCCACGCTCGAGAGAATTCTCGAAAGTACTGACAACTGAATTGCGGACCATTGTCTGAATAAACAATGTTTGGGATTCCAAGCCTCGCGAATATTGACTTTAGCACTAGAATCACCGAGTTGCTCGAGGTGTCGCTCAGTTTCGCGATTTCCACGTATTTGCTGAAGTAATCGACAGCCAACAAATACTCGCTTCCTTTGTAATAAAAAAGATCAACAGCAATAACCTGCCAAGGACCTTCTGGAATCTCTCGAGCAACAAACGTCTCTTTCGAATTAGCTCTTTGATAACGCAAACACGCTTCACAATTTCGGACCGTGTCCTCAACGTGCTTGCTCATCCCCGGCCAATAAAATACTTCTCTCGCTCGACTTTTACATTTGTCAATACCCAAATGATTATAATGAATTTTTTCTAGCATCTTTTTTCTCAGATTCTTTGGCACAACAATCAGATTGCTTTTGAATACAAGCCCCTTCATTATCGTTAACTCGTCTCTAAACATATAGTATGGACGAATCAGCTCAGGCACTGTTTGCTTGCTTTCCGGCCAACCTTGCTTGATGTACTTTACAAGCCATTTCAATTCTTCGTCTTGACTAGTTTCATTCTGAAATTCTTTGTACATGTTGTCCGACATCGGCAAATTTTCTACAATCAAACAGACCTGAGCCTCAACTTCCTGTTCTATGTTGTTAGTTTTTTCTTTCAAGTACGCCCGAGACAACGCATCGGCTAGAAAGAGTTCCTTACCAGGCTTGTAGGTTACTCTAATATCGTACGGCTGTAACCTCAGTCTTATTCTCTGCAACCTAGCAGGGCACTGATTGAGAGATTTTTTAAAAATCGCTTCTAACGGTTTATGATCACTCTCAACAAGAACTTCTCTGCCGAAGATATAATGATGAAAACGCTCGCACGCAAAAGCAATCGCTAATGCTTCTTTTTCTATTTGGGCATAACCCTTCTCAGTATCTGTTAACGATTTCGAAGCGTACTCAACAGGCAAATTATTTTGCAATAGTACAGCACCAAGACCTTCCTGGGATGCATCCACGCTAAGTGTAACTGGTTTAGTTGTATCAAAATACTGCAACACGGGACTCGAAACTAGATTTTTTTTTATTTCCGCAAACGCTTCTTTGGCGTTGCTGTCCCACAACCAAACTGCATTTTTCTTCGTTAAGTTCCTGAGAACCGCGTTCTTTTGTGACAAATTCGGTATAAATCTTCCCAAATACGTGATCATTCCCAGAAAGGTTTCGAGCTCCTTCCTGTTATTTGGCGGACTCATTTCGGTAATCGCTCTTATCTTGTTATCATCGGCTTCGATACCGTTTCCCGAGAATCTGTGTCCCATGTATCTGACCTCTCTTACTCCAATCGTGCACTTTTTTAGATTAAATTTTACGTTTCTTTCTTGTGCTTTAGCTAATACTTTTTTAAGTCTTTCATCGTGTTCCTTTTGATTTCTACCCCAGACTAAGATGTCGTCAATATACACCTCGACTCCTTCCATCTCTTGAAACATTTCCTGGAAACAGCGATGAAAAACTTCTGGAGCAGAGCAAATACCGTATGGCATGCGCAAGAATTTGTACCGACCAAACGGCGTGTTAAAAGTCGTGTAACTCGAACTTTTCTTCGAAAGCTTGATTTGCCAAAATGCACGATCAGCATCAAGAGTGCTGAACACCTTTGCGCCTGCCATTTTGGAACACAGATCTTCGAAAGTCGGAATGTAATAATATTCTTATTGTATAGCCTGATTTAAGTGATGCGGATCTAAACATACACGCAAGCCTCCATCATTTTTCTTTTTTACAATTACTAGCGAATTAACCCACTCTGTCGGCTCGTTAACTTTTTCTATGACTTTCGCTTCAACCATTTTCTTTAATTCCGCTTTAAATGGCTTTATGAGATTCACAGCTACTCTTCTACAAGCATCGACTTTAGCTTTCGCATCACTTTTAAGTTTAATATCATACTCGTAGTCTGTGATCTCTCCAGTTCCTTTGAACATTCCTTTGTAGCTAGAATTTTCTATTTGAACAACTTCGTTATCAATCGACTCAATTCTTTTTACGAGATTCATTCGAATAATTGTCGGAAGCCCAAGCGCCGGCGGACCTTGTTCGTCTACTACTTGAAACTCGATTTTTGTTTCTTTTCTATTCTTCAACTTGCATTCCAGGACACACTGTCCTATTGTTTTGATTAAGCGACCACCGTAGCCTCTCAAGACACAAGTCGATCTGTGGATTATTTCTTTTGAAACTCCAAGCGTCTTGAAATCTTTCAGCGGTAAAACATTACAGTGTGCACCCGAATCAAGCTTTACTTTCAAGTTTCTCGCACCAGCTACTTGCAATGACTCAAACCAATCATGATCGAGCCCCGACTCGTTCTCTAGACTCCCGATAAAAAATTCTGCGCTTCTATCCGCCGAGTCGCTATGTTCGCGTACTTCTAGCGTGTTTACATTTTTTCTGCGACACATGACGGCAAAGTGATTTTGTTGTTTACAAATCGCACATTTTTTTCCAAACGCCGGACATTGATACATTTTGTGATACCTTCCACATTTTGAACAAGGTTTCTTACTTGTCTGTTGTGTCGACGATCCATCGCACTCTCTTGACGAGGAGGCCGTCGACGATGATTCTTTTCTTCCTCCCGTAGTCCTTGCGTAGTCTCCGGAACCTCTTGATTTAGATCGATGTTGTGCCCCTCGCTCTGTGTCTCTCGAATGATGTGATTTTGATCCTTCATACTCTTTCTTGTGAAGCGCGTGAACTTTCACTTCTTCGTCGATTGTTTTTAATTGCACTTGTGCTAGTTCAGAAGCTTTACAAATTCTCACACACTTCTCCAAGTCCAAGTTTTCTTCACGTAGCAGTCTATTTTTTAGATGCGCATCTCGCAGTCCACTAATAACTCTGTCTTTTATTAGACTGTCTTTCAGATCACCAAAACCACACGGGGCACTAAGTTTCTTGAGATCCGTGAGAAACAAATCAAACGTTTCTCCAGCCTGCTGCATTCTCGAAAAGAACACGTGTCTATCAACAGTTTCGTTGGCTTTTGGTGTACAATAGTCCTCGAAAGCCTTGATCACTTTCGTTAAATCTTTTTTATCTTCTTCCGTCAGATCAAACGTGTTATATTTCTCCAAGGCTTCCTCACCAATCACATGTAACAACACTGCCACTTTTCGCGCCGCAGGCTTCGTATCAAGTCCCGATGCAATTATATATAAATCAAACTTTTGTTTCCACTTTCTCCAGTTTTCTTTGATATTGCCATCGAACAACAGTGGTGGCGGCGGTTTTAACGATGCTTCCATGTTTTCTCCAAGATGGTCGCCGAAATCTTCTATATTCTCTCTCGATTCTTCTACATCGACAATCGTATCATCCGATCTATCCGAATCCGAATTTTCAGAGTCCGAGTCCTCGTTTCTATCTCGAGGTATAATATTCTGTATCGAAAAATCCACTCCGTCTTCCATACATTCGGATTCACTCGGATTCTCCAGCAACCACGTTTCTCGTCGCACACACCTGTTGCACGAGTCTATTCACACACCACGTGTCTGTTCTCCGGTGAATCTTACTTTTCCATTTTAATTTGTTCACTCACGTCTCCTTCATTCACTGCACTCTACCGACTGCGCCATGTTATGTTCGTTGTAAGGTGTTAATAAATAAATAATCAGTGTACAGGAATGATACTTAATAATCTTTATTGGAGCACATGTTTGCTATGTGAACTCGCTAGCCGTCATGGCTGCTCTGTTCGACCGTTGCCCGGCCTTCTCTATTCAGACTCCCGTATATCGACGCATTCTCAATCAGCGCTTACTTATGTGGCGCCCTCACCCTAGCACGGACAACCCGTGACAAGCATCTTCTTCTTCTTCTTCTTCTCAATTTGAGCAAACCTTCCCCGTACGAATAGGCGAAGGCTCGATCTGGCCACCAGTATACACGTGTCGGCCAACACTCAATGTATCAGATGCTTGTGAGGGGCTTCGTCACGGCCAACTCTCACTAGATGCCTCTTACAGTCGCCAATCCGGCGTCGTTTATGTCGACTCACCCAAAGGTGTCGACGTTGGGCAAAAGCGCCAACAATTTAACCCAGAAGGTTGGTAGTAAAAAAAAATACAAAAAAGCCTTGGAAAAAGTCTTGAATTAGTTACTGATATAAAAATGAACTCGAACCTTCGAATTGCGTAAAGATAACAACATTGAATATAAATCTTCTTACATCTATAACAAATCACAAAACAAGATGTTTGTATCACAAATCCAGTTATCACAGGAAGTCAGTATAGATTAACTATAAGACAAGAGGCAGACGTGCCTAATATCTTTGGCAAATTTTAATAATAAGTTCAAAATTTCCAGAGAGTCACTAAAAGAAAGACTCACTGCTTCTAGAGGAAGCTGAACACCTAACTTAATTGAACTGCATATTAAAGAGTCAGAAAATTCCTTAGTTGCTCCACAATTCCAAAAAACATGATTTATAGATTGAATATCCTCCCCACAAGAACAAGAAGGACTATCCACTATTCCTATTCTGAACAAGTGTTCGTTCGTACCAATATGACCAGATCTAAGTCTATTAATAAAGGAAATTAACTCTCTCGAGGAATTAGAAGATGAAAACCATGGGCGTTTTGCCTTATTATCCCTGAGAATGCCATAAAAGCGTCCCTTCTGTTCAAAACTTGCATCTAAGCGCGAGGAATCATAAACCTTATATTCCACTAATATCGTTTTTGCAACCGACTTCGCCAGAGCGCAAAAATCTCTTAATTCCCCTGATAACGCCCCCCTTACAGCGAGGCCATCGGCAATCTCATTACCGATAATTCCACAATGTGAAGGACACCATACAAAATTCACTTTCCTTCCAGACAAATTAATCAAGAGACGCGGTAGCGTCTCGACGCCAAGTACATAAAAAAAATTTTTTTTTCGTACGAGGCTGGCCGAGGCGCTGCCGCTTCTTAGTATACGCGAATATGCCGGAAGTAAAACTTTCGCTCGATAATTCTCGGAAGATTAACTTCGAATCAAATTTTTGGCAAGTCTTTCATGATATAATTTGGCCATCAGCTTTCGAATGCGCCTAGGTGCGATTGAATCGGTGCAGCCGTTGCTGAGATATCGATGCCGTGACCCAAAAGGTATCCGATCAGCGATACTTGAAAGAAAAAAATGTGTAGATGAGAAACAGATGGGCATCCTCTCCTATCATTTAACGGGTTACGGCCATGGATATACGCCCTTCTGCTTCCCATCTACATGTGTAGATGAGAAGCAGAACGGCGGTATCGCACACCATTTTACGGGTTGAATAGTATCAGATACGCCCGTCTATTTCTCATCTACATCGGGTCGGGCATCGCGGAGCATCGGGCATCGCGGAAGATTGTGAAATCGTGGCGCGTCGTGTGTGTTCGGTGCTCGCTCGGCCCGTCGGCCGTGCCGGCCCGTCGGCGGTTGACAGCGGGCGACGTAACCAAAGCAAGGGCCCGGGATTAAATAAATAAATGAATAAATTAAAAAGTGGTAAATGTTTGAAAGTGATTTCAAAACAGTGTTCTCTCGTCTCGTCTCGTTTCGTCGCGTTCGTCTCAATTCAATTTTTCAAGTGATTCGTGATTGCCGGCAAATGTATAACCTTACAATAAAAACTAAAATCAAGAAAAATGCTATGAATCAAGATTTACAAAATCAAGACAACATTTTTTTTTCAGTTTCGTTTTTTTTTTCACTGTTCTCAAGATCAAGAGTATCTTTTTGTCGAAGATCGGTGTGGTTGTGTTTTTGATGCGCTGTCAGACATTTCTACGCTGATAGCGTAGGAATCAAGATTCCTCGGCAGGTCTGTTATAGTATTAAGAAAATATGTCATCGCTTTGACTAAAAAATTTTATAACTCTGTTTTTGGTTATCTTGACAGAGGAATTACACAGAACTCTTTCATTGACTTTCATGATAAGTCAACTCCGCCAGCGCTTCCTTTGGTTCTCGCAGTGGAAGGATTTTACCATTTTTCGCTTCACTTCTCCGGATGAGAAAATTTTTCATTTTTTCTGTGCTTCTTCGAAAAGCATTGAAGAAAAGAATTAAGGATTTTTTTTTTTCCGGTCAAAGATATTGAAGTAACGAGTGGCAGAATTCTCTCGTTGAGAAAATTGGTGGAACGGACGGTCTCGTTGTCTCGCTGTGAGAGTCAAAGTAAGAAGCAATAAACCCTTTCCGCCAATCCCAATTTTAGTTTTCGAGCTGGTTTTCAAAAATGAGTAAAATCTGTGAAAAACTACTTTTTTTTTAATCAAAAAAAGTAAAAAAACGTACGCCAAGTACATAAATGTTACAGAAATATTCAGATCTAGAAAACTGCATTTAAAAAAAAATCCAAAATAGAGGTAAATCACACGAGCCAAGTTTCAACAAATACTTTTGAATATCCAATGTCAATGATAATGATTAAAAAATTGTATGATAACTGAAAAATAAAATTAACAAAATACTTGGCACGTTCCTCGAATACAAATGAAACACTTCATGTATAAAAGAAAGGACGTGCCAAGTATTTTTTTAATTTTGTTTTTCAGTTATCATACAATTTTTTAATCATTATCAGTGACATTGGATATTGAAAAGTATTTCTTGAAACTTGGCTCGTGTGATTTACCTCTATTTTGGATTTTTTTTAAATGCAGTTTTCTAGATCTTAATATTTCTGTAACATTTATGTACTTGGCGTACGTTTTTTTACTTTTTTTGATTAAAAAAAAGTAGTTTTTCACAGATTCTACTGACTAGAGATTTTATTTCTAATATAAACGGATGAATCTTAGCATTTACCTCTGCAAATCCCAAAGCTGATAACACACTAAGAGAGTCTGAACACAACAGAATATTTTTCCCGGCGATATTTTTAATCACTTTTAAGGCTTCAACAATAGCCAAAGCTTCAGCTTCAAAGATATTGGCCAACGATAAAACTTTAAATGACTTATATAATTTCAAACCAGGAATACAGAACGCAAAACCCACAAAATCTTTCCCTTTACTTTTCGAGCCATCCGTATATATATGAAGCCGGTCAGGCCATTCCCTCCTACTTTCCTCACAAAAAATTTGATTGGTTTTCTCTTTTTCCCCGATTATCAAAGCCCCAACTCTCGTGTTACAACTAAAAGAAGATAACTGAGGTTTCAACGGTACCTGGAAACAAGGAATACTTTCTGATCTGTATACAACCGCCAATTTATCACTTAATTGAACCCAAACCGAATATAGAAAAGATTTACAATAACCAGGAATTCTCTTATGTCCCCCGATTCTCTCAGCAAGAATCTTGAGTTTTGGAATTAACGGGTGAGTTTTACACGAGTAAACTCTAGTCAAATAATTTATTGCTAAATGCTTCGCTCTGAACCAAATCGATGGTTCCTTGGCCAAATCCAAAAGAATATTAGTGGGGGTAGATCTGAAACATCCCAAAAGAAGTCTCAGAGCCGCAAACTGAACCTTTTCTAATTTTGCGATACAAGTCGAATTTGCCGAATGAGCACAGAAAAAGGCCCATTCAAGACGTGATCGAATTAACCCTTTATATACAGCCAAAGATGTACACGGATGTGAGCCCAAGACTTGTGTGCCAACGTCTTCAAAACATTTAAGCAACTAAGCGCCGAAGCTTTTGAATTATTGACTTGTAATTTCCAATTCAGTTTGGAATCCAAAAAAACACCGAGAAATTTACACGAAAGTGATCTACTTATAACCTCATCGCCAATTTTAACATTAATATTATCAGGAATAAAATTTCTCCAAGTGAACAACACAAATTTAGATTTAGGAGCGGAAATATTCAACCCCAAACTCTTCAACCAAGTGGACAAGTCTCGAACACCTGATTCCAAATTTTGTATACATTTATTAATATTTTTGTCTCTTGAATATAGGACAATGTCATCAGCGTACTGTAAGGAGGAACAATTATTTCCAATAAAATTATCAATTTTACGAATATATACAGGGTGGAACGTATCCTCTAGCCGATCGGTAATTGTCGGATAGGTGACGTCGCGCTGAATAAAAAAGTCCTCTGGCAAAAATTAATCGGACAACAATTGTTCGAGTTATTAACGTTTTAAGCCGACCAATCGCAGCGCAGCGAAAGTAGGCCACAGCGACAGCAAAAGGGCGCCTCAAGAGTGGGAAACTACATGCCTCGTCACAGCAGACACGCCGTCTGATTTCGCGCCGGATCGAGGCGATCGGTTCGCCTCGTCTGGTCGTGTCATTGTACCCGACTGTGACGTGCGAGGTTATGTGGTGTAAACTTTTTTTCGTTATCGCTTTACGTTCGCGGTATGGACGATTTATGTATCGGTGACAGTGGTGACTAAGAATTGGAAAAAAATGTCGAAGATCATACTCTGCGAAGCAATGAGTGGATTTGAAGTTACACACGCAACAAAAAGTGATCTAAGCTCTTCGAAAGTTTTAATTACGAAAAAAATGATAATTACGAAGAAAATGAAAAATCTAATGCAAGAAAAATAATACCCTCGTAAAGGCTGATCCATTATTGAATTGGAGCCTCTCGGAGGGTATTTTTTTTTGGGTTGAGCGGCATTGTTCGAATCAAAGCAACGTCAAATGACAAGCCCTACGGTAAGTGAATACGTTTATTTAATAACATCCTCCTGACGACATCGCTTTGATTAATAAAAACAAATTCTTGATGTTGCTGAGTTGCTCGTCGGTTACAACCGAGTTCCGCTCATTACTAAATCACATTGTTAAATCGATCACAAATCACCGTTGTGATACTGAGCCTGCAGTAAATCGACTTGAATTTTTTTTTTTTCGAATTCGAATTTCGAATATGAAATCTATGGCAATGAAGAAAAGTACCCTCTGATAGGATCCAAACCGATCATCGATTAGAACTAATCGGAGGGTACTTTTTTTTTTGGATTAGTCCATTACACTCGCAATCTAAGCGAAATTGTCATTGACACGGTGCATTCGGATGCACCTACAAAAGATAACGACATTTATGCAACAGTCGTTCAAATAAAAATGATATTTCTTATGACAAAACTAACAGCTTGTAGCCTTCCAATTCAATGGAGGGAAGCGAACATACTTTTTTCTCTCTTAGATTGTCAATCCTAATCGAGGCGACGATTTCATTCGCACAGTGTATTCAAAAGGACCTGAGAATGACGGAGACATATGGAATAGTCGCGTCAATGAAAGTAGTATTTCTCATAAAAAAACTTATAGCTTGTAGCCTTCCGATTCGATCGCGGGAGGCGACAGTGAAACTTTTTTGTCTCCGATGATCAATCACAATTGAGGCGACAATTTCATTTACACAGTGCATTCGAAAGCACCTGAGGATAACAGCAACACGTATGTTCAAGTCGCGTCAATCGAAATAATATTTTTCATAAAAAAACTAATGGCTTGTAGCCTTTTGGATCGATCGAGGGAGGCGGACGTAACATTTTTTTGTCTCCGATAATCAATCGCAATTGACGCGACAACCTCGATCGAATCGGAAGGTTACAAGCCATTATTTTTTTTTATGAAAAATATTATCTCGATTGACGCGACCTTAACATACGTGTCGTTGTCATTCTCAGGGGCTTTTGAATTTACTGTGTAAATGGAATTGTCGCCTCAATTACGATTGATTATCTTAGAATGAAAATTCCACTTTCGCCTCCCTCGATGAAACCGGAAGGCTACAAGCTATAAGTTTATTTTATGAAAAATATTATTCCGATTGACGCGACTTTAACATACGTGTTGCTGTTATCCTCAGGTGCTTTCGAATGCACTGTGTAAATGAAATTGTCGCCTCAATTGCGATTGATCATCGGAGACAAAAAAGTTTCACTTTCGCCTCCCTCGATCGAATCGGAAGGCTACAAGTCATTATTTTTTTTAATGAAAAATATAATTCCGATTGACGCGACTTTAACATACGTGTTGCTGTTATCCTCAGGTGCTTTCGAATGCACTGTGTAAATGAAATTGTCGCCTCAATTGCGATTGATCATCGGAGACAAAAAAGTTTCACTTTCGCCTCCCTCGATCGAATTGGAAGGCTACAAGTCATTATTTTTTTTTATGAAAAATATTATCTCGATTGACGCGACCATAACATACGTGTCGTTGACATTCTCAGGTGCTTTCGAATGCACTGTGTAAATGAAATTGTCGCCTCAATTGCGATTGATCATCGGAGACAAAAACGTTTCACTTTCGCCTCCCTCGATCGTATCGGAAGCTTACAAGCCATTAGTTTTTTTCATGAAAAATATTATTTCGATTGACGCGACTCTAACATACGTGTCGTTTTCATTCTCAGGTGCTTTTGAATTTACTGTGTAAATGAGAATGTCGCCTCGATTCAATTCAAACGTGGAGAAAAAATCATGAGCGTTTCAGACAGAATCATTGTTTTGAATTGGAGCATCTTAGCCATTGACGCGGTATGTCCGGAAGACCGGCGTCGCAAACTCGGCACAGTCGATCGATCGCGGATAGCCAAGCTGTAAAATCTTTTTTGGATGGATTTTGAAGCGATGAAATCGACTGCGACCTTGCGTTCTCTGATATAGAATGGTTCAGCCCGTTCCGATAGTCTGAGCGAAAACGCCGATTTCATCTCTTTTTTATTGAAAATAATTTAAATCTGCGGCGTAAGCTCGGCACAGTTGACCGCCGATAGCCAAGATGTAAAATCATTTTTGGATGGGTTTTAAAGCGATGAAATCGACTGCGACCTTCTGTTCTCCGATATTCAAAAAAACGCCGATTTCATCTCTTTTCTTTTTGAAAATATTTGAAATCTGCGGCGTAAACCCGGCACAGTCGATCGCGGATAGCCAAGCTGTAAAATCATTTTTGGATGGATTTTAAAGCGATGAAATCGACTGCGACCTTCTGTTCTCCGATATTCAATGGTTTAGCCCGTTTCGATATTCTGAGCGAAAACGCCGATTTCATCTTTTTTTTATTGAAAATAATTTAAATCTGCGTCGTAAACTCAGCACAGTCGACCGCGGATAGCCAAGATGTAAAATCATTTTTGGATGGATTTTAAAGCGATGAAATCGATTGCGACTTTGCGTTCTCCGATATTCACTGGTTCAGCCCGTTCCGATAGTCTGAGCGAAAACGCCGATTTCATCTGTTTCTTTTTGAAAATATTTGAAATCTGCGGCGTAAACCCGATACAGTCGATCGCGGATAGCCAAGCTGTAAAATCATTTTTGGATGGATTTCAAAGCGATGAAATCGACTGCGACCTTGCGTTCTCCGATATTCAATGGTTCAGCCTGTTGCTATAGTCTTAGCGAAAACGCCGATTTCATCTCCTTTTTTTGTTTGAATTTTTTGAATAATTCAAATCTGCGGCGTAAACTCGGCACAGTCGATTGCGGACAACCAAGCTGTTTTCTAAGAAATGTTATCTTAATTGAAGCGACTTTAAGATACATGTCTTGATCATTTTAAGATCCTTTCGACTGCACTGTGAAAATACGATTGTCGCTTCGATTGCAATTAATGAACTCAGACAAAAAAATGAAACTTTCGCTTTCCTCGTTCGGATCGGTGGGCTAGAAGCAATACTTTTTTTTTTGAAGTAATACTATTTTGATCGACGCAACTTTTTCATATGTTTCATAGTAATTATAAGATGCTTTTAAATGCACTGGGTGAATGAAATTGTCGCCTCAATTGCGATTGATTATCGGAGACAAAAAAATGTTACGTCCGCCTCCCTCGATCGAATCGGAAGGCTACAAGCTATAAGTTTTTTTATGAGAAATACTACTTTCATTGATGCGACTATTCCATATGTCTCCGTCATTCTCAGGTCCTTTTGAATACACTGTGCGAATGAAATCGTCGCCTCGATTAGGATTGACAATCTAAGAGAGAAAAAAGTATGTTCGCTTCCCTCTATTGAATTGGAAGGCTACGAGCTGTTAGTTTTGTCATAAGAAATATCATTTTTATTTGAACGACTGTTGCATAAATGTCGTTATCTTTTGTAGGTGCATCCGAATGCACCGTGTCAATGACAATTTCGCTTAGATTGCGAGTGTAATGGACTAATCCAAAAAAAAAGTACCCTCCGATTAGCTCTAATCGATGATCGGTTTGGATCCTATCAGAGGGTACTTTTCTTCATTGCCATAGATTTCATATTCGAAATTCGAATTCGAAAAAAAAAAAATTCAAGTCGATTTACTGCAGGCTCAGTATCACAACGGTGATTTGTGATCGATTTAACAATGTGATTTAGTAATGAGCGGAACTCGGTTGTAACCGACGAGCAACTCAGCAACATCAAGAATTTGTTTTTATTAATCAAAGCGATGTCGTCAGGAGGATGTTATTAAATAAACGTAATCACTTACCGTAGGGCTTGTCATTTGACGTTGCTTTGATTCGAACAATGCCGCTCAACCCAAAAAAAAATACCCTCCGAGAGGCTCCAATTCGATAATGGATCAGCCTTTACGAGGGTATTATTTTCCTTGCATTAGATTTTTCATTTTCTTCGTAATTATCATTTTTTTCGTAATTAAAACTTTCGAAGAGCTTAGATCACTTTTTGCTGCGTGTGTAACTTCAAATCCACTCATTGCTTCGCAGAGTATGATCTTCGACATTTTTTTCCAATTCTTAGTCACCACTGTCACCGATACATAAATCGTCCATACCGCGAACGTAAAGCGATAACGAAAAAAAGTTTACACCACATAACCTCGCACGTCACAGTCGGGTACAATGACACGACCAGACGAGGCGAATCGATCGCCTCGATCCGGCGTGAAATCAGACGGCGTGTCTGCTGTGACGAGGCATGTAGTTTCCCACTCTTGAGGCGCCCTTTTGCTGTCGCTGTGACCTACTTTCGCTGCGCTGCGATTGGTCGGCTTAAAACGTTAATAACTCGAACAATTGTTGTCCGATTAATTTTTGCCAGAGGACTTTTTTATTCAGCGCGACGTCACTTATCCGACAATTACCGATCGGCTAGAGGATACGTTCCACCCTGTATATTAAATAAACAAGGACTTAGAACCGAGCCCTGCGGTAAGCCTCTTGAAATTTTTCGATTAGCAATGAAAGAACCATTAACATAGAAGTTTGTGTCCCTCTCATTAATCAAGTTATATATTAATGTAATTATGAAACATGGAAGACGCATATCTTGCAGATTTTCAATTAACTTATGAGGGATAACGTTATCATACGCTCCTTCCAAGTCCAAAAACAAAGCTGCTACCACCTCCCCTTTAGCAAATGAATTCATAATGTCTGTCGATAAAATAGCTATATTATCCACGCAAGAACGTGCTTTCCTGAAACCGAACTGTGAATGGGGCAAACAAAACTCCGTCTCCAGAAAGTAGTCTAGCCTATTCTTGATAAAACGTTCAAAGACCTTGCATAAACAAGACGCTAGTGAGATTGGACGCCAACCCTTGTTTCCAGGTTTTGGGATTAGACGAACCTCGTACTCCAACCAATCTAGAGGGATAATTCCATTGAACATAAGTTTATTAAAAATGGAAACTAGATGTTCGACAATATTCCTAGGAACGTTCTTAATCACCCCATTCCCAATTAGATCCCTACCAGCTGCAGACTCAGATTTTAATCTCTTGATTATGCTCGTTAATTCATCGACTGAACAAGGAATCCGAATACTATTAACTCCAGTTCTATTAGTCGAAAATATTGAGTTTGGTAAAAAGTGGCCAGTTAAAGGTGAAGGAGTAGCTAATGTATTGATTAAATCTAAAATTTTGGCGTCATTCTGAGGAGTCGAAACTGAATTAAAAGTGACCTTCTTGCCACTGAAACTCTTAATTGTACTCCATACTTTCTTAATCGGCATATCCGGGTTAATGCTGTTCGCAAAACACTTAAAAGCTGCTGACTTTTCTTTTTTTAAAATATCCTTTGCATCTTCATCAGCTTGAATCCATTTATCTAAATTCTCGTTACTTTTGACTTGTTTAAATTGATAACACGCCTCCCTACGTTTTTTCAAAGCCTCATCACAAGAGGCATTCCACCAAGTTTTTGCTACTTTCTTCCTTTTATGAGAAAGATTCGATTTGTCAATATATTTCGCTCCTGAATTAAATACGGAGTTTTTAATTGAGTTCTTAACCGAACTATAAAGTTCCAATACATTATGAGGAGAAACCTTCTCAAAAGAATTACCAGTTTTTAAAATATCCGAAAAATGATCCGAATCCACTGCATTAATATTAAGCGAAGGACGAATATTCTTACTAACCTCCAACGATTTATTAATGGAAGTTTGGATTACAAAATGATCGCTACCCAACATGTCTTCCGTGACTCGCCAATCACAAAGATCGACCAATGCTGCACTCACAAGTGAGACATCCAAAATGTTCTCAGAACCTCTGGCCGACAAGTAAGTAGAAGATCCATCGTTTAAAGGAACGATATTAAGATTATCTAACACTTTACTCAAAGATTTACCAGACGGGTTAAATCTTTTATTTCCCCATAACGCGGAATGCGCGTTCAAATCTCCACCAATGAAAATATAATTGTCCTGGGATAATCTCAGAATCTCCGCAAAAAAAGAGTTCCAAGAAATATAAGATATAGAAAAGTTCGGAGCTTTATATACACTAAAAATGATTTTTTTTAGAATTGCTTAAATGAACACTAACACCAACAGCCTCAATTTCTCTCCTATTCCAATTAGTCCCGATTAATTGTATTACATCAAACGTGACCCCGGATTTCACCGCAATTGCAACTCCACCACCAGCCTCGTCACCGGGTCTATCTCTTCTAATCAAATTGAAGTTAGGAAAGGAAAAAGATTGACCTTCCTGAAGCCAAGTTTCAGATAAAAGAATAATATCCGCGTCTTTCGTTAAGATAGGAGATTCATGGCTTTTCCCAGGCAAACTCCGACAATTCCATTGCTTTATGCGAAACTCTTCCATTGCACCTTAAAAAGCGAAGAAGGACAAGAAAAAGAATAAAAGTACCGAGAGAAATGCGCAATGGAGAGGAGTTTAAAAACGCGGGACTCACAAACAAGCATCCTATCGATACTCAAGCTACAGATCTTCAAAAGAATTGTTTATCGTTTTCTCGGTCACCTCGTCCAGAGCCGTTGATTCTCATTCCATTGGAAGTAGAACCTGCTCCGCCGAGGGGAAACTTTTATTCGAAACCTCTTGGGAATTTGCCATGAATCCTATAGATTCTTTGACAATACAATTAATAGGAGAAATCTGCGAAGCAGAAACTCGAATATCAGCAAGCTTCGAGGAAGACGCAGAAGCAGAATCGAGAGATTTCTTCGATTCAATGACTTCTTCATCTTTATTCCTTTCCTTTGACTCCTCAGGAATAGCTTTCGAAAACTCGAAAGGCGCAACCGGAACCTTTTTCGGGATCTTTCGCCTCGTTGACAAGGCCTTTGGACTTTGCTTCTTTTTGTTAAAAACTGGGACAGGCGAGGAGCTGCGATTCGGACGTACTTCCGGAAGAGCCGGAAAGCCGTCACTCCAGAAGTTTGGTACATCCCCGGCAACCAGCCAGGGATTGTTGGTGTTGGACTCGATTACCGCAGGACTCGAATTCATCCCCACTCGATCCAACCACGTATCTGTTTTGTAAATATTATACAGTTTGTTAGTCTGAATCACCAGCTCTGCGTCACGTCGATCAATATTTCGATGCGACATAACTCTGCTAATAATCTTTTCTTTAACAAAAGTTTCGCAATTGGGGTCACTCGCAAGATGACCCCCGCCACAATTGATGCAGACAGCACGAAGGCTTCTACACGAATCACTGTCGTGATCACCGCTACAAGTTACGCACCGAGTTTTGCCTCTGCAGTGTTTCGACAGATGACCAAACCTTTGACAGCGATTACATCTCTTGATACGCGGTTGAAACGGGCTAATTTTGACTCTCATTTTATGAATAGCTACTCTATCCGGAAGCTCGTTGCCGTCAAACCCAAATTTGACTGATCCCGTGGGAACAAGATTACCCGGACCGGAACTGTTTCGCGCCATCCTCATGATCCGTTGTACTCTAACTATCTTCATCTGGGGACCGAACCACTCGATACCCTCCAGAATTTCCTCGACAGACAGCGAAGGCTCAACATCCTTCGCTACCCCAACTCTACTTAACTTGCTGTCGGGGATGTAAGCTCGCCAAGTGCGAGGTAAACATCTTTCCTGATTGTTGATCAGATTGTTAGCGCTTCGATAGGAGCTCATCCCAATTTCGACCAAATTTCGACCCTTGCGCTTCGTTTCGACAATGTCGTTGTTTATACCTCTCAAGTGTTTTCCAATCGGATGAAGATTGCCGATAGCCCCAACTCGAGGATTCCCATCGACCATCTCCGCGATATGCTGCGAAACGAAAACGACAAACGGAGCCGAGCTCCTTGCGTTGTACCGATTCTTACGCTCTGGAAATTCAAACAACTTGTTAATTGAGGGTGAAATCAAGGCATTCTCCGAGTTCTTTATAATTCGATCTTCTACGATCCGGAGCTTTTGTTTGCCCTTCGTCTCTTCAACCTTGTTATTATCGGACTTTCTTTTTGCACCATGATTTTCCCCTTCTTTGTGACTCTGAGGCCCTAAAATGATCTCTTTCACGATCTTTTCACTAAACTGGCTACAATCTACCTCTTGACTTTCGTCCATATCACAACTAGAGTTAAAGAGTTTAACTCTAGCACGAGTATCGTCGCTTAAAGGCGGCGAAGCCGCCATCCTACATAACCTATATTACAGACTAAATAGAATCAAAAATTCTGAACGCAATCCGAAGAATCGAAAAAAGAAAAAAAAAGAAAACAGAAAGAAATAAATAAATAAATAAATAAAAAGAGAACTCTAAAATCAACAACAATCGACCAACCTTCTTAAATGGGAAATTTATCGCATGGAAAGACACATGGCCCTCCGAGACCACGAAATCTTGTTATTTTCTTGAATTCGATGTTTTCCAGCTCTTCTTGTAGGAATAATAGTAAAACACTCCGCCGCAGATGATGGAATTTCAATTTCGAACAATTTGAAGCATGGATTACTTTCGATCACAATAAAATATTCGGATTCGAAAACGGAGTGAAAAGAATACGTCAGACCTGTTCGCCGTCTTCCAAGCGACCCCGACCAGTCAGCATCGTCTGCCAGCGGTCCACCGTAGGGCAATCCACCTGCCGCGAGAAAACTCCAGCGAATCTCAGAGGCGCGACATCTATAGACAGTTCATTCATACCAATCGAGAGCATTTGCGCCTCCAGCGAAACTGAGTAACATATCGGGGTGCGGTGCCTTTCGATATTTAGAAACATTTCTTTATGTTATTTCCAGATGCGAAGAATACTATGTAGTCCCGACTTACTCGGTTTATTTAAATTGTTTGATAGCTCCTCCATGAGTACCAGTTTAGGAACAGGCAAGTTCAAGGAAGATTTATATGATTTAGCAATAAGTTTTTTAATGAGAAACGTTCACCTCTCCTTCAGGGGAAGGTGGCGAGGTTGGTCCTCCGGCGAGGTGTAATAAGGCATTAGTCGGAGTCGTCGAGATACACCCTAATGAACATCTCAAAGATGCAAACTGTGCTCTATCCAGCTTAATTAGAGAAGATGCAGGAGCGTCGGTATAGACTTGTGATCCCCAGTCCATCGCGGCACGTATTAGACTTTTGTAGAGAGGCATTAGTGTTTTGGGATGAGCGCCCCATCTTATTCCGGAAATAGCCTTAAGAGTTCTTATAGATTTGTTCGCTTTCTCTGCTATGTATTTTACATGAATTTTCCAGGATAGTTTATAGTCCAAGACGCACCTAAAAACTTCGCCGGATATGAGTTAGAAATGACAATATTATTAAGAGTAATCGATATGGGCGTTGTTGGAAATGAATGAATGGAAATGATTTTTAGACCAGCTTCGTTTTTTCTTCGGATATTTTAAGCCCTCTGTCTGTAAGCCACGTATCTAGAGCCCGCAATGCATCAGCCACAACGTCTAACGTTCGGTTCAAATCATTGGAGGAGTGGTATACTACAATATCATCCGCAAACGTGAGTATTTTCACCTGTGGACCAACGTTGAAGAGTATTTGGGAAAGGTACAAGTTCAAAAGAATCGGGCTAAGGCCAGAGCCTTGGGGCAGGCCCTTCCAGACTAGCCTTGTATTCAAACTCTGAAGGTGTTTAATTAGGATCGAAGGGATGACATTGTCACATGCCCCTTCTATGTCAACAAAAGCGGTTGAGAGAAAAAAAATTCTGAGGAAGTTGATGTTGATATCTGTGACCAGTGTAACAATACTATCCGCACATGATTTGTTGCGTCTGAACCCAAAGAACTGCCTCGGTAAAATATTATTGCGCTCACTCCACCAGTGAAGTCTCTCATTATTTTTTCTAGTAGCTTAAGAACCACCGAAGTAATCGATATAGGTCGAAGCTTATTCGATCCTGGTTTAGGGTTCAAGCACACCGAATATTCCCTCCAAGAATGCGGGAAAGTCTCATCATCCAAAAACTGTTAAAAAGGTTAAGGAGCATAGTTTTACCTTCTAGGGGAAGATTTACTAAAGTCGAGTTGGTTATGAGGTCTAAGCCTGGCGAGGATTTTAAATTGACTTTTCTGAGCGCGGCTTCCAGCTCTACAAGCGAAATAGAGGATGAGATTTCCGTGCGATTGTCACACGTTTGGCGGACCGTAATCGGCGGAAGAATATCATTGTTGACCGGAGCGATTTTTTCCACTACATTAGACATGTTCGGGTTGGCTACTGAGAAACTCGGACTCGAATGTGGGGCTCCAAATCTGCGTTTAAATGACTTTATAATCTGCCAAGTCTTTGCTAGATTCATTTGCGGGTTTAGCGAAGCACAGAATTTTTTGAAACTGGATTTTTTCGCCTCCTTTAATACCTTTTTTGCGCTCTTACAGGCATTCAGATACAAATTATAAGTGTCGTTGGAAGGGGATGATAAATACTCTCGCTGAGCTCGGCGTCTATTATCTACAGCAGAAGTGCAGTCCTTTGACCACCAAGGCACTGGCGGAGGGGCTTTATAAACGTTAGTATTCGACCTAGGCGGTACCTTTGCCCCTGCGCAGATTAAGTTCTCTTTAATTAGCTCTATAAAATCCTCATACTGTTCTAAGATTGGCTTATTTGCTGGGATGGTTTTCGGGCAACTTTGGCTAAATGATATTTTAAAGGATTTCCAGTCTATTCTATTGAAGTTGAATGTAGGTCTAGCATTGGTCAAACATGAGTGCGGGAACGGAAGACTAATTTGAATCGGTAAATGATCGCTGTGCATCGAGTCTGGCAACGTGGTCCAGGTAGTCAAGGAGATTAACTCTGGGGAAACAATAGACAAATCCGGGACACATTTTACTCCGTGCTCAATATGTATTCTCTTCGAAGATCCATCGTTTAATTTGCTCAAGTTAGTTGCCTCTAAAGCTGATGCTAAATAATTGCCTGCACAGTTCCTCAGCTCGCTACCCCAGCTGTAATGATGAGCGTTAAAGTCCCCAAAAATTATAAGGTTTGCAAACCGCGGCACAATAGAGTTAAATAATATTGACTATTCCCTGGATGAAAGTATTTCTTATGAAAATACTTTCAAGTTTTTTATTGATCGGGATGTTATCTAGTAGCTCCTATGGGATATGTGATCTCAGAAGCGTTGCAACCCCCCCCCCCCCCCCCCCCCCTGTGCTATCGGGGAGTCTCTATCCCTCCTTATAATATTAAAAGCGTTAAATGATATATTATGTTTTTCCCTCAACCAAGTTTCTGATAAGCAAATTACGTTAAAATCCAAAATGAATTTTTGTGAATCATGCAATGTTTTTAAAATGCTTCTGCAGTTCCATTGCGCAATGAGAAACTCATTGCGGTGGACCGCCATGATTCGTTTCGTGTGACATAAATCGCTCCCCCGTAGCGATAATCGTCTCTATAAGTTCGTCCGATCCCTTGAACTTTGCTCTAATCGTGTCGCAGAGAGCCTTCTTATACGCTAATAATACTCGAGAAACCTCCGCGAAACTAACTCCGCGATGTTTATTACCGGCAATTGGGTATTTGAGTCGTATGTTTGAGCCGACACCGTGGACGTATTATCGTCCTGGTGTTGTGCTAGCATTGTCACGTCGAGATCGCTAATGATTCGCGCTTTGACAGCGCTACGATTAAGTCGTGTTTACCTCGTGTGCCGTAATTATTCGAATTATACCGAGTACATGGTGTGCAAACTAATTGTGAGAGTGTTCATTGTGTTATGTTCGGCTCGATGCGAGATCGAGAGCGAACGTTTATTTTATTATTATTTATGGGGATCTTTTCTGTCTGAAAGGAGTTGGAACTCCAACACCAAGAATAATGTTGTTCAATTACTAGGTTTATTAGAATATTGGTTACAGATGAGTTTTACAAGAGGAGTCTACGTTGTCTCTTCGGAGACAACCTCTCAGTTCGGTCGATGGAATTAGACTGATTGGTGTTCGATTCGCAGTCGGGGACTGTGAATCGAAATATTCGCATATTTCGCAATCGCGGAAGAGCCCGGCGATTGCCTCTTGCTGCGCTCGCGCTTCCGTATGCGTTCGCACTTTTCGTTGCTGCGTGCATCGGAGTGCGAGTTCATTCGCCTTTGCTGCGTTTGCACATTCTTGCGAGTTCGTTGCTCGCTTTTAATCGCTCGATTGGACTTCGCTCGAAATATTCTATGCGAATATTTCGACTCTTCGTTTTATCGCTCGAATTTTGAATATGCCCTTTTTGCGGCATAACATCCCTCCCCCCTTAAGAAGAAGAAATCTTGAATTCAAGTTTCTTCTCATTCAAAATTTGACTTGTTTCTAAGTTTAGTCCCTTTTCTAGTTTTAATCCCTTTGATCCCGTTTCTCGTTTCAATCCCTTTTTCTAGTTCCCTTTATTTATTTATTTATTTTCTTTGAATACTCCCATTACTTGAATTTATTTGCTTTTATTCTGGCGTATCTTTTCCTCGGTGTCGGGTTACATCCCGCGCGTGGACGTCTGCCTACGTCGGCACTTTGCGCATCTCGCGGTTCCTACCTACACGGATAGCTGTCTTACTTGTATGTATGTATGTTGTCGAATAATTTGCACTCGCCGCACTGTCTCTATTTTTTGTCCAATTTCTCGTTCACGGAAATTCGCGCACTTTTCGTGATTTTTGTGGTCGCTCTTTCTTCATCGCTCTCACTGTTTGCGATGCACTTTTCACAATTTTTTTGTTCTCTTTTTATTTTATTTCGCTTCTCTACTAAAGCCAGTGTACCCTGTTCTATGCTGGTTTCGGATTACGTTCGCTACCTATCGCTATTCGGTCTGTTCGTGGATTCATATCTGATCGCTTTTTTTTTTTTTTTTTTTTTCCTAATTTTGGCGCATTTTGGAGTCTCGTACGTTTTTTGCAAACGTGTTTCCGGTCTGTTGCTGTCTCGTTTGTCGTCTCTCTTCCGTCGGCAGTCCTTTTTCGTCGATTGTGCATATTTTTTCCTGTAAATTTTTCTTTTGCCCTGACTCGCCGATTATCTGATTTTTCCTTGTCTCGAATCCTCCGTTTCCTGGTCTTCCGCTTCCCTAATGCTGTATTTCGGAAACCTTCACTCGCGTCGTTTCTCCGTCGTCCTCTTCTTCGGTTCGCCGTGGGTCTCGGATTCCTATCCGTCGTTGTGTTGCGTCGTCAATTCCTACGTTGGCATTTGTCTCGCTGCGTCGCTTGGTCGTTCGACTTCGGCTTTTATCGTCGTCTCGTCGTTGGCATTTTGCGTTTTCGCGGCGACTTGTATTTCTGTTCGTTTCTCTTCGACGCATTTTTCCGTTGCGACTGACTGTGTTGCTATTCGTTTTGACGGCTTCTTCCTGCGGCTTCTTGCTCGTAGCTCGTGGCGGATCCTCCGTCTCGAGTTTCTCTTGCTCATGGTTCAATGCTTCGTGCAAGCATTTTCTGTGCCCTGGTGAGTCGTCGATGCCGCCTGTGTTAACGCGCGTGATCTTGACCCGGCGTAACGCGCTCGACTTCGCTGACGCGTGCATCTCAGGTGTCACCGTCGGCCTTCCTGCCTCGTTCCCTGTCTCGCTCGTGGCTATCGTGCTGATAGCACGGCTGCTGCCCAGCGTACACTCTATAGTCGACTCTCGCTCAGTTCTGGCTACGAGATTTTTCTCCTTTTTTATTAGCCCGATTGTTTTTGTTCGGACTCCGTCCCAATTTGACCACGCCGGTTCAGGGGGCTCGCCGAGAATTTGTATGCTGTGTCCGTATATTTTGATGATCCTTCCCCCGAGGATGTCTACGTTGTGCTTCCTTATGAACTCCATTCCGAGTATTCCTTCTGTGCTCAGCGGTACGTCATCGGGTACCACGTGGAACCAGTGTTTCACTTTTACAGCTGGGGTCGCTACTGTTACCTCGGCCATGCACAATGTCGGTATCGTTGTTCCTGCTACACTTTTTATTTCCGCTTGCTCGTCCTTGATAGGTGTGCAAGGCCGCAGTGCGCTCTTCTTTATCAGGCTGCATTGGGCTCCGGTGTCGGCTTTCAACGTGACGGTCGTCTCCCGCGACTCCTCTATCTCGATAGGGAAATCGCAACCAGCGGTGCATTCTTCTGGGCCCCCCAGCGTGCTGACGCAATACGTTTGTGCTTCTGTCGGGGTTGACTTCCGTCCTTCCGCCCCGTCTAGCATTCGCAATGATTTTCCGACCTTTTCGTCGCTGTTTCCCGTAGTTTCTTCGTGCGGTTCTTTCCCGCGCCCTTGGGCTGTGTCAATTCTTCCGGCGATGGTAAACGAGTAAACCCTCAGTGTCCCGATGGTCCTCACGGGATTTTCACCCTGTTCGGTTTCGCTCGTTTCACCCTTCCTCTTCCGTTCGTCGCTGCGTTTTTTCGGGCATTGGTACCTGTAGTGCCCCTTCTCGTTGCAGTAATAATATGTTACCTCGGCTGTGTTCACGTCTTTTTCCGCTGCTGGTTGGCTCTGACGTCCTGAAGTTCGGCGGCAATCCTTTGCCCTGTGCCCTGGGGTTCCACAGTTGAAACATTTTGCAATTTCTTCGTTCATCTGCGAGCGTCGTGGTTTGCCATGCTCTACTGGTGGTTGGTTATTGTGTGCGTGTACTTGGCTGTTTCCCCTCATCATGCCCTCTATCTCCGTTGCCCCTACTACGGATTCATGTAGGCTATGGTAATTTCTCGCTCGCACGAGCATCCGCAGCTCGTCTTTCAGTCCATTTTCAAATGACATTTGCGCGCTTTTCCTTTGCGCTTGCTCGATGTAATGCGCGCCGTTCGGATCTATTCCTTCGCAGAGTTTTTCCACTATCTCGACCGTTAATTTTTCAGTTCGGGTTGCATACGTGCTTACCGGTTCGTCCTGCTCCTGCCTTAGAGTACTGAACTCGTACTGCAGAGCTGCCAAGGATTTTCGCTTGCCGTACAGCCCTTCAAGTTCGGCTCTTAGATCAGCGAGGGTGTGCACCGTTTTGTGTTTCATCTCGCGTGTCGCACGTCCCTCGAGTTTGCTTGCCAGCACCAAGGCTAGCAAAACTTCGTAGTTCCGCGGGTGTACTCTCGGGAACACGATTTCGCAGGATTGCAAAAATCCGTCTAGTTCGTCAGGATCGTCTCCGTTGAACCGCTTGATGTTTTTTAACGCCAAATCCAGACTCAGGTACTCGGCGTCCCCGTGTTCCCCTGACGATCGACGATGGTTGCCGGCCCTCACGTCACGCCCCAGTCTGCCCAGCATCGCCTCGACCTCTTCGAGTTGTCGCTGTATTTCGTCCGCTCGGGCGCTAAGGCGCTCTTCGCGACTTGCACGTTCGTTGGCGACATCGTGCGCTCGCCCGTCGTACACGTTGCTCTGTCTCGGGAGTCCCCGACATCCGTCCTCAACTATCCCGTTCGGTTCTGCGCTGACGGCCCTTCTTACGGCCCCTTGCCCTACGGCTCGCCTGTTCCCGCCGAGGTCCCCTCCCCCGGTCGCACGTGCAGGCAAGCTAGCCCCCCGTGCAAACAGAGGTAACCCGCCAGCGGCTTCTCCTGGCGACTCCTCGGCGTTTCCGTCTCGGAGTGATCGCGCCATTTCCCTCATTCTCGCTATCTCGGCGTCGACTTGTTCGTCTGTGACAGTTCGTCTGCCCGTCGCCATGATTGTCGCGTCTGGCTCGAATAAGCTGTAGTCCATCGGCTCTATCGAGTCGTACGAAGTCTGTCTTTGTACGTTCACAAATCGGTTACTTTCGCGGCTCTCGGTCAACTCCAAATTCTGCTGCGCGCCTGACGTAACGTCGTCTCGTTCCGCGAGCAAATCTATTTGCAAAGTTGGCGATAACACGGGTGTGGTCGGCCTATCTGCCCTATCACACATCGGAATTATTTTTCCCCAACGGCCCTACGCTACCCTGCGCTACTGGCTTTAGTTACAATTTTCCTAACTTTTCCACGACTTACAGTACGATGAGCTGCAATCTGTCGGTCCTCAACGTCCTCTGATGACGTTGCCTTGTTGCTCTGCACTCGCCACCGCTCCCTGGTGACGTCGTCCCACGTCGTACCTCGATGGCGATGCCCCCTTGCCGATCCTCGGATGGCAATATCCTCGTCGATCCTCGCTGACGAGGCCTGACCGTCAATCCTCGATGACGATCCCCTCAACGCCAAACCTCCCGTTGGCGGAGCTCGTACGGGCAATACGATGCCCCCCCCGTCGGTCCCTTCCGACGGCAAAACCCTCAACAATTCGACTATCGGGCCTTGAAGCTACCGTTCCTCAGCTTCCGCGTGCTGGGTCGGTTCTATCCCGCGTTAACGTCCGCGTGTCGACGGGGTCTCGCACACGCCTTTTCCCTCGTGTGCGTCACTGTGCGACTCTTGTATCCCCAAACTCACTGTACTCTCACCGCAAAATTTGCCTGCCTGGTAACTGATCGTCTTATCTCTGGTGTGACAGATCCCACCGCTGCCACCAATGTTATGTTCGGCTCGATGCGAGATCGAGAGCGAACGTTTATTTTATTATTATTTATGGGGATCTTTTCTGTCTGAAAGGAGTTGGAACTCCAACACCAAGAATAATGTTGTTCAATTACTAGGTTTATTAGAATATTGGTTACATATGAGTTTTACAAGAGGAGTCGACTCTTCGTTTTATCGCTCGAATTTTGAATATGCCCTTTTTGCGGCATAACAATTGCGTCCGCAAAAAAAATCCCGTCGGAGGGTAAATAAGAAAAGTGTCTCTTTAAAATATCGGAACTGAAAAATTACAATAATAGGAAAAATCCTTCGATAAAATTGCTACTCCGAACGAATTCAAGCCTAGCCAGAGTTCACGATACACGAGACATAGGCACTTGCCTTATCCAAACAAAGCACCCGCGCGGCGGGTGGTCTCGCTACAGGCAGCCTCGGATCCCGACAATACAAACATGACTAGCCAGCACGGACATAGTTCTCAAGACATCGAACTGCTTAACGATAATAATAAGACTGTAAGCAACTACACTACACCGAATCCTTCCGCACCTATAGCCGATATCGAGAATAACTCTATGGAAGAAGCGATTACTCCGACGCCGAAGGTCGCCAAGCCACTGCGGATCTACGTGTCTTACATACATGACTTTAAACAGATGTGCAATGATCTCGCGAATTTAATAGGCGAAGATGCTTTCATGTGCTCGTCTAGGCTAGCCGACACTGTTATCTCAACTCGTACGAGCGACGCTTACAGGTTGACTATCCATTATCTGAAAAAGAAGGAGGCCGATTATCACACGTATCAGCCGAATAATGAGAAAGCCTTTCGAGTGGTCATCAGAAACCTCCACCACACGACACCGATCAACTGCATCACTGAAGAATTAACAGAGAAGGGCTTTCAAGTCAGGCTCGTGAGCAATGTCACTCACCCAACAAAAAAAGTGCCGCTTCCTCTCTTTTTTATTGATCTCCAACCCTCTGAGAACAACAAAGATATATTCGAGTTAAAGCGCCTTTACTACACGGCCATCTCAATCGAGGAGCCCCACAAACGTAAGGAACAGATACAATGTCTGCGATGCCAACAGTATAACCACACGAAATCCTACTGCAACCATCCACCAAGATGCGTGAAGTGTGCGGGAAATCACATCACTACCGAATGCACGAAAAGCAAGGAAACGCCGGCAAAGTGTGTACTATGCGGAGGCCCGCATCCCGCAAATTATCTTGGCTGTCAAGTGCATAAAAATCTGCAAAAAATTGCGCAGTCTTCAAGGAGCATCCGTTAGCGTACTAACGCAGATAGATACGAATGCACAACTGGTCAACTTTCTAAACGATTTCAAAGCTTTAATCATGCCACTCATCTCTCTTCTCACAAGCCTAGTGACTGAGCTTTCGCCTAAACTCTCGAAATGAACGTACTGTCACAACAATCATTAGCTATAGTATTATGGAACGCGAATGGCGTAATACAACACAAATCCGAACTTGATGTATTTTTGCACGACAAACGAATAGACGTCGTGCTTATAACCGAAACTCATCTGACTAGTCGATCATTCTTAGCCACACGGAGAAAAGATAATCATAATATTTACTATAAAATAGGTACTGATTGCTATATTAATAGTACCGCGAGGACACATCCCCCACCCCCTTGTAACGGTTAATACATCTATAGAAATTGTAGCGATACTTATAGAAATGATACCAATAGGTATAGTAATTATTGCTATAAGTATCGCTACAATTTCTATAGATGTATTAACCGTTACAAGGGGGGGATGTGTCCTCGCGGTACTATTAATATAGCAATCAGTACCAGTTTTATAGTAAATATTATGATTATCTTTTCTCCGTGCATTAGAGATTATTTAGTTTATAGATCTGATCACCCCGATGACTCAGCCCACGGGGGCACCGCAATATTAATTAAAAGATCGCTCTCCCACCATCCGTTGCCGGGAGTTAGTACCGAAACTCTAATGGCTACTGGAATTGCTATGGTTATAAATGGGTCCTCCCTCAATTTCGCGGCAGTATACTGTCCGCCTAACAAACCGTTAACCGAATTAGAACTTAAAGCATATTTTCAAACATTGTATCCCAAATTCATCGCGGGAGGAGACTATAATGCGAAGCACCAAGAGTGGGGGTGCCGCGTAACAAATCCAAGAGGTCGAATGCTTCTAAAGATCACACAAGACAATAGACTCCATATAACCTCACCCTCCGAACCCACATACTGGCCCACTTCGCAAACTAAACTCCCGGATATCCTCGACCTCTTTGTTACGAACCAAATACGTGATTTACATCTTGCTGCGGAATCCCTTAATGATCTATCGTCGGATCATAGTCCGGTGCTGCTGAGCGTTGCCTGCTCTCCTATGCTTAATCAACCTAAGCCTTCATTAACAAATGGTATTATAGATTGGGGTGTCTTCCGCGAAAATATCGAAGCAAAAACTCAACTCAACGTGTCCTTAAAATCACCGGAAGATATCGACAGAGCAGTAGACCTTTTTACGACTACCATACAGCAATCTGCCTGGGAGGCCGGCTCAACAAAACACATGCAAAATATAAACTTATTCTCGCCCATCCGTATACGAAAACTCATAGCTGAAAAAAGACGAGCCCGCGCAGCTTGGCAACGATCAAGATATCCGTCCTTGAAGAGAGCTCTTAACATCCTAACGAGACAACTTACAAAGATGCTATGGGAATACCGAGTGGAATCGTACGCAGCATATACGCGCTCACTCTGTACGGAAAACAAATCGCTATGGAGGGCCACAAAAAGCATCCTCGCGTACAAAGAAACTCCGGCTCCTCTACGAAGGGAGGATGGCACCTGGGCAAGAACGAACGAAGAAAACCAAATATATTTGCCTCTCATTTGGCAAAAACTTTCACTCCACATCCGGATTTGATAGACGACGCTCACGAGAAGCTTGTATGGACAGCACTAGAGACTCCGCTTCAGCTATCCCTACCCCCTTCCGCCTTTTCTCCCTCAGAAATAGCGTTTTCTATCCGGAAACTTCCCAAAAAGGAAGCACCGGGGTTCGATCTTATAACTGCTGAAGACCTGTCACAAGTACCGCGAAAAGTCATATTATTACTCACTTACATATACAACTCAATACTAAGAGAATCCCACTTCCCTACCCAATGGAAATACTCCGAAATTCTTATGATAGACAAACCAAATAAACCTAAAGACATTCCGACGTCATATAGATCTATAAGCCTACTTTCAACCGTTGCAAAACTTCTCGAAAAACTCATCCTGAAAAGAATACTACCAATACTCCAGGAAAAGAACATTATTCCTGATCATCAGTTTGGCTTCCGCTCCCTACACTCCACTATCCACCAATGCCACCGAATAGTTAATTACATCGCAACAAGTTTAGAAAGAAAGGAGTATTGTTCAGCCGTTTTCCTGGATATTGCGCAGGCTTTCGATCGTGTCTGGCATGCCGGCTTATTATATAAACTTAAAGAATTCCTGCCTCACTCATATTACCTTTTGCTAAAATCTTACTTGTCTGATCGCACGTTCCGAGTAGCTCATGGCACAGCACTGTCCAGTTATACACTAATAAAAGCCGGTGTCCCACAGGGCAGCATCTTAGGCTCGGTATTATATAATATATACACCGCGGACATGCCCCTACACGATGAGACTGTTCTGGCAACCTATGCCGACGATACCGCTATACTCTGCTCAAATGCAGACCCTGTAGAAGCGTCGCAACTCGTACAAGACCATCTAAATCTTGTTAGCGAATGGTCCAACAAGTGGAAGATTAAATTAAGCGAACAAAAATGCAATCACATAACCTTTACTCTTCGAAGGGGAATATGTCCCCCAGTCTCCATAAAAAACAATCCCCTCCCGATAGTAGAAACATTCATGTATCTTGGCTTACATCTCGATAAAAAGCTAACGTGGAACCCACACACACGTCTCAAAAGAGTCGACGCAAACAGAAAATTCAACCTACTCAGGCGCCTGCTCGACTTTAGATCGCGTTTACCGATAGAGAAAAAAGTGCTAATTTATAAATCGATCATCATGCCAACGTGGGCATACGGAGCTGAGATATGGGGATCAGCCAAAAAAACAAATATCAACCGATTCCAAACGTTACAATCGAAAATACTACGAACTATAACAAATGCTCCATTCTATGTATCCAAATTTCCAAATTTACCAATTCCAAATTTACCATCCAAATATACCAAATTTCACAGTAAAACAAGTAACCACGATAATCCCCTAATCTCGCAACCGTACTCGCGTGTCCTCCCGAGCAACCCTCGACGCAGACTTAAGCGTCGCTGGCCTAGAGATCTTCTCACGCCAAATAACTGGAAAAGAATACTCCCTATTCTTTGTAATCACGTCACGGAGACCCCTATTGAGGGATATCTTCGATCTAGCATCCTAAGACTTGTACCATATTGTTAAGCTATACTGTTTACTTGTTGCATTAATACTGCGGTTGTAATATATCAAATAAAGAGAAAAAAAAAAGAGATCGCTAATATTATTCAATTGATCGTTCGATACCGAGTTAGCACGGGAATAATTATAGATTAAACCAACTTACCTAGTGAAGTTCGATCATAATTGTATGAGCGCCTCTTCCGAAGTGATCAAAACCCGTAGTACCCCCACCCAGCGCCGATGTTCCACCAATTCAAAGTCTAAAGCTAAAAAGTGGGGAGGTAGCCTCTCCGTTACTCGTTACCGTTGCCGCCATTCCCGAACTCATTTTTTCAAAGACGTGCCGTAACACTCGGGGAGGTCTGCATATCCCGTAGACCGGGGTTCAAGGACGGGACTGATCACTTCGGAAGAGGCGCTCATACAATTATGATCGAACTTCACTAGGTAAGTTCGTTTAATCTATAATTGTATTTCGCGCCTCTTCCTCGTGATCAAAACCCGTAGATGTTTGAAGATGGTTACGGCATTTCGATTAACAATATAACTGTTCGTTTTATTGTTATTCGCCTCTGTGACTATTACAAGTGGTATCTTAGTAGTAACACATGTATGCTTTTGTCGTAAAAGCCGCAATAAATAAATCAATATAATACGGCAAGAAAACCGCGAATAAAAATGCCGTGAGTGCGGACAATAAAATATCAACCTTTTATTAAAACCAAGCAAAAGAACAGTAACGGATTATTTTATTAGAGTCTCGACGTTCGTCTATCGTTCGTATCTTCTTCAAATATAAATCAATGGCACATTATACACTCACACACACACGCATATCCCATTCTCGCATTATCGATAAATAGTTCCTATTATATTAAAATTTCGACGTCGACCGTCTTCGTTTCACAATTTATAAATATAGTCCATCGAAACGACGCGTGTATCGTTCACAATTACGACTAGGTCGAATATTCAGTGAGTGGTGTGCGCACACTCCAGTATTAGTCGAGTCTGGTTTCTTTGACAAGATACAATTTACTTATCTCGATGTTCGATGGTGACTAAAGTTGGCTCGATTCTCCCTGGGAATTAAAACTGCGGAAATGATGATCAGTGACTCGTGTCCGTCCCAGCGTTCCGAGGGTGGCCAGTCCCAGAATCCGTTGGATACGCGATATTAGTGAGTTGAGTCCGGAGATCGAGATCAGATGAGAGCGATCGATGTTGTCACCTTGGCGTTCCCGAAGAGAAGAGAGCGATAATTTCTACGAAACGAGACAGATAGCCTCGTTTGGCTACGTCATTTTTCGTCGCGCGCAGCATTGATATCGCGTCGACTCGTCGATCATCGATTGATTTCGTGGAATTACGAGCGCTCCACTCGGCGCTAATTTTAATTTTAAATCTCGGTACACACATTATGGTTTATCATTATAAAGTTTTTTTTTTTTTTTTATAGCTTCAATATCGACTTTGCGAACGTGTCCGACGTTCTTATAATATCTCTGTCGTAGAATTTTGCGAATGGTGACGAGTTACTCGTCCATCCAGCCGTTTTTCGGATACAGTGGACGATCACGTATTTCCAACTCAGATAATTCCAATCATCGGTTAAGTTGAAGAAAAGACGACCAAGTAAGTTGAATCCGGACCCTTTTTCGGCTCCGTTCACCTGCTCGGCGAGGCAACGGCAGTCCCCTTCCCTTTAGATATCTACCAATAATATCGTTGCTGAAATTTGTCTGACAGAGAAAGAACGTGGCAGCTAGCATGTGGCCAGACAGAGATCGACGATTCTCTCCTACTCTACACTTTTTCATATTAGAGCAGCGGACACATTCCGTCACTTTACCATAAAGCAAAAGTAGACCCGTGCCGTAGTACCATGATGCGCTATTGATACAGATATTTGTCTAATCAGGAACGTTTTTTTTTGTTTCTTATACA
This sequence comes from Ischnus inquisitorius, assembly GCA_963924025.1. Taxonomy (NCBI): domain Eukaryota; kingdom Metazoa; phylum Arthropoda; class Insecta; order Hymenoptera; family Ichneumonidae; genus Ischnus; species Ischnus inquisitorius. The sequence goes on from OZ001249.1 coordinate 9,515,887, forward strand.
TTTTTTAAAAATGTTCGAATTTATATTCATTTTTCAAAATTTCGACAATGTTTTTTTCAAGAATATGAGAAAATGTTGAAAAAATATAAATGGCTTCTAAAAAAATTTACCAATTTATTTAAAATGGAAAAAAAAATCTTCGACTGTTTTCGGTTCATTTATTTATTTATTTTTTACTTTTTGGTATTTTTGTTGCGCAAAATTAGTATTCTTGATATCTTTAACGCGATTGATTTTTTCATAATTTTCGTTGATTGAATGATTTTCCCTAATATAAATATTGCTGTCGCAAAGTTTTCGTGGTTTTCTGCAGTTTATATATGGTAGGTGCTCTGTTGATTCAAAATAAGTTCATTGCTTAATTCCGCCTCAAGTGATAAAAACGATGGTTGTTATTATAACGGAAATACAAGAATTTTGTGTCGCTTGAGAAAAGTAGTATAAATGGTCATATTTGTGGCCGGGAGCAATCAAAGGATTAACAGTTGGTGTAATAAAAATTATTAACCATCGATTGGCCCCGTTTGCGGTAAATCATTTTAACCACTTGTAATATCAATTTTAATATTCACTGGATATTATTGAGGAAACTTTTACTTTTTTTTTTATTCAGAAGGTATGTCGTTCCAATTCCGTCATGAAAGAATCTACCATAATGACAGCACAAACAACAAACAAAATGAAGCTCCATTTAACCAGCCATCGAAATAGAAAAAAAGTAATAAAAGTATAACAACAGCTATGGTTGTACACGTAATCACGGATGGGTTCGATTGTTCACAACCCTCTTGATTACTCACATAGCTATTAAGTTACCGGTAATAAATCGGGCGAGGATCATATCGATTTAAGCGTAACATATTCATGAGTAAATGAGAAATAATACAAAATACGATATAATAAAAAATACAAAATGATAAATTACCCACAAAAATATTTTCCCACAGCAATTCTTAGCCTTTTTGGCTGGAATCTGATTCTTTTTTAAAATAAGCAATGAAATCCAAACATTATTCCTGGTTAAATGATTTAACCACGAAACATGAAAAAAGTAAAAATTCGTGGTTTATAATTTTGCATTAGTTAAAAAAAATTGTTTCGAAAGCTATGCTTGCAACCACCGTACCTGACGTTGTTGACACGGTAAAAATGATCGCAAGATCGAATCTTACGGTAATTTCTACAACTGTCCTTATCCCCACGCGCTCCAAGAGCGGCTACTCGCATCCCCACGCGCGACGCAAAACAGCCCAACGCTGTTTTGCGAATAGCATCGAATAAAAGAGGGAATTTTTTTCGGCGGAAGGGGCAGTGGGCAAGCCCTCAAGCAGGTAGAAGGAAATTCAACTTATCTGATGGTGGTGGATTAGTCTGGCTCCCGAATATTGGAATTATCTGATCGTCCACTGTAGTGTCTAAGTCAACTCCTTGTCTTTTTGCGGCCGACGTCGCCGCGTGTCGCGTGCTGTACGCCGTAAACATTTCCGCGTCGACACCCTTTTTGACAAAATTTCTGTGACCCATCGACTGAGTGTTTGGGCCGTTACCGCTGAAAACGGTCTTCGAAACGAAATAAACAGCGAGTTCGTCGAGCCGCGGATGTCTTTGGTTTTTTCTAAATATAGTTTTACGACCGACGCTACGCAAATCTTCTTCTCGTCAGAATAGAAGGGTAAAACTAATCACGGTGGTTTTCTCGACGGTCCCGAAGTTTTTATTCTGTCGGGAATTCTTATCTCAAGCCCCTCCGCAGTTTCGTGGATGTTTCGTATGTCGATCAACGCGAAAGTCTGTAATCTATGGCCCGTGATAAGTGCGAGCAATGTGATTAGTTTCATTGCTAGCTCCTTCAACGTGACGTTTTCGTTATCTGGTCGTGACTTGAGGTAGTTTAAAACGATTTTTGGGTCCCACGTGCTATCGTATCTGGGTCTAGACGGTCTCTTATTGAAGACCCCCTTAAAAAATCGTCTTATACTTGGCTCCTGTCCGACCTCGTTACCCACTATTAGAGAGATTGCTGATCGAAGGCAATTCAGTGTGCCGTACGAGGCTCCTTTCTCAAAGACGTCGGACAGCCCAGCGAGGATATCTCCAACCAAATTTGTGAACGGGTCGATCGCGTTCTTGTTGCAGAAGGGCCACCACTTTTTCAAAACCGAGTCGTATTGTTTTAAGGATGACTCTGTTAAGGAAGTCCTTTCGCAGCACCTAGTCAAATAAGCGTCCATAGTGAGAAAACAAAAAAATAACAAATTCCGACTTTCTAATAATAATAAAAATATAGAACATGACTTTAGACGAATGAAAAAAAAAATTCAATTACTAACTAATTACGAGAACTGTACGTCAGCCGTGCGGTTGAACTCGGTATTTTCGTCCATGTCGCCATTTTGAAAACGTACCGATACATTTGGCAACGCCGGCTCTAGTCGCCGATCTCTAGTCGCCTGAACCGGATAAAAATGGTGCGACATAAAGTTCGCGCTGCACACGGGCGTACAAAAGGACGCTTCGTTACGAAAGAAAGACTGCGTTGGAGGCAAAATGTGCTTGCGTCGAGAAAAAAAGTTGCAGTCCGCGCGATCTCTCACGAGCCTGACGGGATTTTCGGGATCTACGGACGACGTATCGTTGAACTGCAAACGCTTGCTCTCGATCTTTGGTGCACCGAATGCGACATCCCTCTTTCACTTCGAAACGTGCAAAGTGAACAAAAATTTGGTTTGTCGAGCACACTTGACGTAAATTGTGTAAAATGCAAAAAAAATTACACAGTGCATACGAATAAACATCCGGATAACGACAGGGCATACAACGTTAACCTCAAAGCCGCAATAGGTATGTTTTTTTTCATAAATTTTCTCTGCTGGTCCGTAAGGCGTATTTTAAGAAGCAATTTCTTCATAATACGATCCAGCAATGATCGACGGCGGCATCGGAGAGTCGCAATTCAACATCATCCTCTCCACTCTGGATATACCGGGTTTCTCGACCGCCACACTAAAACGTTACGAGAGAATAGTTGGTCCAACGATCGAGACAGTAGCCCAGGATAGGTGTCGAGAAGCCATCGAGACGAAAAATCATTGACGATAGCTGCACGCATCGACGCAGAGAGAGAGAGAAATTGAAGTGAGTTTTCTGTGCAAGAAAAATAAGTAGGTTTACATTACGATGAAGATAATTATTAGACTGCTAGAAAATTGTTCTGTTTTTTATTGTCAGCGATGCGCAAGAGCCGGATGATGGAGGCAATCGTATTGTAGGACGTGTCGAGACGTCGGAGATGGATCGAGAAGAGAGCGTCAATATCGTCGCATCGTACGATGCTGGATGGCAGAAGCGCGGAACGGGTCGTGCTTATAACAGCCTCTCCGGTTTGAATTAACGAAACATCATGAGACCGATGAAATTTTCTATGGATTTTTCGTCATCAATTATATGCTTCGATATTAGGTCACGGCAGTCTCATCGGCTATCGATCGAAGTCAATCCTCTCGTACGTCGTTCGAAGCAAGGGATGTGCTTTATGTGCACGTGGACACTCCCCCGAAGATCATGACTGTCGCAAAAACTATGAGGGCAGCGCGAAGTCAATGGAGCCGGACATGGCTGTGGAGTTGATCGTTCAAAATCAGCTGCTACAGGACGAGAACGTGGCCGTCAACGTCCTAATTGGCGACGACGACTCGTCAACTATTGCGGCAGTACGGCGTGAATCGACTGCACGAATAGACAAATGGTCAGATTTAAACCACGCATCCAAGGCGATGAATAACGCGTTGTATGGTTTGAAGCTACCAGTCAAAGTTATCAACTACTTCTCTCGCTGCTTTACGTGCGCGATAAAAAAAAATCAAGGCAATCCCGAAGCGGTGGAAAGTACCCTGAAAAACGTCGTATCTCACGCCTTCGGCGATCATGAGAATTGTGGCGCCTGGTGCCGTTATTCGGACATGGGTGAAGAGTATCGGCACGAAGGTCTTCCCAATGGGGAGCCCTTGACGGATCTACAGCTGAAATCTCAACTCACGTCGATCTTTGCGAGATTCGCAAATAATTCGGAAAAACTGGCACCGTGTGGATCGAGCCAAGGCAACGAATCGTTCAACAATTCGGTGGCCAGCAAGGCTCCAAAATCAAAATACTACGCAGCATCGGAGTCACTCAATTACCGAGTAGCTGCATCAGTCGGCCAAAAAAATATTGGAGTGACCTATATCAACCAGGTAATTTGAAGTAGTTGTATAGAACTTATCTGCCTTCAATGAATTTTTTTGTCATCGTGCGAATCTTCAAATTCATTTCTTGCATTGAAATATTCAAGGTTTACGAAAAGCTGAATTTGTCGCCGGGTAAATCCACAGTGGAATTCCGGGAATCGAAAGAAAGGGCAAGGAAAAGAAAAATTGCGGTCTTACAGACCGTCGACGCGAAACGAAGAAGACTGTTTCGTAAAAAACAACGAGCGAGTAAAACCGCATCTGCACAGCGTCGAGAAGGAATTACGTATGAGACGGAGAGTGGCATGAACAGTGTCTCCGCAATGATAGACGAGAGTCCTTATCTAGGTATTGTTGCACTCGATATCATCACAGCATTGCGCTGGATTTTTTAAAATATTCCTCATAAATTTAAATGCGATGAATTTTTACTCTCAGCTGATACCTCCGATCATCAAGATGCGATAGTAGTAATCTTTGACTTGGAAACTACTGGACTGTCGAAAACCGCAGAAATATGCCAGGTCAGTTACTATTTGTCTTTAAGGTTTTAGTATCGTCTTTACAGCTACGAATCGGATTGTTTACATACCTTTTTTCTATCGCTTTCAGATAGCGGCTGTGCACGAAGAAAAAAATTTCAACGCTTACATCGTTCCAACGGGAGCGATGTCGTCCAGAGCCGCGACAGTCACTGGACTTCAAGCCCGCGGAGGGGAAATGTTCCTGAATGACCAACAAGTGGACACTACACCACCTCAAATAGCATTCGCAAATTTCATTGCCTATTTACGGAGCATCAACAGCAGCATAATTCTCGCAACTCATAACGGGTTTAGGTGAATTGCAGAGAATACACTGAGAAAAAAAATTGGTTGAAACATCTAAATCGGCGCTTGCGGGCGGCGAAACAAATATCTCGTTGATTGAAAGAAATACGCTTCTTTCCTTATGGTAATTATTATTTTGTTCAATAAATCGTATATTAGTTTCGCCACCCGCAAGTGCCGATTTAGTTCGTTCAACCGATCTTTTTTCGCAATGTACATTTTTTTTTCGCGCGATACCAGTAGAGCCATGTTTTTAGGTAGAGAATTTCAGGTCAATCAAACATCTTATACGGCACACAATGGATCAACGTCTATAGTCAAAATGCGTCAAATAACGTTGAAATCTTTACCGGTTATTATAATTTATGTTAGGTTTGATGCACCGTTGATATTGCGTCACATGAAGAAATTCGGACTTCTCGAAGAATTTCAGTCAATCGTGAAGGGTTTCGTAGATACGTTGCTTCTCTTCCGCGACCTTCTTCCGGGTCGAAAGAAAGAAAAGAAAAGCTATACCCAAACAGCTCTGGCGGAAGATCTCTTGGGATCCGAGTCGGCAGCAGGGGCGCATAATGCTGTTACAGATGTTTCGATTCTTCAAAAATTAGTACACAGCAGCGGAATCACCGACGACATGATCAAAGGCACGATCAAACGACAGGGGAAATCTTACATGCGGAAAATAATGCTATCGTCCATGCACATAACAAAGCTTCTATGGAAAGTCTGAAAGCTGTCTCGGCCGGCATGAAAACCAAAATGGCAAAAGCCGGCATCACGATGCAAACATTGGAGGAAACGTGTGCAGACTTTGGATCGGAAGGGATAAGAATGCTGCTGTGCGAAGACGTCAGAGGCAAGCCTCGAGTTACAAAAAAAAAAACAAGTGTTCGAGGCAATAGTACAACAGCTCGAGCAGCTCAACCTTCAAAAGGAAAATTGAATAAAAAATATAACTATTAATAAGTTGATTTTGTTTGTATGAATAAGCATTGTATATAAAATAAAAAAATCGAAATTTGTGTAATATCTCTTCATTGCGCGTTCCTTTATTATTATCTTCCTTTTCGCCGTAAATACAAATTTTCCAAAAATCTCATAGATATAAGCAATATAGATAAAACAATAGAGAACAGAAGGACATTTTTCCATTGCCACCGTTACTGGGCAAATAATTTTAGAGAAAATTTCTAATTCTATCTTTTTTTTTTTACACTAGTTTCACCTTTCGTATTTTGGGGAGTATGCGACGAACATAGAAGATCGGGACAGCTGACCGAATACAGCGTTGCCAAGTGTACGCCGCCGCCATGATGGCGACAGGACAGCTAGATAGATTCGATCTATCACTCCTTTAATTGCAGATATTCTCGCGAAATAGTCGTTAGGCTCGTTTTTTTAAGAGATAAACGAATTCCGGGAACTTCAGAGAACATTTTAAGATTTTACTTGTGTATGCATCTAATCTGCAAATACATCTAATCTACGCTGAAAGCGTGGCCGTGGCGAGTTTCCCATAAGACGCTATGCTAAAATTCGTGCATTTTAATATCAGTTACACTGACTAAAGTGCCGGTAATCTGACCTGTCTTTTCGTGCATATGTCCCTTAATAATGTATGTTCAACATATTTCAAATTCACGTAGCCATCTAATACTCAGTCTCATGAAAGGACTACCTTAACGACGATATCATGATTTCCACGGCGTTGTGTGGTGTTCCTCTCAACTCGAATCCTTTCCTGATAATTCCGCGACAACCAGGGTAAGGTTTCGCCATAGCGGATGCGGCTCCCTATTGCAAGAAATCAGCAAATTAATATCGGGCTTGAGGTAGATTGGTTCTGAGGTTAGCATCGAATAAAAGAGCGGGACCCAGGTCTGTGCAGGCCACTCTGGTACGACGACTATGCCTTCGGCTATTTCGGCTTTTATTTTTCACAAAACTTTTAGAATTATGGCGAACGGAGGGAACGCATAGAAATCTAGTCCGTGCCAAGATTTCGTAAACGCGTCAACTGCTGTTGAGTTGGGGTCTATGAACCATGAGAAATATTTTTCGCAATTTGTGTATACGCAACTCGCAAATAAATCGATTTTTGGCGTTACGAATTTTTGTATTATTTTCTCGATCGCTCCGTTCGCCAATTAATATTCCGTTTCCGGTTCCGCTTTTCTGGACTCTGCATCCGCTACGAAGTTGTCTTTTGAGCTAATGTAGGATGCGAACAAAACGATATTTCGATCTTCGCACCATCGCCAGATCTCTTGGGCTATTCGATTCAGTCGCGGATACTGCACGCCCCCCATCCTATTAATGCAGGAGATAGCCGTAGTATTATCTATCCGGAGTAGGATATCTATCCCTCGAGCATGTCTCGCGAAGCATTTCAAGCCGAAAAAGCTGCTTTTAACTCTGAAAAGTTTATGTGACATGCCTGCTCTTCTGCATTCCACGAACCTCGTGCAGTTTCATTCCGGCAGGCCGCTCCCCAGCCGGTTAGTGATGAATCCGAAAAGATTTCTAGTCGAAATTCTAACATTTTCATCGAGTTTTGCGACTTTTGGATATTGAGCCTCCACCAGAGAAGATCTTCGTTAATATTACAGCTTAGTTTCATCGACGCGTCGTAATTTCCATTATTTCTCTCAAGAGCCAGGAATTTTTCTCTCTCCAGCGACTTCGTGTGCGCGAAACCGTATTTGACCGCCGGACAATAAGAAACGATCGAACCGACCATTTTTGCAACATCTCGGATCTTGCACTCGCGCGTATTGCCAAATTTTAAAGTTAAGCGTTCGACTTTCGACTTCTTTTCTGGCGGAAGCACAATAGTCATTCGTCTGGAATCGAATATGAACCCTAAGTATTTACAGCACTGAGCTGGGGAGAGGCGACTTTTTTCTTTGTTTATTATGAACCCTAGGTTCCGTAGTGACTCTAATGTTTGAGCGACGTGCGCCTCGCATTCTTCTCGAGTTTTTTCCAACAGCAAAAAATCGTCTAGGTATACGACCGAGAGGAAACCCTTTCGTCTGAGAGCAGATATCATCGGCTTTATAATTTTCGTAAAGACGTAGGGCGCACTAGAGAGGCCGAAGGGCAAGCAAGTAAATTGGAATAATTTCTTATCGAATTTGAACCGCAAAAAACGTTTATCGGAGTCCGCTATCGGTATCAAATAATATGCGTCTTTCAGATCAACCGTCGCCATGAACCAATTTTGGTTTATGAGCCTCGACGCCGTTTTGTGGTCTTCGAGCTTAAAGTGCTCCGCGGCCACGAATTCGTTTAGCTTTTTTAGGTTTGAAATTAAGGGGGCTGAGTCACCTAAATTTTCAAAAAAATCGATTTTTTTTTTAAATTTTTTTCTGAAAGTACATACTGTGTACTACCTACACACCCAATTTCAGACGAAATTCCAAAAATTACCAAAATTAGAAGCATTTTAGTAAGATAACAAATAATTATTGCATGTATTATTGAAAAATTGTGGTTTTCGGTGATATAAAATTCTGAAAAAAATCATGCATATTAAAGGTACTGAAAAGATTAATTATGCAAAATAACAATTCCAAAATGTTATTAACAAATTAATGAAAAAAAAAATTGTTCAACAAACCTTCTGGCAATCCAACTTTTTTTTTCAATGAAAATAATTCGTTCATTTTCTTAAATATGTCTGAATTTTTTTAGATTTTTAAATTCACTTTGAATTTTATGATTTTTCACCATTTTTACCATATAAAAAAAATTGTGTCAAAATTGACAGAACTTTTCTTTTTTATTTTCATTCTAAATCATTTTTTAATTCACATTCTAATTCAATTTTTTTAGTTCTAAATAGAACTCGGAAAAAGTTCATAGTGTTTGAGAAATGCCGAAAAATATGTGCCGGGGTGGAATTTGATCGTGATAAGGGATTTTCAGTGAAGATGGCTGACACACTTGGCGTGGAAAAAGCGCGAAAAACACTTGTCTTCATTGATGAGATGAAACCTTTGAAATATGTACAGCGTTTATTGAGTTTACACAATATGAGTTTTCCTTCACTTCGAAATCGCTCACTGAGGCTGGATTGTATTAATGCCAGCAACAGCTACCGTTGAGTTCGCCGATGAGATCGCGGTATGAAGCACGTTATGCACGGGTATGGCGGTACCGCGTGTTGAGGCAAGGATTATAAAATGGTGATGCACGATGAGTGAATTGCGCCCGCCCCGACAACTCGAGTTTTCCCGATGAGCTCTCCGTCAAACGAATGAGTTGAAATTACATTCGTAATAAATGAGCGGACAATGAGAAAAACCGATGGCGTGAGCGATACGTTGTTGCGCGTATAACTTCTCCAAAGAGACTGAGATGGTAAGATGGCCGCTGCCGGCCGGCTGGTCGTTACGAGAGCCGCGTGGTCGATTCTAGATCGTTCCACGAGGCCTCGCGACGCCGGCCGGCAGTGCCCGAGAAGTGCTGCCGCGTGGTGGGAGTTTTGAGAGTTTGGTTCGTGGCCGTGCTCGACACGGAATCCCGAACATTCTCCCGCCGTCATCGCTTGGTCGATGATGTCCTTAGATGAGGTGTTCCGTGAGTGGCACTGGAAGCGGTGCAAGTTTGGTGATGGGCCGAGTGAGTGTGGTTGTCGCTGTCCTCAGCGTGATCACTCTGGTGAGTCCGTCCTTGCCTGGATGAAGTGCTGTTACCCTAGCCAGCGGCCATTTGCTTGGGGGGAAACGCTCGTCTGTGAGGAGTGCGAGCGTTCCCACCTTGATGTCGTTGACTGGATGATGCCATTTTGAGATCATTTGCAGTTGTTGCAAGTAGTGAGTGCTCCATTGCTTCCAGAAGCATTGGAATTTCTGTTGTATGAGTTGCCATCGGTCCAGTCGGGCGACGTTGAGTTCCATAAGTGACGCTTCCGGCAATGAGGTGAGTGCGCTTCCGGTCAGGAAGTGCCCGGGTGTGAGTGCAGCCGCGTCATCGGGATCGTCGCTGAGAGGTTCGAGGGGTCGTGAGTTCAGCGTTGCTTCGATTTGTGTGAGAAGCGTGGTGAGTTCCTCGAACGTCAGCGCTGTATCGCCGATGGTGCGTTTGAGATGGAACTTTAGTGATTTCACTGCAGCTTCCCATTTGCCGCCCATGTGCGGTGCGGCTGGTGGGTTGAATTGCCATTGAGTGCTGTCTTTTGACAGTAGAGTTGCAATTCGATGATGTTCTTGAGTGCTCTGCGTGAACATCTTCCGTAGAGTTGCATCTGCTCCGACGAGATTTGTCCCGCAATCGGAGTAGAGCGCGTTTGGGATTCCCCTTCGTGAGATAAACCTTCGATATGTTGCGATGAATCCTTCGGTTGAGTAGTCGCTCACAACTTCGAGGTGTGCTGCCGTTGTTGTGAGGCAGATGAATACGCAGATCCAACCCTTTGATGATTTCGCTCCGCGGCCTTTCCACGTCTTTACTGTGAGTGGACCGGCATAGTCTATGCCGGTGTGAGTGAATGGTCTCGATGGTGAGACTCTGGGCTTTGGAAGTTGTCCCATCAGTTGCTGAGCACGTATTCCTCGCTGCCTTGCGCAAGTAACGCAGCGAAGAATGTGAGTTTTGACCGGTGCTCGACCTCCAATGATCCAATATGAGTTTCGGATGTTTGCCAGCGTGAGGTGAGTGCCGCCGTGGAGCGTTCTGTAATGAGATTCTTGAATGATGAGTTCTGACAGACGTGAGTGGCGAGGCAAAATTGCCTGATGTTTGCTCTCTGGTGAGAGCGTTGACGCGTTGAGTCTTCCTCCAACTCGAATAACTCCTTCGTGATCAAGGAAGGCAGTTAATCGAGCGAAAGCGTGAGTTTTTCCGAAGGTTGAGTTTGACTTTAGAGTCTTGAGTTCTTGAGCGAAGAATGCCGCTTGAGTGGCCTTTACCCAGAAGAGTTTTGCTGCTTCCATCTCCCGTGATGAGATGATGGTTACAGGCGTTGCGGTGAGTTGCTTCTTCAGTCGTGCACTGACTTTGAAGCAGATTGCGGTTATCCGAATGAGTTTCTGCAAGGATGAGAATTTATAAATTACATCCCAATGATAATCAACCTTCGGTGTAGCTACGAAAAGCGCTACTCCCGGACGAGCTTCAGGTGCACAGAAGTCGCTTGAGGTCTTTGGTTGACGTGGCCATGAGTTCTGCGGTTTTATCATCCATGGTGGTCCCGTCCACCAGAGCGGATGATCCTTGAGTTGCTGAGTGGTAAGTCCTCGTGAAGGGGCGTCTGCTGGATTTGACGTGCCTGGGACATGCCTCCACTGAGCGTGAGCGGTGAGTTGCTGGATGAGTAAGACCCGATTTCTCACGTAGTCTTTCCAGCGTGAAGCGGGTGCCTTGATCCACGTGAGTGTTCCTTGTGAGTCCGTCCACAGATGTGTCGAAGTGACTGGTAGCTGGTCTGAGTCTGACCGATGAGTTTTGAGAGTAGTAGCGCTGCAGTGAGTTCTAACCTTGGGATGGTTAGTTGTTTGAGTGGAGCGACTTTCGTCTTTGCGCAAACGAGAGCTGATTTGGCGCCAGTGGACGGTGAGTTCGTTACAATGTAGACGACAGCCGACATTGCTAGTTGCGATGCATCTGAGAAGCCATGAAGTTCTATTGTTGAGTCGCTCCAAGTGTTGAACCACCTGGGGATTGAGATCTTGGCCAAGTTTGTCAAGTCTTCTCGAATGAGTAGCCATCGTGTTGCCACAGAGGATGGTAATGAGTCGTCCCAACCGATTTTTTGTAGCCAGAGTTCTTGAAGAAGAACTTTGGCTCGAATGGTGACGGGTGATATGAAGCCGAGTGGATCGAATATCTGTGCTACTTCAGATAAGATGAGTCGCTTCGTGAGTTTTCCCGAGTGCTCTTTGAGTTGTACCGTGAATGCGAATTCGTCAGTTTGAGGAAGCCATTTTAACCCGAGAATTTTGGTCGCACAATCGTCAAATGTGATCATGGGTGCCGTCTCCTTAGTTGAGTGTACAGCCGTGAGCAGATCCTTATGTGTTGATTGCCATTTAGCGAGAGGGAATCCTCCCGCGTTGCACGTATCTTCCAGTTGAGTTGCGATTTTTATGAGTTGATCGACTGAGTCTGCGCCGCCGAATATGTCGTCGACATACCTTCCCTTGAGTAATGAAGGTACTGCTAGAGGATAGCGGTGACCTTCATCTTCGGCTAGCTGCAGTAGGGTTCGTACAGCGAGATATGGAGCTGCCTTTGTGCCATATGTCACCGTGGTGAGTTGATAGTGAGCCTCGTTGAGTTGATCGTCGAGCCACAGAATTCTCTGTAGATCCCAATCGTCCTTGTCCACATTGATTTGTCGGTACATCTTCGTGATGTCTGTCGCGAAGATGTGTCGATGATGTCGAATCCAGGTGAGGACGTCCGTGATGTCTAGCAGAAGATTCTGTCCCGTATGCATGAGATGCTTCAATGAGTGTCCGGATGATGTTGGACAAGAGCCGTTGAAAACAACTCGCAGCTTGGTTGTCTTGCTTTCTGGTCTGAGTACTCCATGGTTCGGTAAGTAATATGTTGCACAGGACGAAGTTCATGCTTGTGTACCGTCGGATAAGACCCTCAACCCTCCGGATGTTTTTGAGGCATCTGGTGCTAAGGTCATCCCACCTTGAGTAGCACAAGCGGTGAACTCGCCTGTTTGAGTTATCCTTGGTGAGTTTGGTGAGATCCGAACCATGTGACCAAGCTGTTCGTATTCCCTCATGAAGTTTTTGTAGAGTTCCTTGTATGATTCGTCCTTCTGGAATTTTTTGAGTATCCTGTTGGGACAATGATGAGCTGCCGTGTATGAGTTTCCCAACAAACTTGATGAGGATTTGAGTGGTAGTCGGACAACGTAGCGACCTGTGGAGTCGCGTGAGTGCGTTGACTTGAAGTGTTCTTCACACTCGAGTTCTTCAGGTGAGAGTACGCTTGCAGTGTCCGATGTGAGTTCTTCCTGGACCCAGAATCTCTTGAGTAGTTCCTGCAGCTCAGAATTATCTGGTTGGGTGCGGGTATGATATGAGACACAAGGCAATGAGTTAGATGAGTGTACTGGACCGAGGACAAGCCAGCCAAAAATAGAAAGTTGAGCAATTGGCATTGAGTCTGAGATTTTGATAATATTTGGCTTGATTATTTGACCGTATGAGTCTGTACCAATGATGATGTCAATGGCGCGAGGTTCTAGGAAGTTGGGGTCGGCCAGTTTTAATTTTGTGAGGTGAGGCCATGATTGTTTTGGTAATTGGAAGGATGGTAAAATTGAGGAGACCGTTTTGAGAATGTGAGCTGGTATTGCAACTTGTGAGTTTGCGGTTAATGATTCGAGCCTGAGTGTAACGATACCACGTGTTTGAGTTGCCCTTTTCCCTCCAATTCCGATGATTGGTACGGATGAGTGCCGTCGATCGAGGTTGAGTTGAAAGCTGAGTGCTTCCGACACGAAGGTGAGTTCTGATCCAGGATCAATGAGTAGGCGAGCTTGATGAGTGCGACGAGTGGATGAGTGAACCCTTGAGATCGCTGTGGCAAGCAGCGTTGTTTGGTGAGTGCGAGGAGCGGCGGATGAGTTGACGATTGCACCGAGTTCCTAGTGAGGAGCCGATAATGATGATGGTTGAGATGCTTCCGTCGGTTGAGTTGCTGCCGAGCGATGTGTTTCGTGCAGCATTGTGTGGTGCTTGCCGCCACAAGCCTTGCAGTTCTGCGTCGACTTGCAAGCATTCACACTGTGACGTCCGAGGCAGTTATAGCAGAGTCGGTGTTGCTTTACGATGTGCCTGCGGTCCAGGGAGTCCAGGTTTCTGAAGTCCGGACACTGCACAATGAAATGGTTGCCCTTGCAGCAATCACAGTCATAAGCCTTTGTGGGTTGGGTTGCACCTTGTTGAGTTGACCCTTGATGTGCTGTGGCCGATTTCTTCCCTTGTTGAGTTCTCCCCGATGTTGATTGCGTTTGCGGCGGCGCAGCAGCCTCGATTCGTTCAAGAGCTCGAACACGAGCGTTAACGAAGTCTTCGAGCTTCTTGAACGGAGGATATTCCTGAGACGAGCCGATTAAGTTCTCCCAAGCCTCCCGCGTTGAGGAGTCCAGATTGCAGCAGACGTGATAAACGAGCATGTGATCGCCGAGTTGTTCGATCATCCCCATCGATTCCAAAGATTTACGGGCTTCGGCGACGGTGGAGATGATCTTTTCAAGCCCCTTTGCTGACTTTTTTGTGAGTCGGTCCAATTTGCAAATTTTGTCCAGCTGCGCCTGGATGAGTAGCCGCTTGTTCTCGTACCTGGAGTTGAGTGTCTCCCATGATGGTTGTAGCGAACTCCCCGTGAGAGGGAAATTCGCTATGAGTTCAGCCGCACTTCCGGTTAAGCAACCTCGCAGATAATGAAGACGTTCAATATCTTGGATGCGAGGGTTGTTGATGATGAGACTTTCAAACATCTCCTTGAAGCGCGGCCAGTCAGCGTATTCTCCGGTGAACTGCTTTAGCTTGATGTCCGGCAATTTGAGTTCGGCTTGGGTGGTGGGTGAGATTGGCGTTGGTTGAGGCAAGCGAGCCAGAGCAGATGATTTCGCACGAGATAGTGCCTTGAGTGTTCGACGGTACAACGTAGCCTCCCGTTGATGCACGTTGGTCCCGAAGTATTCATGATTGATGAAAGTTGCTGGCCAATTGAGTTCGAAGAATTTATGCGTAGCAGCAAACTGCGCATGAATTGCTTCAAGCTGCCCAAGCTCAGTCTCAATGTCATTGAGTGCTAATGTCGATGAGTCGGTTGGAAGATCCTCGGCGATGGCTTCGATTGACGCGATACGATTGAGCTGAGACTGATACTTGAGTGCAAATTCAGTTGGCAGGCGCGCCGGTGAGTTCTGCCTTGATGAACGCGCACTGCCATTGCCCTTGCCTGTCACTTGCAACCCGGATACACTAGCTAGAGCTCGCTGTTCGGTGAGTTGATCCTGAGTGGGTGGAGGAGGGGTAGCCCCCTGCTCGATGATTTCTGGCGTGGTGCTACCGGAAGCTTTCGTCGACATGATGATGGTGGATCGAGTGCAACTTCACCACAAATTCACTTGAGTTTAATCGTGTGAGAGAAGCCGCAAAAGTTGAGCGCGCAAATTCACAAATTTAATTGTAAGAATTTTTGATTGATTTAAATCGAACTGAATTTCACCGATTTGCCGGGTGAGAAAACAGACCACTGAGAAACCAAACTTTGAGTGCGCAGGAATTCACAAAGGAATTGTGAGAGAAAATTTTTGAATCGAATTAAATTGAATATTCAATCGAATTAAATTTTACCGGTTTAATGAGTGCGCCACGAACTGCGTCAAACGATTTTGATTTTCTGAGCGCACAGAGTTTCGCGAAAGAAGTGAGAAACTACACGAAAATTTGTAAGAAGCCCGTGTAGCACGATTGAGTCAATGAGAAATTTCGAACGTCGAAAATTTCCAATGAGATGATTTTTTTCGCGAACCACTGTGCTAACGCCAAGCCACGATGCCGAGAGAGCAACCGTTAACTGAGAAAATGAGTGCGGCGATGTGATTGGCGACAATTGAGAAAGCTCGAACGTGATTCGTCACTTCACTAACGCGAAGATCCCGGTCGATCGTTTAACACAGAGAAGGATGATAATTGGCCGCGAACAGTGAGAGAACACGATTTTGATTGGCTCCTGAGATTCTTCACACTTGTTGCGCGGCACAGCCGATGAGTTGCACAAATTGATGATTTTTCTCGTTGAGATTCACCGATGATTTTCACAGAACTTTTCACTATTTTTTCCCACTGAGTGTTCACAATTTATCACGCTCCGGTTCGAAGGACCAAATGTTTGAGAAATGCTGAAAAATATGTGCCGGGGTGGAATTTGATCGTGATAAGGGATTTTCAGTGAAGATGGCTGACACACTTGGCGTGGAAAAAGCGCGAAAAACACTTGTCTTTATTGATGAGATGAAACCTTTGAAATATGTACAGCGTTTATTGAGTTTACACAATATGAATTTTCCTTCACTTCGAAATCGCTCACTGAGGCCGGATTGTATTAATGCCAGCAACAGCTACCGTTGAGTTCGCCGATGAGATCGCGGTATGAAGCACGTTATGCACGGGTATGGCGGTACCGCGTGTTGAGGCAAGGATTATAAAATGGTGATGCACGATGAGTGAATTGCGCCCGCCCCGACAACTCGAGTTTTCCCGATGAGCTCTCCGTCAAACAAATGAGTTGAAATTACATTCGTAATAAATGAGCGGACAATGAGAAAAACCGATGGCGTGAGCGATACGTTGTTGCGCGTATAACTTCTCCAAAGAGACTGAGATGGTAAGATGGCCGCTGCCGGCCGGCTGGTCGTTACGAGAGCCGCGTGGTCGATTCTAGATCGTTCCACGAGGCCTCGCGACGCCGGCCGGCAGTGCCCGGGGAGTGCTGCCGCGTGGTGGGAGTTTTGAGAGTTTGGTTCGTGGCCGTGCTCGACACGGAATCCCGAACACATAGCCATTCACAAAATAACCAGATCATTTTCATAAAAAAAAATACGTTGATTTCCCGAGAAATTTATTGTGTTTTATAAAAATACGTTTGGTCGGTAACGATTTACCGACCCTGCGGTCGTTGCTTGCAACCGATGCGAGTTAGATTATCGCCGCTACCGCGCTTCGTCGAGTCTACGCGGTCTACGCTACACCGGCGTACTACGGCAGCCATGATTTTTTTACTCGATCTGTCAAACGCGTAAAAAACCGGCATCCGGAAAATTGCGATTATCGATGTGCACGGTGGTTATAGTTTTTGTGAATGAACGTTATAGATACTATAATTTTCAGTAAAATAGTGAAAATAATATTTGTGCCGTGACAGTGTCGAAAAGCACCAAATCTTGAATCGATAACCTGTTTTTGAAATGTAACGGTGCGACAGTATTTTTTCCGAATTTCTCGATATCTTTTCATTGTCATGTTATTCGCCTCGACAGTTTTCTTGACTAATTATTTTTACGAATTTTTTTGGGATAAAATGATATATTGGTGAATTAAGTAATTTTTTTTTAAACAATTTTTTTTGTGTCAATGAAAATTAAAATTTATTGTTTCATGCGACAAAGACTTTTTTTTTTTTTTGAGTCACTAAAGTTGATTACTTTCATCAAACTTGAAAATTCATTCCCCGAGAAGTATATTTCTCTTCGCTTGTCGTAGCTTTCCGACCAGACGCGTCAACGGATCTTGGCGTTTGACGTCTCATTTTGTTCGCAACAGTAGTCCTTCCGGTCCGAATGTGGGAATTTAGGGTGCGAGGTAAAGTCAAGTTGTCGTTACCTTTTTTTTCCAAGAATCCAAAAAACATTGTTTTTTTTCTTACATTATAGCTTGTCGTTCCATCCGGAGAGCATGTAAAAAAAAATCCCACATTCGGACCGGAATGACTATCGGTGCGAATAAAATGAGACCTCAAAAGCCAAGATCCATTGACTTTTGTGGCCCGAAAGCTACGACAAGTGATTTTTTTACAATTTGGTCTCGCAGCGATACCATCCGCTGAATGGCTCCAAAAAAATTCAAAAAAGTAGTTAAGTATATGTATTTTATGTGGGTGGAGTCTTGCTTGATTTTATATTTATAATCAAGCGAAAAAAAATAATAAAAAAATTGATTATTTAGGTGACTCAGCCCCCTTAATCTGTATGAGCCGTCCGTTTTTCGTCGTAAAAAGATACTCGACGCGAATTGGTTCGAGGACGATTCGCATTCCTCTATCGCTCCTTTTTGTACGAGTTCCTCGATTTTTGCCGAAATCTGTGACATCTCCTCTCTCGACCAACAGTTTTCTTTCGGCATCTCGTATTGAAACGGCTTGCTCGCGAAGGGTATTTTGTACCCTTTTACCCAAGAAATGATTATCTTATCGGAAGTTAGTGCTTCCCAATTCGATAAAAAAGCCCGTAATCTGCCGGCTGGTTTCCTTACATGAATTATCGGGAGCGTCGTCTCGCGTGGTCCCTCTTGTACGACGGTTTTTGCCGTTGCGACGACTTCGGGGCTCTATACGATAACGGATAGCGATGTCCTCCCGGCGTCGCCGGACGACTCTTGGCTCGTGATTGGCAAGGCGGGTTCTTCATGTTTCTTGACATCTTCGAGGATTGGGGCTTCTGCGGCGGCGTAAGCTCCTGTTAGAGAGCAAGCGGTCTCGCGCGTAGCCTCTCTCGCGCAGGACCGGGGGGAAATAACGGCCGACTCTCGGAATTAAGATGAAGGGCAAATGAACAAAGTTCATTGACGGAATTAATGCCGATCGAATGATCGGGGACTAAACAACTATTAGTTATTAACGATACTAACAGAGCACACGCGTACAGACTACAACACGGTTTACTCGACCGTTCCTCGATAATGGCTACCCTCGGCCGTCGCGGCGGGCTACCCTCTCGCGCGCTATCGCTGGTCGATCGACCGTTCTCGATCACGGTGATCTTACTACGCTTATATCTCGCATTCTTATCGTGCCTCGCACGTACCTCTCGCATACCTCGCTGCTTGTGCATTCGTTTGCGCGCAGCTCTCGCGCCATCCTGACGTGGCACACACGCCGACGTCGCTTATCGGACCGCTCCCCACCGCTAATGAGAGCGTTCGCGAATCAATCTTTAACACTCCTTCGACGTGTTTTCTATCAGCTTCGCGGCTTTTACGTTCTCGGAAAGATCCTTGCCAAACAACCATTCATCGATTGTTGTTGAGTTCAAGGTCTCTTTCAACGCCGCGTTGATGTTCGCCAGAAGTAAATTTCTTCTGATCGATGATTCGTCGTGATGCAGGTCTGCGATCAGTCGACTTGTGTGTCCAAGTACTTCGATTACCGCTAGATTTTCGCCTTCTCCTTTGTGTTTTATTAATGTCGACAGCCCTTTTCCGGCCGCCGCTAGGGACGCAGAGATTTTTTCTTGTTTTGTTACGATTCTCTCGTCTCTTTTTCGTACAGTCTCTTGTAGAGATGACTTCACCTCGGGGTTGAGTTTTGGCGGGTCAATTCGAGTGCAGTTGACCGGAGGAGGATACTTTTCAAAATCTCCGCTCGTTCTTCCGCCGGAAGGCCGAGTTTCAGGATTTCCTCCTATCTTGCGACGACGTCGCTGTGTAAAGCCTCCGCCAAAACCCGATCTTCGGCGAACCGTTTTCCTATGACATTGAGGATCTCCTCGTCAAGGGCGTTCTCGTCTGTCGTTTTCGATTGTGCTTCCGGTTCGACGGCCTTGCCATCGCTCGGTGGCGTCGGTTCCCTGTCGACGTTAGACAGCGAAGATCGCTGTCCCCGTTTTGTTTTGTCAGGGCATCTGCGTCTCGATCTTCGGGCTTCGTTCTCTGACGGCGTGTTGTCCGTACTGCTGCTGGCGCTGACGCTGCGACTACGGCTGCTGCTACCTGTAACAGTAGTCCGCTCGTTTTGACCTCCGCTCTATGCTTGGAAGATGGCGATTGAACAAGTACATTGAATTTTGCTCCGATTATTAATCCAGTTTTTAGGCACTCACTATAAGGAATAGGCAAAGAGTGCCTATTGCAATGACCTTCGAGGCCCGTTTTCAGAGCTGTCGATGAGGTTACTCCGCAGAGCCTGCTCCCAAATTTTTTATTTTTTAGGATTAACTTTAATGTAGTTCTGACATGATGCGTAGTCAGTTTCAAGTGACTGCGATGACTAGAAATACTTTTTTTAGCTTGCGGTGCAGTAGAAATAGGTTTTTCATTAAAAAAATGTCCTCGGACGTCCGTATCATACTGTAACTCTGGATCCTGCAAACCAATTTTGCTCATCTTTGCAGGATTGTTTCATCACATTATTACAAGTATGCACATCACTTTTGAAACCAATTTAAGACATTGAAATATTTTTTCTAATAAAATATTGCTCAAAATTTGGATTTTTCCTTCGTCGACTGTTCGTATGGTGTTGTAATTATGAATTCTACGAACCAATTTTTTTCTCCTTTGCAGCATCATTTTGTTTGTTGAAAAACACTATGCCTGCCAAATTTCAAGACATTTGAACATCTCTAACTATATTTTTGGTTCAGAATTTTCCATTTAAAAAAAATTTTCTCGCATCTGCTGTCCGTAGGGTGCTGTAATTATGAATCCTACGAACCAATTTTTTTCTCCTTCGCAGCATCATTTTGTTTCTTAAAAAACACGATGCCTAGCAAATTTCAAGACATTTGAACATCTCTAACTATTTTTTGTTAAAAAATGTTTACATTATAACAGTGGTTAATTTCAGGTTATGTCAGAGTCTTCACAGTTGAAATTTAAAAGAATTTCAAAAAAATGTTTTTAATATTTGGGAGGCTTCCAAAAAGCTACAAATAATTATTTCAGCAATGTAGTACGTTCTCTTTAAGACAGGACAAGAACCGAGACGATATCATGTTTCGTTCTCGATATAGGATTTTTCATAAACAACGATAAATATCGACAAAATTTCAATGAAAATCAGGGAAAAAAATGCAATTTGTCGAATTTCTCGGCTCCAATAGTTCGTTTATGTACGGAGACAATGACGAACTGATTCCATGTATGTAAAAGAAAAAAAACGCATAAAACATAAGAAAAGATTTTTTAAATTATAACCACGTTTAGAGTCTTTGCAGTCGAAATTTTCAAGAATTAAAAAAAAATTTTTTAAATATCTGGGAGGCTTCCAAAAAGCTGCAAAGTATTATTTAAGTAATGTAGTACGTCCTCTTTAATACAAGACAAGAACCAAGGCGATACCATGTTTCAATCTCGAGATAGGAATTTTTTTAAACAACGGTAAATATCGACAAAATTTCAATTTCAAGTCCAGAATATTCATTGCGCGGATTGGCCGGCTGTGAATAGTCAATCACCGGACGAACCGCGTAAAGCCCGAGGGAATCGATGTGGACGGTTAATGTGATCGGTAATTTTATTCTTTCGTTCATTACGCTGCATGATTCGTTTGAAATTCATTTCCGTATCGCATTGAGTAATTCGTTCGGTGATATCTTTTTTTTTTATTATTTTTCGAAAAAGTTTTCGAAACTTTTTTTTTCATTCAACTTCAAACTTCATCGCACATGCTTCTGTTTTTTGTTACATCTGCTCCTTTATAGGCATTGAGAATAAAACAAAGAAGAATCATCAAATATCTAAACTGTCCCCGAGTATCCAACTATCCGTGTTCGTATATCTCGTGGGCACGGCGGAATAGCCGCCGGATGGGGGGGGGGGGGGGGGATAGTTTTCCTGCGAAAATTCGTTTTACACCATTTATTCAGATTAAAGTCAACTAAAATAGCTCAGTTGGTAAAAATTCGTTTTTTGGTTAGAATTCCTGATAAATCATTTAAAATCACTCAAATTTACATAAATCGACATCAGATCAATAAATTTTCCTTTACTAAGCTGCTTTATAGTAAAATTGATGTCATTCGTTCAATTATTCTAGAACGGGCAATTACCGACACTCGGTCGGTAATTTCGGTCAGTTTTGCGGGACGAAAGTGGCTCTTTGCGTACCAGCATCGAAAAGTCAGTTTGCGCATGCACGTTACGTTACTTTTTTACCCGAGAGTTAAAAGGTCCACTTTTTTGCCCGTCGGCCATAACCTCACTTGTCATGGTCGTCCCGCAAACATTGCCCCTCAAAGCACTTCTATTCCTGCACTCGTTACAAAAAGTATAGTGTGCTACATGGGCCAATTGGCGATCGCGACTCGTGTGATTGCGGCTCTCGCTTCGCTCGGGCAGCAAACATCAGACGCGTCGCAAACGCCAATTTTCGGCCCTTAGTACACAATGTACTATTATATAACTACTGTCAAAGACATCGCAGTCGAAATTTTCAAGAATATCAACATTTTTTTTAAATATTTAGGCGCCATCCAAAAAGTTACACATTTTCATTTGAGTAACGTAAAAATCCAACGGAGCGCGAAGCGCGACGTACGTATAAATCTAACGGAGCGCGCAGCGCGACGTGTACACCTGTGAGTGCCTTATAAAATGTCCCGAAGGGACATTTTTGGGGGGTTTGGGGGGCGGAGGCCACCAACAAGTGCCTCTGCGCCCGTAGGGCGCTGCGGCGCTTGTTGGTTATGCAATCCAAATAAAAAGTGCTTCGATTGAGTGTTAATCTGGAAGAAGATTGATCCAACTACATTTTTGAAGAAATATCTTTATTGGAAAAGCTCTAAAGTTCGAAAACTCACTCAAGAATCTCTAGCGTTGTGGCTCGTTAGCCCGCGTGGCCTTTCCGGCAATCTCTTGTTTGAAGGAAGGTTGATCGTTTTTGTTTTCTACGAACCGTATGTAATTCATTATTATTTCATTTCCTTTTTTTTTAATTATTTTTTTCTTTCTTTTTTTTTTTTTTTTTTTACTCACATCTTAATACCTCTGCGTTGCGATAAGATTATCTATATTTTTTTTGACATATGTAAGATAAAGAGGTTAAGAAGTATGGCGTCTTCTTACTCTCCGAATAACGATACCTCTCGCGAGGTGAAAAAAACGAATAGGGTTAATAATAACTATAACAAAAAAGAAGTCTTAGGAATCATTGTAGGGTCGCAAAACATACCGGAGAACTCTGGTGCGAAAAGGAAATCTGCTGTGATCGATGATCAGCAGCTTAAACATAAACCTACGGTCACAGGCGTCGAGATCATCAAGAAACCGGCGAGTATTGGCATTCCTCCCTTGGCGGCACACAGGGGGTATCAGAGCTGACTTCCCGCAACAGAAAAACCGTTACAGGTCTAAGAGTTCTGCTCCATTCGCGGTGCTCATTACGCAGGTGAATAACAACGAGGCTGCGAGGCCCGCGCCGAGTGCCATTGGCAATCTTCATGATCGTTGGCAAACGCCTAAGAGGATTTATACACAATCTAGTAGAGATCACGCGCAAGGGACGGAACCTCGTGGAAGTGATTCTCCCTTCGTATCAACAAGCGAACAGGTTAGTCGATTCTCAAGAAGATAGTCTTCCGGTATCGTGGCGCGCGTATATTCCGGACAGCAAGCTATCTAGAGTTGGTGTTGCGAAGGATGTCGAATCATCCATGTCCGAGAATGAAATACGAGAAGGAATGAAATGGATTGACAAACCTTTCAAGATAGTTCGAGTAGAGAGAATCCAGAGAATGGACCGTTCCAATAAAGTAGCGAACTCCCTTGTTCCGACTAGTTCGGTGAAGATCTGGTTCGACGGCAACGAACTCCCGGACATGATAACTATCTATAAAATGAGAGTCAAAATTCTACCTTTCCAACCTCGCATAAAAAGATGCAATAATTGTCAGAGATTTGGTCATATTTCGAAGCACTGTCCAGGTCGCCCCCGATGCGTTTCTTGCGCGGGTTGCCACGTCAGTGACTCGTGTAAATCGCTGAAAGCAGTCTGCGCCAATTGTGGGGGTGGACATTCGGCCAGCGACCCGAATTGCGAGCTTTTCGTAAAAGAAAAAATACTAAGCAGGGTGATAGCGCACAGGAATGTTGACAGACGAGATGCAGAATCAATTATTCGTGATAACAAGTTATCGAATTTTTATAGGACGGACGCCTGGTTGGAGCAGATGGGTACAAACCCGAACCGTGATTTCCACAAAGGAAATTATTGGCTCACTCTCCCCGGCGCGGTGGAGTCTTGGGAGGATTCCTTTCCGCCTCTTCCGTCAAAACAGGGAAACCTCAACGTATCCTCGACTCCTTCGAACAACAAGAAGTATCCCACGAAAAACGCACTCGCCACGCGTCGCAAAATCCCGATGAAAGTTCCTACCGCTCCGTACGAAAACCCGGCGGACACCACGCTGAATCACGAGAGTTAACCGACAGTGTTAGCCAACGATATGGGGGGAACGGTCTCTCTTTCCACCCAGTCCTCTGTTGGAGCTCCTCACAATTTTGTTACGACTGCTCAATGCCACAAGGCTCCGAGCTCTCAAAATCTTTCCCCGATATCCCAAGAACAAGAAAATCCTCTGAGCTGGAAATGTCCTGTTGTAGAAGATCTAGACAAATTATTTCCGCCGGTAGAACAATCTTTAAATTCCTTCGAGCCCGATTTGGACTTAATGGAGATATTGGGAGAGCCAGAAAGTACTAATACCGTTCCAAAATTCGATCTATAGCTTAGAGCTTGAGTGCTGCGTTCGATCTGTGAGCTTTGCTTTTTCCTCTCAGTCTTTCGTATCCTCTGGCTTCTTCTTTTGTTTCCCTAGAACCTTGTTTTGCTTTTTAAGGTGCGATGGAAAACTAAGTTATAAAGCAATGGAACTGTAGGTCTTCGTGGCAAATCTCATGAATTTCCTCCCCTCATTAAAGACACTGATATTTTAGTCCTATCGGAGACTTGGCTCCAGGAGGATCAGCATATTAGCATTACAAATTTAAATTTAATTAGGAGAGATCGAGATAACGATGAACTTGGAGGAGGTGTTGCGATTGCAATTAGATCACATATTTGCTATAAGAATATTATTCTTCCTCATGATAAATGGAATATTGAAGAAATCGAAACAGTTGCAATTTCCATTCCTTTAAAAGATGGGAAAAAATTATTCATTGTTAGTGCCTATAGAGCTCCGAGATTTGTGACAAGCGTTGAGACTTGGCATAACTTTCTAACTGAGTTATCCAAATTGAGCAAAAACAATTTTATTTTTATTGGTGGCGATTTTAACGCCCATTCCCCGGAATGCGGTAATAGATCATGCAACTCTTCCGGCAGGAACTTAAGTAAAGCTTTAAAAAACTCTAATTTAGTTTGCTTAAATGATGGTGCTCCTACGCACTTATTGTCAAGTGGCAAATTTAATGGCTTAGATTTATCAATTGTTCATGCAAGTTTTGCTAATCAATGTTGTTGGTCGGTCACTGAAGATCTGTTTAATAGTGACCATTTTGTGATATTAATCTTAATTAACAAATCTTTATTCGATACTAAAAATGTTCGACCATTGATAAAAAGTAGAAAAGTCGACTGGTGTAAATTTTTAGAACTTTCAAAATCTTGGGAGGGTCATGATTCTGTTTCCCCTTCTAATGTGTTAAATCTTTATAATTCCTTATTTGAAAACATTAAATCTTCCCTCATTAACTCAGGAGCTTCAGTTGTAACTTCAACGGATAGTTCTCGTTTAAAACATAGACACTCTAATTCATGGTGGAATGAAAAATGTGAGTTAGCTCTTCGTAAACGTAGAAAAGCTTTCTTAAAATTCAAGTCTCATAAAAATATTAAACATTTAAAAGATTGGTGTGAAGCTGACGATGAAGCTAAAATCATTTTTAAGCAAGAAAAATCTGGCGCCTTTAAACGCTTTGCCAGTAGCATTAACCCGGATATGCCAATCACTAAAGTTTGGGAACCAATTAGGAGATTTAGTGGCGTCCGTTGTTCTTCTTCTGTTATCCCGTCAGTTGATGAAGAAATTAGTATTAAGAATTGCATAGATAAGCTTGCTTCGCCCCCTTGTGTAAATACGTTCCCCGAAGTTTGCTCTGAAAATACTCGCCCTATAGTCCAGGGAATATGGATTCCATGCTCTATTAATGAACTCCGTAATATCATAGGCAAATTAAAAAACAAATCCGCTGCAGGTAGAGACTTGATTAGCAATGACGTAATTAAAAACTTACCTGATAATGCCTTACATGCCTTAACTCAATTTTTTAATAAACTAATGTACAATGGTTTAATTCCGTCGGAATGGACTCAATACGAGATTTGTTTGATTCTGAAACCGGTAAATAAAGGTTGGAGACCTATTTCCTTGGCCTCTTGTTTATTGAAAGCTTTCGAACGTTTTATTAAAAACAGACTAGAATACTTCTTAGAAACAGAGCTTGTGATTCCTTGGACGCAATTCGGTTTCCGGAAATCTCGATCCTGCGTAGACAATATAGCAATTTTTACAACTGATGTTTATAATTCCTTCGCTAAGGGTGAGGTTGTTGGCGCATTATTTCTAGACCCAGAAGGTGCTTACGATAATGTGATTCCGGCGAAATCAATTAAAAATTTGATGGAACTAAGATTGCCCAGTTTTGTTATTTTAATAATTAAAAAATTGATTGAGAAAAGGAACGCAAATTTCTATATTAATGGTTCATTTGTTGCTAATCGTGATATCTCTAAAGGTCTTCTACAAGGTACGGTGCTCAGTCCTTGTCTTTTCAATATTTACTTACGGAAAATTAATAATCACATTGGGAAAAGCTGTTATACGTTACACTATGCAGACGATATTGTTTTATACTCGAGAGAAAAAGATGTTAATTCGGAGATGCTAGCTTCCAAGTTGCATTCGTAACTTGGAAGCTAGCATATCCGAATTTTCTTTATGGCTTAAATCATTGGGTCTAAATATCTCGGCATCAAAATAAAAATTTATGCTATTTACGAGAAGATATTCAATCGACGAAAATTTATCTGTTAAATGGAATGGACTAGTTCTCCGCAGATCGCTTACCTGCAAGATCCTTGGAGTTATTTTAGATTCAAAATTAAATTGGAA
This sequence comes from Ischnus inquisitorius, assembly GCA_963924025.1. Lineage (NCBI taxonomy): Eukaryota > Metazoa > Arthropoda > Insecta > Hymenoptera > Ichneumonidae > Ischnus > Ischnus inquisitorius. The sequence continues at coordinate 9,542,535 of OZ001249.1, forward strand.
AGCTCATATTAATGAGGTCAAAGGTAAATCTCTTCAAGCTATTAACGTTCTTAAGACGTTGACGCATAAGTCGTGGGGCTCACATCCCTCTACTTCTCTTCTTGTATATAAGGGATTGATCCGCTCAAGATTAGAATGGGGCTTTTTCTGTTCCCACTCGGCTAATCGCTCTTTCATTGATACACTAGAGAAAATACAATTTATAGCTCTTAGGCTAGTACTGGGATGCTTTAGATCTACTCCAACAAATATTCTTCTCGATCTGGCGAACGAACCTTCTATTTGGTTTAGAGCTGAACTATTAACGATCCGATTTTTAACTAGAGTTTTTGCTATAAAACGTCATCCCTTGATCCCGAAATTAAAGTTTTATGATGAGAAATATAAAAGTTCAAAAAAAATTCCAGGTTACTCCAAATCGTTTCTTTACAATATTTGGTCCTAAATTCTAGATAAATTAGAAGATTGCTATAGGTTCGATCATCTCCCTTGTTTTCAAATTCCGCTTAAACCTCAACTACAGGCAATAATTCCGAATACTGAGTTTAAAAAATAAATTACGAAAAAAGACTCTTCCTCTGCAAATTGTTCTTTTAACAACTTGGCCAACAAAGACTGGAATGGTTGGCTTAAGATCTTCACCGACGGTTCCAAGGCCGAAAACATAGAATTTGTGAGTTTTGCCTTTTGTGTTCCAGAGTTAAATTTCTCTAAATTGTTTAAAACTGTTAATAAAGTAAATATTTTTGAAGCCGAAGCCTTTGCTATATTAGAAGCTCTTAATTGGATTAAATATCAAAACTCGGGAAATGTTCTTATTTGCTCTGATTCCCTCAGCATTCTATCAGCCATGAGTCATGCTGAAGTTAATGGCAAATGCCACCCGATTATCCTAGAAATCAAATCCTTACACAATAGAATATCTACTTATCACAAAAGGATCGAATTCCTCTGGGTACCGTCACACTGCGGTATTGTTGGCAATGAGATTGCTGATGGCCTCGCGGTCAGGGCTGCAACTTCTGGGAATTTTAAAGACGTTAAAATATTCTACATAGAACAGTATCGAACTTAGTTTCTATTGAATTTAAAGTGAAAGAATTAAATTATATTAACTTACTTTTCCTGTCCAAGGGTGGAATTACGATGCTCTCAGGGATAAGAAGCCAAAATATGCGTGGTTTACTAGATTTTATTTGACTAGAGAAGAGATCACATTAATTAATAGGCTTAGATCGGGACATATAGGCTCAAACGAACATCTCTTTAGGATAGGACTTGTTGATTCCCCTAATTGTCAATGTGTTGCAGAGATCCAATCGGTAAATCACCTATATTGGAACTGCGACTCGACTGAAGAACATTCTATTATTCTGAAAAAAAAATTGATGAAAGAAGGCATTTTTCCACCGTATGAGATAACGAGCCTAGCTTTTTCCCCTTCCTTAAAAGTTTTGAATCTCTTGTACAAATTTTCCCATGATATCAAAGAAATTTGTCTCTTAACATACGATTGATTACATTTATCCTAGATAAGTTAAGTTTAGTGATAATCGTTCTGTGATTTTTCTGTGATATTTTGACGAGCAATCTGTGAATTAATATTATTGTTAACATATAAGAGTATTTTATCGCAACTCAGAGGTCTGGAGATATAATCTAATTTTTATATAATCGCGTTTTTTCCCTTATCAACCTTCCTTTTGTATTTTGGCGCCACTATATAGTCATATAGCTTGGCTACCCTCATCTGACGCTTTTTGAGCGACTTGAATTGAGAGCTAAAATAAAAAATTGAGCCCTCATGTTGGCACTAACCACGCCACGTTTCCACGACATTGAATCTTGGCCGGCGCGATTCTGGTGGCCAGACTGGTTCAGCTTAGTTGGTCCTGAGCCCCAGTCGAATTGATTGAAGAAGAAGAAGAAGAAGACCTCCGCTGTATGTGAGCGAATGTATTTTTTGTGGTGTGAAAAAATGTTCACCCTCCCTTCCAGGTTAAAGCCTGGTCGAGATGTTTATTTTTTAAACATTAACAATTCGTAAAGGTTAGAGCCTCGACGAATGTCCTGGCTTTTGCGAGATCGCGGTCGAGCGTGGCAATTTTTGGTAAGGAAAACATTTCCGCATAGCTTAGGGCCCATCGGAACGACGCCGCCGTTGTTGAGTCGTACTTGTCACGGATTAGAGTCCGTCGAGTACGAGATTTCTCGTCTCCGGCCATATTTTTGAGGTTTTTCGTGCGAGGTTAGAGCCTCCACTGCCGCGTTTTTACGCCTTCGTCTCTGCAGGTTAGTGCCTCAGATACGGTTTCTCAGCGAGGCAGGTTAGAGCCTGTGCTCGCGATGTCCTTATACCGGACGCTACACAGGTTAGGGCCTGTTCCGCGTGGTATTCTCTGAAACATTTTCTTGAATGTTTCATTATACTTACTTTCTCTAGAAGATTGCGTCGTCGACGGGTCTCGCGACGAAGTGCGTGACGAGGTGCTCGATGAGCTTGAATATTTTCGACGGCGATTTTTCTTTCGTTTCTTTTCCCTTCGTCTTAATTTCTCTTTCTTCTTCTTTGCTCGTTTTTTCCACCGGTTCTCCTTGTCCGACTCGTCCTCTTCGTTCCTGCTTCTCTTCCGTTTGTTTCCCATCTTGCGTGGTGTGGTTACATCGGCACCAAGATGAAGAATGAGTTCGGGAATGGCGGCAACGGTAACGACGGAGAGGCTACCTTTCCCACTTTTTAGCCTTAGACTTTGAATTGGTGGAACATCGGTGCTGGGTGGGGGTATTACGGGTTTTGACCACGAGGAAGAGGCGCGAAATACAATACATTGTAGACGGCTTGGCTGATGCCTGGCCTTATCTCTGATCGCGCGTATTGCTTTTGTTTTGCTCGCTACCGACTATCGGAAATTGATCACCCTGGAGTTCCAAATTAAATTGAGCGGTGCGATAGACCTCTCCACGAAGTTTTTTTTTGCTTGTTCCTTTGATATCCCATGGTTCACACTATATTTGTGGACTTTATCGTAGAAGATGAATGCCGGACAGGCTTTTGAAAGTGACGAGTGCTCTCCCTTGCAATTTCGACACTTCTCCTCTTTGGCGTTACAAATTTCTCCCTCTCTATGAGTTTCGGCGCATTTAGTGCATCTTGGATTGTTAGCTCTGCATTGAGATTGCACATGTCCGAATAGGAAGCATCTATAACATCTCTTTGTCGGAGGGACATATCGCGAGACATCGCGTTCTACGTACCAAATGAATATCGACTTAGGGAGATCTTTCCCTTCGAGAAAAAATTTCACCGTCCTCGTAGGATCCGCAGCTTCGCCTTCTTTAGCGGCGTATTTTGAGAAAATGCGTTCTACTTTTTTAACCACCACTCCCGGAGATAAGGAACTGATGCCGAGCATAATATCGTTATCTGTAAGATCGAGGTCGATCCTCCGTACGACCCCAATGCTCATAATCGCCTGGTCCGGGACGATAGCCGACCAGTTAGGGTTGATATTTTTAATATCAGCCAGCATGTTATTCGCGGATTTGTAATCCTTAAAAGTAAGGTAGGGTGAGTGCACCATTAAATGAACGGTTAAGGACGAATCTCACGTTAACGAAAAATTTCTGAGAAACGAACAGTCATGAGGGTTGAGACAGAATACTTTTGTCGAGTGAAATTCGACGTATTCACACCCGGCGCGGCCTGGGTCAGTGGCTGCCGGGGCTCTGTTTGACGATTTAATTTCTGTTGAGCGCCAGTTAATTTTACGAACTAACAAACGATACTTTTATTCGGATAATTATTTACCTTTGACTAACCAGCCGCGGTAATTCGCATGGGGTTCCGCTGGATGACCCGGGAAGGATTGCAAGGGATCGGCGAAGCAAGAATAATTCCAGTGAACAAGATTTGACTTACGTGCGTGCTATTTTATTGGCAACCTTACAGCCCGCTCGACGTGATTGTCAAATTCTTCCAACGCGGATACGGCGATCCGTAGTTGACAAAGTAATTCCAAAGTTGACAACGGTAATAGACGAATAATTCACGAATTCTTTTCACAATACAACACAACTATTACGAGATCGACAATTAGTATGAGACTCCTCGAGGATTAAGACTACGACGACTGTCCTTTACAGAGGTAGCAGGACAAGTGTCGTCTCGCGCTCTCGATCGCGTTCGTTACGCGTTCGCGTAACGTTTCGGCTCGACCCTTCGCCCTATTGGTCGATATCGGGCGATCTATTTCGTCGCGGCGCTGTCGCGGCCGGCGAACTCGCTGTCGTCTATTCGAGTCGAGCATCGAGATTTGACAATTCGCGCGACTCATATTTATTTCGATTTCATCGCAGAGAATATCGAGGAGTCAAATCGTGGTTCTGACGTCGAGGTACAGAATCTAAGTTTTCCTGTCACACTCCCCTCCTTCGAACCTTGACGTCAGGAACACGAAGTTTCGCGGGTTGTCGAGCGAACTGTCTGTGGATCGCGTTGCTAGTCACCTGAAATTATTCTCTCACCGACATATGTCAGTGATATATTTCGCCGACCCTTGCAGTGGATTATGGGAAGGGTTATAAAGTGAGACGAAGCAGGTAACGCACGGTTGATAATTTAAAGCGTGAAAAATATATTCGCAACGCAACGAAATCTAGTACATAGTGTTTACGCAATTCTTAAGATTACGAAACGAGTCGTCTTTTATGATGACGAAGTTTGAGTAAGAAAACAAAATAATGCTCAGAAACAAAACAAAACTTTTCGACGATAAAAATGCGTCGGACTTTTAACTAAATAATGAGCTTGTTTAACGAAAATAATTTTATACGACGGATTTGCCGATTGTAGCTTGGTTTGGCGAATATTTCGTGCCCTGTTGACATAATGTCGAAATGAAAATTGACAAGCTTAAAACAAACAAAATTTTCGAGCAAATCGTCGATTATTCTATGTGAATATAACATAACTTAATAATCTAATAAAGAATATCGTAGAATGATGATCGTGAGCGTTGGTTGTCGAAGTGGCGATCGCGATTGTCGTCGGTCGGGCGGTCAGAGCGTCGTCGATCATTTTTTGTACTTTGTGGGTACAACGACGCGGATCTCTTCTCCATCTTGCACCTCGGGCCTTTCCCGCATGATCTCGTCCAGTGTCTTCTTGGCGAGTGGAGACGACAATACTTGCAAAGCCAGGAGTCTCTTCTCCTCTGACAACTGCGTGGCTGTTGGTGCAGCCGGATTGGCGTTTGTCGGAGTTGCACCAAGAGCGTTCTCACGAATGAGAAATGCACGGACTCGGTTCGGGTAGTCCGTCGGGTCGTCAAACTTTGCCTTGACCTTTCTCTTCAAGATTTCAGTTCCTTCATTGATCAGGTACTGATGATCTTTCGGCACTAGTGCGGTGGGCCAGGTGGCGTAATTAAGGCGAAGCCAATCGACAATATCTCCGTAGCGCACGTTGCAATCCGGACACTCCGGACAGTAGAGCGTCAAGTCTGTCGAGCAGCCTGGGCAGCGGCCAAGGGCGTACTCATGTTCGATTCCGTGCGGATAGATACAATCTTCCGTGTCGAATCCGTCGGCGCCGCAGATTTTACAGAATCCGGGCCGGTATGGAAGTTGACAGGCTCTGAACTGATGCTCTCTTGAACGGCAATTGACGCAGCCTGCGACGTATTGCTTCCCGACGTGGGTGACGAACGTTTGAGTGCCTCGGTTGACCTTGGTCGACTGCATCCGTTCGACGAGTATGTTGGCGCGTTTGATGACAAGGCGCTTCAGCATTGTGTCGCTGAGGATGCGGCAATCTGCGAAGTAGAGTGGAGATTTTCCTTCGGCAGCGCCCGCGTATTCAGGGACGCCGAGCTCCTTGAGAACTTCGTCGAACTTCGGCATCTCGCGTAGAGGTGCTGGTTTGACAGTCACTGACGGGGCGACTTGAGCTCTTGGATCGTCGGTGGTTCTCAGTTCTCTCCCCATCGTTGTCAACATTTTCAGAGGGTGGCTCTTTGTAGAGACACGATTTCGTCGAATATTTTCGACACGAATCTCCGCAGCGGTGATTCTCGCTGGTGGTTTCGTCAACTTGAGTCGTGGAGGGGGAAGATCTCGGATTTCCCTGATCAATTGCAACGCTTCAGGGTTTATTGTTGAAGCGGCTTGATTCCCTTCCTCCGGGGGCCATCCGGTGTGACTGCATCCCGGATTTGCAGCGTCAGACTCTTCCAATCGTTTGACGAAATCCTTCATCACGTCTCTGGCCATTTCGCTCATCGTTTCCGACAAGTCGTCGTCTCGATCGTCGTCGTGCTCGTCATCTGGGTCTGTCGAAGTCGCGATCGACGCAGTCTCCTCCTGCTCGCTGTCGATCTTAGCGCGGAGAGCTTCCACGCGAGCCTCGATCTCGAGCTTCTGTCGAAGCAATTCCGATAGCGTTGCCTCGTTGCCGTTGTCCATGTTGTCGTCGATCGTTGGCGAATGTTGTTGGATCTGTTGGGAGTTTCAAGAAGTGCGTAAGCTCCGACGAGGTATTTTGAGATCTCCTATATAATACTTTCCGACAATTTTATCGCTCTTATCCGCTAATTCGACGATCATTGGCCCAATTATTCGTTTAACAATTGCTGGGCCCACATACCGGTGAGCAAGCTTAGCAGAGTAACCTTCGGCTTTGTTGCTTAATTTTTTATTTGGGTAATAGACCTCCGTGCCGATTTTCAGGTCATATTGCTTTGTTCGCTCGGAATTGGATTTGGCAAGACGCTTGTCAGATTGCGATTTTAATCGACTCTCTACCGAGTGACGTAATTCGTCAAATTTAGCTATTTTTTTAATCCAGTCATTTACTAGGTCGTCCGTTATTGCTTGTTCGTTATCGGCGAAACGCTTTCTTTGACTCACATTGGCTTCCCGTGCATGATTTAAATAGAATGGCGACACTCGACTGCCTGCATGTGGCACTGTGTTATATGCTAGCTGAAGTTTTGACAAATTCGTATCCCATTCGTTTTGATTTCCTGTTATAAACGCGGCTATCATTGGTTTTATTGTACGGTTCACGCGTTCGACAGGGTTTGACTGTGGATGAGCCAATGGAGTGGTAATGTGATTAATTTTTTTCGCCGTTAAGAAAGCTTTGACGTCTTTATTTATATATTCGGTACCGTTATCCGAGATAATTGAATCTGGAATTATCCCCCATTTGTCGAACACGTTTTCCAGAATTCTGACAACGATTTTCCCGGTTTGATTACCTACTGGGCATAGTTCGACAAATTTCGTGTAAAGGTCTTGTACAACGATAATGTATTTATTGCCTCTTTTCGAGCGGGTGAACGGCCCTACCGTATCTATTGACAATTGGGCCCACGGGGTTAGCAATGGTCTCGTCATTAACGGTCCTTTGAGTGGTCTTTGGTTGAATTTGACCTTCATGCATACATCGCAACTTTCGACATAGGATTTAATGTCCTGTGACATTCCTGGCCAATAGTATTTTTGTCTAATGCGATCGTACGTGTTGTCCCTGCCGAGGTGTCCCGCCTGCGGAGTTTCGTGATTCTCCTGCAAGATACCGAGGATTTCGTCTGGTTTTACTACGCGTTTCCACGGATGTTCATCGTCAATTAACATTTTCGCGTAGTCCGGTCTGTGGTAGTACAACTCGTCGTTTTCGATTTTCCAGTCGACAAATCTATCCGGTTCTTTTATTACGAGATCGCGTTTCGTGTCGTACCAGTCTTTGTCGCAAATATTCGTCAATTGCACGCGATTTTTGATCGTTTCTTCGATCATTTTTTCCCAACCGCGGTGATCAATGTCAATGTCGTACATTCGCGAGAGAGCGTCCGGCGCTTCGTTAGTCGTTCCGCGTCGATATTCAACAGTCATTGTATGCTGCAATAAATAAATTGCCCATCTCGCGAGGCGGCCTACAGGATTTTTCAACCCGTGAAGCCATTGAAGGGCTTGATGATCCGTGACAACTTTAAACGGCATTGACTCTAGGTAGCAGCGTAATTTTTCTACAGCCCATACTACTGCCAAGCATTCTTTTTCAGTTGTCGTGTAATGCAGTTCCGCGCCTCGCAACGGTCGACTTAATACCTCTATGAGATTTTCCTTGTCATTATCCGGATCTTTCTGTACTAATATTGCGCCGAGGCCGAAGTCGCTGGCGTCAGTGTACAAGATAAAGGGTTGACCCGGGATAGGCGTGTGAAGTCGCGGCGCGTTAGCTAATGCTGTCTTTATTTCGTCGAAAGATTTTTGTTCTACCTCCGTCCATCGCCACGGGACTTTCGGGCTAGTCAATTTATTCAATGGGCCTTGCACGCGCGCGATGCTTTTTAAATGACGGTGATACCAATTAACGAGGCCGTTGAATTGTCGAAGCTGCGTCCGGTCTTTCGGTACCGGGAATTCAAGAATCGGTTTTATTTTTTCTGGATTCGGCCTCATTCCGAGTTCGTCGACTATGTATCCGAGAAATTTGACTTCTTTACACGCGAAGCTACTTTTTGTACGATTTATTATTAGTTTGGCTTCGCGTAAAACCTCGAAAAGGAGTGACAAAATCGCGAGATGTTCGTCAAGGTCTTGACTGACAACTATCCAGTCGTCCAAATACACGAAGACTTGTTCCGCCCATTTATTTGGAAGTCCCCTCTCGGAAATCAGTTCTTTAATTCGACGTTTGAGTTTGTCCATTAAACATTGAAAGGTAGACGGCGCGCCTGTCAACCCGTATGGCATTCTTAACCATTCTAACAATCCCTTCCCTTCGACAACGAACGCGGTGTATTTTCGACTCTCCTCATCCATAGGGATCTGATGGAAAGCCTCGCTCATGTCTAATGTCGAAATGATCTTAGCTTGGTGCAACTGTGATAAGATTGATTTCATATGTTGCAAGGGATACGCTGGTTTAGCCGTTTGTCGATTTACGGGGCGGTAGTCGATACAAAATCGCAGACCGCCGTTTGCTTTCGGGGCTACAACTGGAGAACACGCCCAATCACTGTTACTCCAAGTTACATATTTTTTCTCGAGAAGCCGATCGACCTCTTTGTTAATAAACTCACGAATGACTTCGCTTCGTCGATACGGTTTCTGTCGGTGTGGGGTATGATCCGTTAATTCAATCACGTGTTTTGTCAAATCGGTTACGCCAGTCGATTGTTCGTCGAATTTCGCGAATTCAGCATCGAGAAAGGTTCTAAGCTTCTCTGTCTGTTCTGTTGTCAAAACTTGTAATTCCGGTCGAGTCACGTGTCGGTATGTCATCGGGTAGGAGTGTTTACTCCCCTCCAGAGCCCATGTCTCGGTTGTCGGATCGGTTTTGACTTTGAATGACATCCAGAAATCCATCCCGAGAATTAAATTATTTGACAGTTCTGGAAGGACGCTGAACCATTGCGTACCGTAAATATCGTTAACGTCAATTACAAAACACGTACCACCTTTTGTTTTGACGAGTGATTTGTCGCCAAGTCGTACTCCGCTCTTCGATGTCGAGTCAGCGGAAAGTTCTTTGATTTGAAATCGCTTTACCCGCTCGTACGTCGCGAGGTTCATGAACGATCGTTCGCTGCCACTGTCAATTATTCCGCGAATTTTCTCACCGAAGATCGAAATTTCTACCGGGATTCGCATTACTTTAGTTGGTTCTTTAAGACCACTATTACCGCGGAAAATTCGTCGTTGCGCGAGACGATGGATGATTGTCGGCGGTAAACCGACCGGTTGCCACGATTTTAATTGTTCGAGTTTAAGCGAGCTATGCGATTTTGAATTCGAACTTTCAACGGGTGCTTCAGGTGTTGACAATATTGACAACTGTGTCACTTCGTTGTGGGATGTTGATTCGTCTGAATCGGATTTTGTTGGCAACTCGAATTCGTCGTCTGACCATTCCGAGTCGCTCGAGAGAATCGTGAGAACTTCGAGTTTAGTCGCGTCGTTTTTACCGTCAGTGCTCGCGTCTGGTGGCTGAAGGTTAGCCGACTTAGCCGAGCATACGTCTGGTTTGTCAAGCGATTTCGTTTGTTCGATATTGAAAACAATCTTTTTCTCCTCCTTTTGGCCTTCGACGGCAGTAGCCGGAGGTTCGACTATTGCTGGCCCTGCCCGTTTCCCGACTGTTTTGGGCAATCTTTGTTGACATGGCCCTTCGAGAAGCAAAGGTGACACACGACCTGCCGATCAGCAGTACAAGAGCGTGTCGAGTGTCCCATTTCGCCACAATTAAAGCAAAACAGTTTACTCGGATCGCGGACGAATCTCGATTTAGTGTTCGATTGTTGCTTGCCTGATTCCGACTTGGATGTTTTGTCAAAGGTCTCGAGATTCTTCTCGAGTCTCTGTTTCGTCAGTGATTTCGAATTATTCGACGAATTTTTTGACGAGCTACCGCTCTTGCCTTTATTGTCACGCGAAGATTTCGCGTTCATTGCTTTCAGCTCGGTTTTACTATCGTCGCTATCGTCGCTTTTGTCACTGTCGGTCGATGTGGTGTCAGAATCGTCTTCGTCGTCTTGGATATTTTTCAGATCCGATCTGGACGATCTCCCACGCGTTCCCTTCTGGGCTTCGATCGAGCGATGGTACAGATAGCTACGTTCGTTTATATAATGTAAGAATTCGTCGTAATTCCTGATTTTCAGATTTAATATTTCGAAGATCAGTCGCGGATTAAATTTGACTAATATCTGTTTCAATTGTTCGCGGAATGTAGGAGGGTATTGCATCCTTTCGAATATTAGTCGTGCTCGACATGTAAATTCCGCGAGCGATTCCCCTTTGTCAAGTTTCAAATCGCAAACTTCGACAAAGAGTGCACCGTCGTCCTTTTTGACTGCCCATTGGAAACGGAAAGCGCGTGTGAAATCTTTCCACGTACGCCATTGCTGTTTGTTCAGCATGTACCAAGCTCTGTACGGGCCTTCAAAAACGTTCGACAAGCACGGGACGAACAGATCTTTCCTAATCCCGCTGACACTCAGCTGATCTTTCAAAAGTATTAAAAATTGTTCCGGATCCTTCTCGGTTTTGGGGAAAGTTATTTTCCAGTTACTGACAATTCGACCGATTTTCATCGCGGAGTCGAGTTCTCTGTCGTAATTCGGGACTGAGTGATCGTGTCTATTTCGCGGAAAATTATCTCCCCCCCGTGAACCGTGACGTCTGTCGTTTCGTCTGACGTTTCGTCGCGTGTCGTCGTCACTATCGCTCGAGTCTGTGCTCGGCCACGACAAAGCTCCTCGTCGAGGTGTTATCGACTGTCTTTCGCGCGACGATCTGTTGTTCGCGAGATTATCGTCATGTCGGTTTGTCTCGTATCGGTTTTGCATATTTGACAAATTTGCGCTTGCGGCGCGCATACTACCTGTATTTTGAAAGCTGACTCGACGAACATCCGTTTCTCGCGACCTTCTAACCGATTGCCCGGGCAATTCATCCATTGAATCGGTTGACGATCCGGCGTCGAGTGTACTCTGATTTCGATAAGGCTCAAACGCCCTATTATTCGACGACATCAAACTATTCGTTCGATTCGGAGGCACGAAACCAGACGGCTCGGACACCCCGATAGTGTTTAAATTATCACGCGGTACGCGGTGAACGGTATTATTTCCATCGTTACCCCGCGAGACGCTGACAATACTATTCAAATCGTTACCCCGCGCAGCGTCAACGGTAAAGTTTGCATCGCTACCCCGCGCGTTGTTAACGGTACTTGGAATTTCTATGTTGCCCGCCGTTTCACCCACAGAGGCGGGCTGAAGCGTCGGGACTTCTTTATTGACTTTTTCATTTAGCATTTTCATTTGCAAAATTAATTCTTTCACGTTATCCTCGAGTGTCTCGACGTGGTTTAATTTTACATCGACTAAATTGAGTCGGTTAACCAACGTACCTAACATCGTCTCTACTTGTGTCGATCTTGAAGGATCGCCAGGCGTCGGAGTGGCTACACGCGAACCCCTTCCCCTGCCGATCGGGGTACCCGCCCGCACCGTAGGGAGAGTACCGACACTTAAATTTTCCTGAACGACCGTGTCCAGTGACCGAGTATTTTCGACGTTTCCTTCCGCGTTTCCCACACCAGACGGTGTAGAAAGCGTCTCGTCGATCGGCACGAAAAAGCCACGGTCGCCCGTTAATTTTTTGTCAGAATTTTTCTTTGATCGTAATGCCATTTTTTCAGGCGAACGAAGCATAATATTTTCCACAATAACCGACAATGCGTCGTTGCCAAATATTCGACGATTATTAAATTTGTTTGAATTTAATCGAATTAATTTTCTTATTGATCTTCACGGAAATTTATTTTGACAAATTTAATTTGACGTTTCTCGAATATATATATTTTTTTTTTTTTTTTTTTTTTTTTTTATGAATGAATTGGGCCAATGTTCGTTTTGTAAATTTTACAATTAATTGACACAATTTTAATTGACATAAATACGGTTAAATAAATAAATAAATAATTAAATAACGTTGGTACAGATTAACAGATTAATAAATAACATATAAGGAATAAATATAGCGAAGCAAAGCAGTGTGGATTAAAGCAGGGAATTTTCGAATTATTGAAATATTATTTCGTGTATGAGTATCGAATACGGTGAGCAGTTCGAGGACGAGAGATTCAGCGTCGCGTACTTTATCTCGCTGCGCGATCTGTTTATGTTTACGTTCGGCGTCGGCGAAGCGCGACCGAAAGACTCGGCCTCGCTACGCGCCTATGTTCTCTGGCTCGATACGCTCGCCTCGACGACTCTCCGTATTCGGCCGTTATAAAATTTTGCAGCGGCTCGAATATTCCACAAATTGTTTTAGCACTTTGACAATAATTTTAACCGCATTAATAATTATTTTGACACTTTGACAATTTTCCGAAACACTTTTACGGATTTCCAAATAATTTTACAAATTTTAATTGAGTTTACAATTTTTAAATAATTTTTACAAATTTATTTCCAACGTGGCCCCACGTTGGGCGCCAAATGAGACAGAATACTTTTGTCGAGTGAAATTCGACGTATTCACACCCGGCGCGGCCTGGGTCAGTGGCTGCCGGGGCTCTGTTTGACGATTTAATTTCTGTTGAGCGCCAGTTAATTTTACGAACTAACAAACGATACTTTTATTCGGATAATTATTTACCTTTGACTAACCAGCCGCGGTAATTCGCATGGGGTTCCGCTGGATGACCCGGGAAGGATTGCAAGGGATCGGCGAAGCAAGAATAATTCCAGTGAACAAGATTTGACTTACGTGCGTGCTATTTTATTGGCAACCTTACAGCCCGCTCGACGTGATTGTCAAATTCTTCCAACGCGGATACGGCGATCCGTAGTTGACAAAGTAATTCCAAAGTTGACAACGGTAATAGACGAATAATTCACGAATTCTTTTCACAATACAACACAACTATTACGAGATCGACAATTAGTATGAGACTCCTCGAGGATTAAGACTACGACGACTGTCCTTTACAGAGGTAGCAGGACAAGTGTCGTCTCGCGCTCTCGATCGCGTTCGTTACGCGTTCGCGTAACGTTTCGGCTCGACCCTTCGCCCTATTGGTCGATATCGGGCGATCTATTTCGTCGCGGCGCTGTCGCGGCCGGCGAACTCGCTGTCGTCTATTCGAGTCGAGCATCGAGATTTGACAATTCGCGCGACTCATATTTATTTCGATTTCATCGCAGAGAATATCGAGGAGTCAAATCGTGGTTCTGACGTCGAGGTACAGAATCTAAGTTTTCCTGTCACAGGGTATAAAAGTATTTTTTTTCGATGCTGTATATAATAATGTATAAATCTCAACCGATGGGATATTGTTTTACGTCGAAAAAATATATTTAAGAAAATAATGGAAGCACTTATTCCAGTTTTACCAGTAAGTGAAGACGACGAACCTATGAATGAACAGTTTCGAAGCCAGTGAATGAACAGATCGCTCCAATTATTGAACAATTGAAACCCAATGAATGAACGACGTTTTCACCTACCTACTAATCAAGTATAAAACAACAATTGATCAGTTAAAATAATTTATATTTTGGTGTCTCACATAAAATTTTAAATGTTTATAATGTCAACAATCATTAATGAGTTTTTTTAATACTGATATAATACTTATCCGATCGCTTACACTACAGTTTTTTGGTTTTTTTTGGTTTTGGTTTTTGGTTGGTTTGGTTTTGGCACTTGAGTGCGATTGGTGTCCGTCAAGAAAAAGAATGACCGGAAACTCTATATGCTGTTCCAGTAACCATGGATAAAAGGCATTTGCTACGTATTCGTAGAACGTGCTTGATACCATCCATCCGGAGTCGGAGCGTCCGATCGCCCAACCATTCGGAACCGTAGCAGCTATGTGACCGGGTATTCTCTTGTACGGAAGAACAACCATAGGAGGTGGTACACCTCCACTGGCCGAATACGTACACAAAACTGTAATTGATTCTTTTTCCGGGCCGCTTGCAATTTCGTACAAATTTTTTAATTCTTTCGGACCGGGAACAAGTCCTGTCTTCGGGCACGTGTGCATTCCGATCTCGTCGCAGTTAAAAATGTGGCTACCGTCGGTCAGGACATCTGCTACTCCTTCTTCTTCGACGAATTTTTGTACTTCGGCGAACCAAGACCGTATTTTTTTTTCCGATACAGCAGCTCGCGCTTTCGAAATAATTTCTGTATTTTTTTTGACAATGTCCGCGTTCCGTTTCAAAAACAGAGATACAGTGGACGATCACGTATTTCCAACTCAGATAATTCCAACCATCAGTTAAGTTGACGAAAAGACGACAAAGTAAGTTGAATCCGGACCCTTTTTCGGCTCCGTCTACCTGCTCGGCGAGGCAACGGCAGTCCCCTTCCCTTTAGATATCTACCAATAATATCGTTGCTGAAATTTCTCTGACAGAGAAAGAACGCGGCAGCTAGCATGTGGCGAGACAAAGATCGACGATTCTCTCCTACTCTACAGTTTTTCATATTCGAGTAGCGGACACATTCCGTCACGTTACCATAAAGGAAAAGTAGACCTATGCCGTAGTACCATGATGCGCTATTGATACAGATATTTGTCTTATCAGAAACGTTTTTTTTTATTTCTTGAAAATTTCTTAAAAATGTTCAAATTTATATTCATTTTTCAAAATTTCGACAATTTTTTTTTCAAGAATATCAGAAAATGTTGAAAAAATGTATACGGCTTCTAAAAAAATTAACCAATTGATTTCAAATGGAAAAAAAAATCTTCGGCTGTTTTCGTTTCATTTATTTATTTATTGTTTACTTTTTGGTATTTTTGTTGCGCAAAATTAGTATTCTTGATATCTTTAATACGATTGATTTTTTCATAATTTTCGTTGAATGAATCATTTTCGGTATATAAATATTGCTGTTGCAAAGTTTTTGTAGTTTTCTGCAGTTTATATATTGTAGGTGCTCTGTTGATTTAAAATAAGTTCATTGCTTAATTCCGCCTCAAGTGATAAAAACGATGGTTGTTATTATAACGGAAATACAAGAATTTTGTGTCGCTTGAGAAAAGTAGTATAAATTGTTATATTTGTGGCTGGGAGCAATCAAAGAATTAGCGGTTGCTGTAATCAAAATTATTAACCATCGATTGGCTCCGATAGCGGTAAATCATTTCAACCACTTGTAATATCAACTTTAATATACTGAAACGTTTTTGATTTTCGCGTGTTGACTCGAAAACAAAATCTTGTGGGGAAAAAGGAATACTCTTCCGGGATTCATGCACGGGGCTCGAGGTGCTGGAGGATAGATTGTATTTTTCATAATTATTTTTTTTTTTGGATGGCCTCAGGGTCACTTTCGTGGTTCACTCACTGTGTTCACGCGCGAGCGTTACTAACTGAGTGATTCGATCCTTCATCATTGGCCGATTAAAAAGGATCATAAAGTAAATAGCGTATTTTCACGTGACTCTGCTCGACACAGGGATTGATAATGCAATAAGGAAGGAAGAAAAAAGTGTGAGGAGTCGGTAGCCTCGCGTGGGCAAGGTTTTATTTTATGATTGTTATATTTTTTTTTTTCTTTTTCTTTTTATTTGGTTCGAACTAATAGACTTTAAATTCTTGAGAAGCGCTTGATGCGCTTCCCTCGGTCTCGGTCTCCACCGTATTCCTCTCGCACGATGATAGCGCGCGAGATCGAACCAAGGCTGGGGAAAGAAGGTAAACTGTGCTGTTAATTCAGCAATGAATTAACGACAGTGCTCGAGGCTACGTCTCCTTATACAAGTCCTGCCCCACAGCGCAATTACTGTAAGGCCGAGGAAATGTCGGAGGGCCCTGAGTGCTAGTGAGAGCGACTCTAATGACTCTAGATTTTTATAGGTGGCCAAGCACGGCACAAAAGAAATATTAATTAACTCCTCTGGAGAAGAGTGTAAACGTCTTGCAACGGCAATTTATGGAAGAATAATATGAGCCTGGTTCTCGCCCCGGCTCTTTTATACCCGAGACATGGTTATGTAATTAGTTGATTTGGGAGGGGAAGTATCACGCGATCTCGTTTGGCCTTGCCCTATCCTAATGTATTGGTGACGTCACGATCGCAAGATCAGGCCCGTCAACGGGCGGGCTTTCGACTCCCCGCGGCGCGCTGGCCGAGGGAAGGGGAAAAGTGGCGTGATCGCGCGAGGTGTGTTGCGTAACCCTCGCCGGTGGAGGGGTCGTTCTGGCGTGATCGGTTTTTGCGGCCCTATCCCCTAGCGTGGGTCACGTGGCTCTTGCTCTCTCAGGCCCGTGTCTCTCTTCAATTCCCTGTTGGTGCCGGGCCCCCGTGCCACGTGCTTTCTTTATTTGTTATTTTTGTTAATTGTTTGTTTTGTGTTCGTTCTTTTAGTTTTTAGGCCTCCCAAATGTACTTGCGGGCGTTCCTGTAGGGCGGATTTATTTTATTTTACACTTGTATGGCTCATTGAGTCGTTTTTGCTGTTTGTTTGTCGATTCGGTATTGTTTAATGATTTGTTAAGGTGTGTTGTTGTTAGGGTTGTTGTTTCCGGTCGGCTCCACTTGTTTGCTGTTTACTTGTTAGTGTGGGCTGATTACCGCGGTTAATTAGATTATTCTGCGGGATGGTTTGTTCATCTCGCCTTTTATCCCATCTTGGTCATCTATTTGCCGGTAATTCCACCCTCTGGTATTCGTTTACCCTCTGTCGGTGTGAGTGGGAGTGCGACCCGCTCTACCCACCGTGCAGCTGTTTAGCCCGGCGGGGGCCAGGTCCCGCCTACTCCGTTGGGTACGGCCCGCTTTGCCCCGGTGGGTGGTCCGTGCCTCGTGATATCGGGCCGGTCGCTTCGCGTGGGAGCAGGGGCTCTCATGTGTCGCGTTACATCACACTGGATATTATTGAGAAAACTTTTACTTTTTTTTTATTTAGAAGGTATGTCGTTCCAATCCAGTCATGAAAGAATCTCACACATAAATATTTTCCCACAGTAATTCTTAGCCTTTTTGGCTGGAATCTGATTTTTTTTTAAATAAGGAATGAAATCCAAACATTATTCCTGGTTAAATGATTTAACCACGAAACATGAAAAAAGTAAAAATTCGTTGTTTATAATTTTGCATTAGTTGAAAAACATTGTTTCGAAAGCTATGCTTGCAACCACCGTACATGACGTTGTTGACACGGTAAAAATGATCGCAAGATAGAATCTTACGGTAATTTCCACAACTGTCCTCATCCCCACGCACTCCACGAGTGGCTACTCGCATCCCCACGCGCGACGCAAAGCAGCGTTGGAGAGGGAATTTTTTTCGGCGGAAGGGGCAGTGGGCAAGCCCTCAAGCAGGTAGAAGGAAATTCAACTTATCTGATGGTGGCGGATTAGTCTGGCTCCCGAATATTGGAATTATCTGATCGTCCACTGTAGCCACTTCTTCCTAGCCCTATTATCGCTGAATTGATTATCTCGTTTATCTTCGATTAGAACACTTTGTACCGCATCTTTTACTATCTCAGGATGCATCGGGAATCCTACTTTTTCTTTGTCGATTATCCACTTTTCGAGTCTTGCTTCTTCATCAGCTGTTAGTACAGTCTGTGGACCCATTCTTCGATTCTCCGGCACCTTTCCTGTTAATTAATTATGAAGCGTTCCTTTTGGGATTCCATACTTTCTTGATGCACTACATAGTGTTATTGAGGCGTTGCGTATTTCCTTTAAAGCATTTTCTAGATCTTCTTCGCTATATTTAAACCTGTTGAACCAGAGGAATTCCAAGGAGGAAATACACAGGTGTACAATATAAAAGAAACACTTTATTACTCGATATTACAATGTAAGGCAAATATACAATGCTCTAGCAATCGTTCGACTCTCAGCTGCTTCGCACAGCATGGCCGACTACCGGCGACGAACGACGAACAACGACGAGAGGCACTTGCTCCGAAAAACGTCCGACTCACGCTCGACCACGCGAGCGCCCATTGGTCCGACTCCCGAGGTCTCCCGAACTCCCACAACCACAAGTCCCACGCACACGTCTGACGCTCATTAGGGCGAATACCCACGGACATTCTCAACACTTCCACCGTCTGTGCGTATTATACCAACTCTTTCAGCCCAATATCTTCACAAAGCGATGTGAAACGATCCCGAGAAAGTGCCTCAGTAAAAATGTCCGCCTTCTGGCACTCAGTACGAACGTCCTCGACACGCAACACGTTTTCCCCGACCTTTTCACGAAGATAATGGTACCTCACGTCTATATGCTTGGTCCTCTTATGGAACTCGGGGTTTCCAACGAGCCGAATCTGGTTGTCGACATATATCGTCGTTGGCTCGACACAGTCGCACCCAATGCCACTTAACATTCCTCGAAGCCACACGGCCTCTTTCGCAGCAGCCGGCGCCGCC
The DNA here is from genome assembly GCA_963924025.1 of Ischnus inquisitorius. Lineage (NCBI taxonomy): Eukaryota > Metazoa > Arthropoda > Insecta > Hymenoptera > Ichneumonidae > Ischnus > Ischnus inquisitorius. The sequence continues at coordinate 9,561,464 of OZ001249.1, forward strand.
ACATACTCCGACTCAGTGGTGCTCAGCGTAACTAATTTCTGCCTCTGGCTAGCCCACGTCACAGGTCCGCCCGCTAGCTGGAACAGGTATCCGGTCGTCGACCTCCTAGTTGCGATGTCCCCCGCATAGTCGGCGTCTGAGTAGCCCACGAGGCCCAGCACGCTTCCACTACCACGAAATTCGATCCCGAAGTTTATCGTGCCCGCGAGATACGCGATTATTCGTTTGACAGCACGCCAATGCTCTTCGGAATGATTATTTAAGAATTTGCTAACCGAGCTCACCGCGTACGCGAGATCCGGGCGAGACACTGTCGCGAGAAACATTAGGGACCCGACAGCTTCGTGATACGGCACTTCCCTTCGATTTCCCTCGTTTTCTCCCACCGGCTGCAAAGCCACGTGTGGATCCGACGGCACGCTCAAACTCTTCGCGTCGCGCATCCCGAATTTCTCTACCACACGCTTCGCATACGCGCTCTGGTGTACGAACAACACCCGATCCTCGCGCTTCCTCTCGATCTGCATTCCGACAAACAAACTTGCGTCCCCGATCGTAATTTCAAAGGTTTTGCCGAGCCGTGACAGTACGCTGTGCACGATCGTGCTCGATTCCGCGGCGATGAGTCCATCGTCGACAAACAAGGCCCTCGACTTTGCCAACGAAAATGCAACGATCCGCGTCTGTCTCTCGAAAATTGTACTGGTGCAAAAACGCACTGAATTCGCGATTCCAGCACCGCGGGGCCTGTTTCAGTCCATACAGAGCCTTTTCGAGCCGACACACCTTTCCCGCGCGATTCGCGACTCCGAGGCCCTCCGGCACCTCCATAAAAATTTCTTCTTCGAGTTTACCGTACAGGAAGGCCGTTTGAACATCAAATTGTGATAGTTCGAGATTCTTTTCCGCGACAAACGCGAGTAGAACACGCAACGAGTCATAACGGACTACCGGCGCGAACGTTTCGTTAAAGTCGACTCCTTTCGTTTGCATGAATCCGCGCGCGCACAATCGGGCTTTATAACGATACACGTTTCCCTCGGCGTCCTTCATTACCTTGAAGACCCACCTGGAGCCGATGATCTTCATCTCCGGTCGTCTCGGCACCAGGGTCCACGTCTCGTTCTCTTCGTGAGCCTCGAGCTCTTCCCCGATTGCATCGTTCCACTTCGACACGTCGGCGCTCTCCATGGCCTCCGAATACGTCTCCGGGATCTTGTATTCTGCCACGTTTGTCTCGTACCGTGCTGGGCGCTTCAACGCTCCGCGATCTCTCAGCGCTCGCACCTCGTTCGATTGATCACCCGGCCTCTGTCGTCCTCACCGTCTACGGCCGGTAAGAATTCTTCGTCGTCACCGTCTTCTTCCGGCTGCTCGATTGGACGTCGTTCCGGCGGTCCGTGCCGCTCCGTTTTCGGCAATACCACTTCCTCGGCATCGTCGTGTTGATCAGGTACCGTGAACTTTCCAATTTTCTCGCGAAACACCACGTCCTTTGATACGGACAATTTTCTTGTAATAGGATCGTAGACACGATAATTCGACTCTTTCTCGTAACCGACAAGAAACATTTTTCGCGCGCGATCATCGAACTTCGTCAATTGACCCTTCGGCATGTTCACGAATGCCTCCGACCCGAAAATTCGCAAATGTCCCAGACTGGGTTTCACTCCCATCCATTGTTCGTATGGAGTCGCTCAATTTTTTCCACTCGAAGATCCCGCTCGATTCATGAGATATACCGCGGTATTACACGCCTCCGGCCACAACGACAGCGGGAGACCGCTCGCGCGGAGTATGGTCCTCGCACTCTCGACGATGGTGCGATTGTCCCGTTCGACTCTGCCGTTTTGTTCCGGCGTATACGGAGCTGTATTCTCTCTCTCGATCCCGCGCGACTCGAGATATTCGTCTATTTGTTTGTTTCTGTATTCCCGACCGTTGTCGGATCTCAACACGCGAATCGCCCTTCCGAATTTATTTTCGATTAATCGATCGAACGCTCGAAACCTATCATACACGTCGCTTTTGTGTTTGATAAAGAAAATATACCGAAAGCTAGTAGCATCGTCTTTGAAGGTCACAAAGAACCGCGCACCGCCTTGAGATTCCGTGGGCACCGGCCCACACACGTCAGAGTGCACCACTTCCCCCGGTCGCGTTGTCGCGCGTACACGCTCGCTGTTGCACGACTGTCTGTGGGATTTCCCGATTTTGCACTCGTCACACGAAATTTCTCCTGATTTGGGTAGCTTAACACCTTGTACGAGACCTTTGTTTACTAGCTCACGCATCGCTCGTCCGTTTACGTGTCCAAATCTCTCGTGCCACACTTGCAACTCGGTTTTCGCGATATTCACCTCGTCGGCAACACACACTCAAAAAATCATGCGACACAATTGATTTCCTTGTTTCACTCCGTGTGCAATTATTCGACCGTCTTGAATAATCGCGACTCGCTCATCCCAGAACGTCACCTCGAGACTTTTCGACGTACAGACTCCGACCGAGAGCAAGTTTTTCTTCATGGCGGGAACGTGAAGCACATCGTCGATCCGAGATCGCGACCACTTGCCATCGACGTACTTGTCGATAACTATCGTTCCTTCGCCCGCAATATCGCACTCCTTGTCGTCACGGAGTATGACTTTTCCGCAGTCAGTCACTTCGCGATAGTCAGTAAACCACTCTCGTCGATATGTGATGTGCTTCGACGCACCACTATCGGTCAACCAGACGTCTCGTCTGTTGGCATCCAACACCAACCGCGTTCGCTCGACCGGGAGCTTCTCGCTCCTTTGTCCGTTTTGTTCCGACACTTCCTGTTCCTCAACTATGAACGCACAGTTTTGAGACCCGTCCTCGTCACGATCACGTTTGTTCTTTTTGTTCTCGCACTCGCGTGCAAAGTGTCCGAGCGCCTGACACTTGAAGCAACGGATCTTCGATTTGTCCGTCCTCGCTTGCTTCTTCTCGCCACGCGCGCCCGTTTTTTCGACACTTTTCGCACTCACTCTCCTCGTCGCCGCGAAAGCACCCGGTGCTTCGTCTTCGTCCGCGAGTCTATCAAGAGACGCGGTAGCGTCTCGACGCCAAGTACATAAAAAAAAAAAAATTTCGTACGAGGCTGGCCGAGGCGCTGCCGCTTCTTAGTATACGCGAATATGCCGGAAGTAAAACTTTCGCTCAATAATTGTCGGAAGATTAAGTTCTAATCAAATTTTTGGCAAGTCTTTCATTATATAATTTGGCCATCAGCTTTCGAATGCGCCTAGGTGCGATTGAATCGGTCCAGCCGTTGCTGAGATATCGATGCCGTGACCCAAAAGGTATCCGATCAGCGATACTTGAAAGAAAAAATGTGTAGATGAGAAACAGATGGGCGGTATCGCACACCATTTTACGGGTTGAATAGCATCAGATACGCCCGTCTATTTCTCATCTACATCGGGTCGGGCATCGCGGAGCATCGGGCATCGCGGAAGATTGTGAAATCGTGGCGCGTCGTGCGTGTTCGGTGCTCGCTCGGCCCGTCGGCCGTGGCGGCCCGTCGGCGGTTGACAGCGCGCGACGTAACCAAAGCAAGGGCCCGGGGTTAAATAAATAAATGAATAAATTAAAAAGTGGTGAATGTTTGAAAGTGATTTCAAAACAGTGTTCTCTCGTCTCGTCTCGTCTCGTCTCGTCACGTTCGTCTCAATTCAATTTTTTAAGTGATTCGTGATTGCCGGCAAATGTATAACCTTACAATAAAAACTAAAATCAAGAAAAATGTTATGAATCAAGATTAACAAAATCAAGACAACATTTTTTTTCAGTTTCGTTTTTTTTTTTTCACTGTTCTCAAGATCAAGAGTATCTTTTTGTCAAAGATCGGTGTGGTTGTGTTCTTGATGCGCTGTCAGACATTTCTACGCTGATAGCGTAGGAATCAAGATTCCTCGGCAGGTCTGTTATAGTATTAAGAAAATATGTCATCGCTTTGACTAAAAATTTGTATAACTCTGTCTTTGGTTATCTTGACAGAGGAATTACACAGAACTCTTTCATTGACTTTCATGATAAGTCAACTACGCCAGCGCTTCCTTTGGTTCTCGCAGCGGAAGGATTGTACCATTTTTCGCTTCACTTCTCCGGATGAGAAAATTTTTCATTTTTTCTGTGCTTCTTCGAAAAGCATCGAAGAAAAGAATGAAGGATTTTTTTTTTCTTCCGGTCGAAGATATTGAAGTAACGAGTGGCAGAATTCTCTCGTTGAGAGAATTGTTGGAACGGACGGTCTCGTTGTCTCGCTGTGAGAGTCAAAGTAAGAAGCAAGAGACCCTTTCCGCCAATCCCAATTTTAGTTTTCGAGCTGGTTTTCAAAAATGAGTAAAATCTGTGAAAAACTACTTTTTTTAATCAAAAAAAGTAAAAAAACGTACGCCAAGTGCATAAATGTTACAGAAATATTCAGATCTAGGAAACTGCATTTAAAAAAAAATCCAAAATAAAGGTAAATCACACGAGCCAAGTTCCAACAAATACTTTTGAATATCCAATGTCAATGATAATGATTAAAAAATTGTATGATAACTGAAAAATAAAATTAAAAAAATACTTGGCACGTCCTTTCTTTTATACATGAAGTTTTTCATTTATATTCGAGGAACGTGCCAAGTATTTTGTTAATTTTATTTTTCAAGACACAAGATGTTGTGTCGGGAATTGTCGGCAATAAATCAACACTCGGATGTGAACGCAAAGTATTTATTCGGAGACGTAAAAGGCAAAAGAATATCAGAGCTTCGGTTGCGCAGGAGTCGATCGTCGCCATTCGCGTCTGGAACGCTAGAGCCCAGGCAGGCAATCGAGTCCGCGTGCTGCGGCTCTCGGCTTCGGCGTTCCGGCAGTTGGTAACGTTCCGCGCGCGCGATTCGTACACAGCATCCGTCCCCTCTTGGTCGGCCTCCACGTTGGCCGAACGTTTTCTTCACCCATCCTTTGAGGTGATCTGGGGGACCCGATTTTCGGACGCCAGATCGGGCTCTTCAGTCTATGAAAGACTCCGAGCCTAACGCCGGGCAGGATCGGCGGACGCTCGGTTATGCTCTCTGCCTATGACGATATGTAGAGACCTTCTACAACGGAGCTCTCCAGCAGCGAATCATTGTATCGGTTCGCGCTTCCATCGACGCATTTTCGTTTTGGTCGTTTGCGTCTACCCTGCGATGTCGGCTCTTCCTCGTTTTCATCGGTCGAGTCGTCGGTTTCGGCATTTTCGTCGGCTGGTTTGGCCGTGGGGTTTTCGGGCTCGTGGTCGAAGTGCAACAGCCGTTTCGAGCTCGTCGGACGCGGCGCGATTTGTTTGTTCTCTCGCAAGGGTGGAAGAGCGACTAGCTGGTCGATGTGTTTTCGATGAATTATGCCCGTTCCGTCTTCCTGGACAAGGTACATCCTGTTCCCTATGGCTTTCTTCACGATACCCACGATCCAGGTTCCTCCGGTCGTACGATAATTTCGCATACGGATGCGATCGTTTGCGTCGAGTCGTCTTATTTGAAGACATTCGTCGGTTTTAATTTCTTTTTTTGGTTTAATGCAGTCCAATACTGTTCTCAGTCGTCTGTTGAACATCAGTTCGGCCGGGGTCTGTCCCGTCGTTGTTACTACAGTGTTGTGTTGTTTGATGAGAAATCTCGCCAGGCTTTTGTCCCAGTCTTCGTTGCTGAGTTTTTTAAGCGCGTTCTTCGTCGTCTGCACCATGCGTTCGGCCTGCCCGTTCGATTGTGGGCTGTATGGTGCGATGTTCGTGTATTCGATTCCGTTATCTTCTAGGAATTTTCGTACTTTCGCCGATACGAACGCCGTATCGTTGTCGGAGACGATGTTTTCCGGTATGCCGAACGTCGCGAAACAGCTCCGAAGTTCCTTGATGACCGTGTCTGAGTCCATCGAGGCAACTTTTCGGACTTCGAGCCATTTTGAGTATGCGTCGACGACGATCAGGAACTTCTTCGTGTAGAATGGCCCCGCGAAGTCCATGTGTAGGCGCGACCACGGTCGTTGAGGCGGTGTCCACGGCTGCGTGGGAGCTCTCGGTGGCATGTGTTGGATCTGCATACATCGCGAACAATTTTTTACCATGTATTCGATGTCGCGGTCGATGCCCGGCCACCACACGCAATTTCTTGCGTTCCGTTTGGTCCCGACGATTCCCGGGTGGTTCGCGTGGATGAATTGCAGAACGTCCCCTCGTAGTTCTTTCGGTATGATTACCCGTTCTCCGTGCATGAGGCACCCTTTTTCCGTCGAGATTTTGTCTCGATTGTTGTGGTATTTCTTGTGCTCTTGGTTCGCTGCTTGTCTCGGCCATCCGTTCTTCGTCCATTCGAATATTTGCCGGAGTGTCGGGTCCTCGGAGGTTTTTTTTAGCGATTTCGGCTGCCCAGATTGGCGTTCGGGGCGCGTTCTCGACCATCAGCACGTTGCAACTACTTATTTCCTCTTCTTGGGATTCTTCTTTCATCGGAAATCGCGACAGCATATCCGCGTTCGCGTGCTTCTTCCCTTCGCGATGCAGCAGCTTGTAGTTGTAGGCGCTCAGAATATCCCTGTATCGCTTGAGCTTTTGGGACATGATTTCCGGCATGGGAATGTCCGGTTTGAACAGTCCCAGCAGCGGCTTGTGATCGGTGATCAGTGTGAAGTTTCTTCCGTATATGAGCGGGTGAAAACGTTTTAACCGCCTCCACCAGGGCGAAGGCCTCTCTGTCGAGTTGTGAGTAGTTCCTTTGGCATTTGCTGAGCGTTTTCGAGGCGTATTCTACCGGCATTTCGGAACCGTCCGGCATAACGTTTGCGAGGATTGCTCCCATCCCGAACGGCGAAGCGTCCGCTGAGACGGTGATGGGTTTTTCCGAGTCGAAGTGCACCAGGATCGGCGCTGACATCAGCCGCTGTTTCAGTGTTTCGAATGCGCTTTGTTGGCTGTTTCCCCATTCCCATTTTTTGTCGGCGTCCAGCATTCGATGCAAGGGTTCTGCAATCTTCGCGCGATCCTTGATGAACCGAGCATAGAAGTTGATTCCCCCTAGGAATGTTTGCAAGTCCCTTTTTGACGTCGGCGCGGGGATCTGAGATATCGCGAGGACCTTCTTCTTGAGCGGTTTTATTCCCTTCCCGCTGATCATGTAGCCCAGGAACTCCATCTCTGGCACGCCGAAAATGCTTTTCTTCACATTCATGCGGAGGTCCGCCGATTCAAGGCGCTTCAACACCTCCCTGAGTCGTTCGTCGTGTTCTTCGACCGATCTTCCTTGCACCTTGACGTTGTCCAGATACACTACGGTGCCTGGGATGCCTTGAAGACGTTGGCACATGAATTTCTGAAATATCCACGGCGCCGGGGTCACTCCGTCCAGAAGTCGAAGCACTTCGAAGAGCCCGAGAGGGGTGTTGATCGTCAGCAGCGCCGCAGTCGAGTCGTCGACGCGAAGCTGCTTGTAGGCATCCGTCAAATCGATCTGGGAGAATATTTGTCCCCCGTTGAGTGTTGAAAGTGCCTCCTCTACGGTCGGAATCGGATAATCGGTTTTTTTAATGTGCGGGTTGATCGTGACCTTGTAGTCGCCCACGACGCGAATGTCTCCGTTTTTCTTTTCAACGAAGTGTGAGGGAGTTGCCCAGTCCGAACTCTCCTTCGGGCGGAGCATCTTTTGCTCTACCATCCTGTGGAGCGCGCCGTTTATTTTATCCGTGAGAGCCAGTGGAATTCGGCGTGCTTTAATGAATCTCGGAATCGCGTCTTCTTTTATTTCTATGTGTATTGGAGGTCCCCTGTGGCCCGATAATTCTTTCGAGAGGAGACCTGGAAAATTTTCGAGGATTTCCGAGTATTTTTCGCTCGAAGTGTGTAGGATCGGTTGGATTCCCGTCACTTGGAGGCCCAGGTGTTTGAACCAGTTTCTCCCTAGCAGGTTAGGCCCTTCGGTTTCTCGTGTGACGACCACCGGAAGCTCGCCTTCGAAATTTTTGTATTTTACCGAGACGTTTGTTATTCCTCGGATCTGTATCGGCTTGTTTCCGTAAGCCCTTAGTTCGACACCTTCTTCCCAGTGTGGCTCTTCGTTTGGCCAGAGTTTCTCGCATGTTTGATTGTTGATCAGCGTCATTCTCGCTCCGTTGTCTACTTCCATTATGATCGGAATGCGGTTTAATTCGACTCTCGTTGCGTCGGCCTTGGTCGTGTTCGTGACGGACACGTTGGTTACTTCCAAGCTGTACGTGTAACAGTCTCCGTCGCTGTCGGTATCCTGAGTTTCCTCGACGCGATGGGTATTTCCTTTTCTGCTGCTACCGCTGCTCGTCGACTTTTTTTCATTTTTCTTCGATCGGCACGCTTTTTGTATGTGCCCCGGTTTCTGACAATAATCACAGATAGTTTCTTTGAAAAAACATTTTTCGGGTGTGTGATTCGTCCCGTTGCATCTGAAGCAAGGTTCGCTCGATTGTTTACCTTGTTTATCGTTGCCTTTACGCTGTCTTGACCTCTGTGAGTTCACATTGTGGACTGCCTCGTTATTGTTCTCTCCTCGCTTCAGTAATTTTTGCTGTATTTCCGTTGATTCCACGCTGCAAGCGATTTCAAGCGCTTTGTCAAGCGTCAGGCCGTCTTTGTTGGTCTCTGTCGTAGCCTCTTCGTGTCTTCTGCACAGGTGACGTTGTAGCTCTCCGTCTCTAATCCCTGCGACGAACCTGTCACGCAACATAATTTCAAGCGGTAATTTTTCGTCTTCGCCGCCGAAACGACAATCTTGTGCCAGCGTGCGTAGCTCGCGGATGAATTCCTTAAGGGATTCTCCTGCTTGCTGGTCTCGTTTATTAAATTTGACGCTCCCTAGGAGTTCGTTTATTGGCTTGCTGAAATGCCCGGTGCACTTTTTAATGAGGGTTTCGAATGTTATGTTTTGGGTTGTCACGGGTGATATGAGATTTTTAATAACGGCGTAGCTCTTATCGCCCATTGCCGTATACAATAAGCCCTTTTTCGACGCTTCTTCAGTTATTTTGTTGACCTGACAGTAGAACCCGAACCTTTCGTACCAGTCTTCCCATTTAACGATCGAAGGATCGAATTCCGTGAGTTTTCCGATCATGGCCATGTTCGTTCGCGTAACCTCACTTTCAACCTCACCTGGCGTCACTTTGTCGCTTCCGTCTTCGCCTTGCGTGTCGTCCTCCGATGCGATTTCACCGTGGGTACTTGCGCCCGCCCCGGTTTTCGCCTTTTCTTCGCTTTCCTTCGCGCCCGTTTTCTTTCCTTGTCGTTTGTCGGACATTCAGTGGCCCGACCGGCACGTGGTGCTGCTGCGCGATGTTTTTCGAGACTCTCCTCTGGACATCGGCTTAATCCTCGTCGCCAAGATGTTGTGTCGGGAATTGTCGGCAATAAATCAACACTCGGATGTGAACGCAAAGTATTTATTCGGAGACGTAAAAGGCAAAAGAATATCAGAGCTTCGGTTGCGCAGGAGTCGATCGTCGCCATTCGCGTCTGGAACGCTAGAGCCCAGGCAGGCAACCGAGTCCGCGTGCTGCGGCTCTCGGCTTCGGCGTTCCGGCAGTTGGTAACGTTCCGCGCGCGCGATTCGTACACAGCAGTTATCATACCATTTTTTAATCATTATCATTGACATTGGATATTCAAAAGTATTTGTTGGAACTTGGCTCGTGTGATTTACCTTTATTTTGGATTTTTTTTTAAATGCAGTTTCCTAGATCTGAATATTTCTGTAACATTTATGTACTTGGCGTACGTTTTTTTACTTTTTTTGATAAAAAAAAGTAGTTTTTCACAGATCCTCTTCACGTATCAGACGGTCCTCGAGATTTGTCATCGTTTGAGTCTCTTGTGACAAATTGTCCCAGACCGTACGAAAGGCCGCGTATTTCGACGGGAGACTCTTGAGCACGGTCGCCACAGCCGTCATTTCCGGTATCTTGACGCCCACGTCTGCCAGCTGAGCCACCATATTCCGTACCTTGGCCACGTGTTGTACCATGGAGTCACCTGAGGTCATCTTGTAGTCGAGCAATTTCGAATTCAGCGAGAGCTTGTTCGCCTCCGATTTCTGCTCGAATATCCTTGACAGAGACTCCCACATCTCTCGTGATGTTTCACTCCCTAACAGTGGCTGAAGTTGCTCCGGTTCCATGGCAGACGAGATCAGGTACATGGCCCTCGCGTCGTCCGCGAGTCACTTTTCCCGCGCTTCCACGTTTGCGGCCGCCTCTCCGTTCGGCATCGGCGTCTTACCGTTGACGACTCCGTAAATCCTGTGTGACCGAAATAATGCGACCAACTGGAATTTCCACACTTGGAAATCCTGTTCATTAAATTTCGTCACATTTCTCGTTGAGATCAACTCAGACATTCTGGATTCACTTTTCGCGAACGCGACCGCGTGTTCTCGCTCCGAGGAGACAACGTTACTCGAATTCGCGAATTCGTTACACAAAGCACCTGCCTCTTGCAATTCTCTGCGCAGTTAGGGTGACTGGGCCCATAACCTGTTGAACCAGAGGAATTGCAAGGAGGAAATACACAGGTGTACAATATAAAAGAGACGCTTTATTACTCGATATTACAATGTAAGGCAAGTATACAATGCTCTAGCACTCGTTCGACTCTCAGCTGCTTCGCACAGCATGGCCGACCACCGGCGACGAACAACGAACAACGACGAAAGACACTTGCTCCGAAAAACGTCCGACTCACGCTCCACCACGCGAGCGCCCATTGGCTCGACTCCCGAGCTCTCCCGAACTCCCACGACCACAAGTCCCACGCACACGTCTGACGCTCATTAGGGCGAATACCCACAGACATTCTCAACAAAACCTCTTGTAGGCTGCTTGAGCGCTTACCGCACTCTCCGACATCTGTTAAAAAGGAAACCAACTAATATTTAACACCAGAGGATTTAAACGAAAATAACACAAACATCTTGAAAAACAAAAATATTATACGTTCGTAGAAATAATAGCCAAGATAAGTTAGAGTCGTTCATTCATTGGGGTCTGTGGAATCCAATGAATGAACGCCGCCGTTCTTTCACTAGATTACCAGCTACGCTATGTCCAATAATTGAACACGGCGAATTTCGAGAAATTTTGAGGTTATAAAATACGCGATCTACACAAAATGAATGTTTCGATCGAAAATTCATTTAAGACAACGATATTTCTTCCACATCGATACGTCTTAACGAATTACATAGGCTTATTGAAATTCAGGTAATCGGCTATGCTTACTATTTTTCGTTATTTGCTGTAACCAATCAGAAAAAACGCTTCACCACGAAACATTACGTACGAATCGCAGCTATGCAATGAACTGAAGTACTACCCGAGATATCCCGCTATCGATTTTGCACGAAAAATCGGTGGAACTACGGACCCACAATTTATTATTTGGGAAAAATATCGATTTGTTCATTTACTGGTGACTGTTCATTCACTGGTGCACTCACCCCATAACCGGACTTTGCCCGATGACTTAATCTCGACGAGCGATGCGTGATATTTATTTAGTTGTTTGCCAATGGACATTGTATGTAGGTTGCCGAGATTTTTCTTAGGATCATTATCAGAGACTTGGACTGTGAATGGGGCATACGAGTGCTCCGAATATCTATTCAAGAGCTGGCTACGTAAATACGGTGGAAGTACCGTTTCTCTATTATTCGACTTATTAGGCGGCGACTCGCCGGTAACTCCATTTACACCGGACTTCCTTTTGCCAGAAACCGATTTCCGCGACGACATAGCGCTTAAAGTTGATATAAATAGTAACTTACAATTAATTAACGACTATACATAATTTAAGTGACTCACCAGAGTGTAGAAAGTAAGAAAATCGGAATAAGGTAAGAAAAGAGTAAGGAAAAGGAATAACTTCTCGCCGAAGCACAGATTTCAATTCGCCCGATACTTATATTATAACACAAGAAAAGCCAAATCGCACTAGGAATATATTGATAGATACTACTTAGATGTTAAATACAACGCGAAAAATAAACTTTGTTAATTCAAACGGAGCGCTCCTAAGAACACGACTGTACGGTAGCGCTACCAGCTTTCGAATCCTTCTTATTGCTTCTTTCTCTGTTTTGGCTTTATGCCGCTAGGCCAAGTACCAGTTTTTGTGAGAACTTGTTTTTTCCTGATTGGTTCGCTTCCTTCCCGCATTAGCGAATGCCGGCTGGCGATGTCGGGCGCTACCGTGATTCTAGATCGGCCAATGCGGCTCCCGGATTTGGAGTTTGTAGTTACGGCCGGCGGGAAAGGGTTAAAGGTGGAATGGGAAAACTTCTCCATAGGGTTTACTAAAAGTTTTTTTTTTTTTTCAGATTGAGATCGCGTAGCAGCGCGGCGGCATATTGAGATATGCTGTGCCTGCCTCGTCTCCTGAGTCCGAGTACCATATTCCACCTTGCTAGCCTTTCCTCTAGCAGGGATAGGTCCTTATTTTTATATTATTACTAAATAGATATGTACTTTTTTTTTCATTTCTTTCCTCTCCCCCTTTTTTTTTTAATTTACTTTTCTTTTTTTTCGATTATTACGTTTCTATGTATTTTCCAGAAGAAGAGATACCTCGCTCCAACATTTCCCTTTGTGCTATATACGTACGTGATTTTTTTTTTACTTTTACTTATTGTGACGGATTCTGTCCATCATGGAGATTTCTCCGACTATTTACACCTATTCCTCTCAAATCTGACGATTTAAATTCTCCCGCGCTCGAGAGATTTACAAGACGTGGCGCCACGGTCGCGCGGGAACGACGCCGGTTGGTCACAGGGATCTCGATTTTTGGATTGGCCATCGATTTATCTCTCGCTCCCGATTGGTCTTAAGCCACTGGCCAGACGAGTATAAAACAGCGTGCAAAACGGCGATCGATATCAGTCGGCTAAACGGCCTCCTGAAGGTACCTACTCAGTTCAACTCGTTCAACCAGCTCAATCCTTTTGGCACGGAGAACCCGGTGTCAGGACACTGATTATCCTAGTTCTTTAGAGACGATAGGCAAGGTTAACCCGCTTAAGGTTAGCTTGAAGCCTGGGAGGTTCGATCGTGGCCCCATTGTCGGATTCTTTCCAGGTGGATACCGACCCTTACGTCAGAGGGCCCTGTCAGGAGCGTAACGTATATTCGTACCCATCCCCCGATCCTCCTCTGCGTGAATCTCATACACGGCAGATGCTTTACACCTTAGCTACCTCATAGGAATCGAGGTCTGAATGTAAATTCATTTAAATCATTAATTTTCGAAATAAGGATTTCTCCTTAATTAATATTGCTGCACGAATCAAACGCGTTGTAAAAGGGACTGAGACTTCGTTACAAAATCACCAAGAGGAAGTGACATCTAGTTCACAACGATTTTGCCTTTTTCTCAAATTCGAAGTTACCGACACGAGGTCGGTAAAATCGGGAACTTTCTTTCTTGCGTCCATCAAGACGGAATTCTTTTCATTTATCAGCGTCATCCGCGCTAAAGATGAGATTCATTTATTATTAAGTGATAAACAATAATTTTTCGCCGATAACTCGGGTGTGTTTCGGCGCACTTTCAGCTAATCGAAAACTCGTTACTTAAGGAAAGCGTCGATAAACAAGGGAGGTATTATTCTTGTATTCCATAGTTTCTACGTGTTTGAATAAACAAAATTCTATTTTTACCAAATTGACCACGTCTAACGATTATTCGCTCGCGCCGAACCTTCAACGTTCCCGAAGTAGCCGAATTGACGCTACGGCGATAGAGGTGACCGTTACATTATTTCTTTATTTATTTTTTTTTTTTCTAGTTATTTATATGCTTAGGTTCGCTTGCGACAGGAAATCGATCAGGGCCCGATGGTCAGTCCCGACGGGCTCGCGACTAATTTGTCGATGTTAAATGGGGGATGGATACGCCTCTTCCCAAAGCCTTATGCATCTTGCGACGTGGTGCAAATAGCTGAGGGCATTCGAATAGCAGGTGCTCTAGGTTCTGCAGAGTCTCTCTCGACACGAAGCATGCGGCGTTTCTTTTTTTTTATTTTGTACAGATAGGCACCCGTAGCACAGTGGCCCGATCTGATTCGGTTTATTATTGTTGAGGTGTGAGAGATGTGAGGAGAGGGAAAAGATCTTTCGCAGAAAAATAAACGAGACCCGAAACGCAGGTTTTATTTAATCGACCGAATACGCCTTTTATTTATTATAAAGGAAAAACTGTTAATAAAAAAACACGACGCGTTTCACTTCTCGGGAACAATTCCCTTCTCGTTTATCAGGAATACAAGAAAAAGAACTCTCGATCTTCTCGACCGTTTGCGTGCAGCCACGACTTTTCTTCTTCTTCTCTTCAGTTTGACTGGAGCTCAGGACCAACCAAGCTGACCCAGTCTGGCCACCAGAACCATGCCGGCCAAGAAGCAATGTCGTAGGAAACGTGGCGTGGTTAGTGCCACTTAGTTTCCGGTATGAAGTCGCTCATATAGCGTCAGATGATGGCAGCCTTACTATATACTTTACATAGAGGCGCTAGTGTATTCAACACAACCGGAAGGTTGAAATAAATAAGTCGCGGTAAAAAAACGAATTAATTAACTCAAACTAGAATCTCAATTCCTCTGCGTTGCGGTAAAATATCCTTATATTCTATTCAATATTATCAACTATTTTGTTATACTTAATTATATAGAATATCACAGAACATAGCACATTATACTTTTTATCGATCTAAAATCTATCTATACGAAACAGATAGATAACAATGTGATAAAACTTTATTCATATGTTAACAGACAAATCTCTTTAATTTCGTGTGCAAATTTTAATAGAAGATCCAGAATCTTCCGAGAATGAGAAAAGGCTAGACTAGATATCTTATATGGTGGTAGGAGACCGTCTTTCAATAACTCCTTTCTTAAACCAAGAGTACTCTCTTCAGTCATATCACAGTTCCAATATAAATGGTTTACCGATTGCGTCTCAGCACCGCATTGACAACTAGCTGATTCAACCATGCCTATTCTAAAAAGATGTTCATTTGAGCCTATGTGCCCTAATCTAAGTCTGTTAACAAAGGTAATTTTAACCTCTCTAGATAGCTTACATTTAGAAAACCATACATCATTTGATTTCTTATCCCCGAGAGCGTCGTACGTCCGACCTTTGAAAGTAAACAATGAATTAATATGATTAATTTCTTTCAATTTGAATTCCGTAGATATTATATTAGCCGCCGATCTATGTAAGATGTTAAATTCTTTAAATATTGCAGGAATCGCAGCTCTACCCGTGAGGCCGTCGGTAATCTCGTTACCGACAATTCCGCAGTGCGAAGGAACCCATAGAAATTCTATTTTTCTGTTATAAACTGAGATTCTATGATGTAACGATTTAATTTCCAAAATAATCGGATGTCATTTGCAATTGATTTCCGCACGACTCAATGCTGAAAGAACACTAAGAGAATCCGAACAAATAAGTATATCTCGTGAAATAATATGATATTTTAACCATTTCAGAGCCTCAAAAATAGCAGATCTCGGCCTCAAAGATATTTGCCTTATTAATAATTTTAAAAGAATTAGAAATATTCAACTCTGGAATACAAGAAGCGAAACCAACAAACTTCTTGTTATTGCCCTTAAAGCCATCGGTGAAAATTTGGAGCCAATTATCTCAATCCTTATTAATTATATTATTAAAAGAGTTAACCGCATATTTATGATTATTCTTCGTAATATTATTCCTCATTCGAGTATTCGGAATAATAGCATTCAATTGAGGCTTTAGGGAAATTTCGAAACACGGTAAGTAATTGGATCTATAACAATCATGTAGTTTATCTTTAATTTGAGATCAGATAGTAAAAAGAAATGACTTAGAATACAACGGAATTTTCTTCAATCTTTAAAATCTCTCGTAAAATTTTTATTTCGGTATCAAGAGATGTGATTTCATAGAATATACCCTCGTTAAAAATCTAATCGTTAAAACTTCAGCCCTGAACCAAATAGATTGATCCTTAGCTAAATCCAAAAGAATGTCCGTAGGAGTGGATCTGAAACATCAAAGCACCAGTCTGTGACGATATTTTTTGGAATGAACGTCACAAGGTCTACCGTTACGTTTGGGAATAAATAGAATAAGTTTCGGGTACGCTTTTGTTAATATTTGGTATCTGGATTAAGTTATGGTCGATGAAAAATATTTGGGTTTACGTGGATAGAGTGTTGATCATGACGAGGATAGCGACAGACTTTACTTGTCACCCGTCATGCATCAACAACCCGCTCTGACGGCGACGCGTGTGGGGAGGTTAAGAAGTTCGGTGGAATCCCGACGCTCCAAAATGGGTATAGGAAATTTAAGTTACGGTTGAGTTACGGTTTGAGTTGCGGTTCGAGTTACGGTTGGAAGGTCATGACCCTCGGGTAGTGATCAAACCCGACGGCGTGAATTGCCGAATGAATTAGATTCATCTTTTAATTACGGTTTGCGGATGGAAGGTCATGGTCAGCGGGTAATGATCGAACCCGTTGGCGTGAATTGCCAAAAATTAGTATTAGAGATTTTATGTTGCTATCGAATTACGAATTTCGGTTAGCGAATTTTGTTGAGTCCCTTTCTATACCCGAAGAATACCCCCATACGATAGCTACCACACGCATCGAGCCACCCACTGGGCGAACATCTACCCCACTGCGGTTATCGACGTATCGATCTAGGATTCGTCGCTCGCGAGACGAGCGGTGCTCTCTCTCCCCTAGCTACCTAGTAGCTGTGTTATCTATTCCCCTCATTGCTACCTCTCTCGGTATCGATGTGTCGCCGTCGATCGTCGGAGACGAGTAATCGTCGTCTCCTCTTTGTGCGGACATTCGTAAGTGCCTCGCGCGGTACGTGCTATCTTTCCCGTGTATAAGGCCTATGTCTTGCGCGGCGAATAAGTGCCATGTGTCATATTCGCTGCGTGAATTTATATTTTATTCGATAATTAATCTAGATGCGTTACCTTGGTGTTACTGATGAGTTGAGTGTGTGTTCTCTAATGGGAAAAGTGTGCTACCTAGAATCGCGAATTATTATCGTTGCGTATTTTACCCTGGAAAATAATCGATCGCCAAATGTTCTCGTTACGTTCGATATACGCAAAAATGGTTAATTAACATGTGCTCTGTGCGTGACGGATTCCGATCAACGGGACTGTCCCGTCGTAAAGGTTCGTTCTCTGACTTTGCTCCCTTCGTGTTACTGCTATCTGATATCGAATGATTATTACGTTTACTTCTTTAGTTGTTACCTTCGCGTTCTTTTTAGTGCATAATTTTGTTAACGATTGATTTCGCGATATGTATGATTCTTTGTTGTGGCCTTCGCGTTCTTTTTAGTGCATAATTTTGTTAACGGTTGATTTTGCGCTATGTATGGTTTTGAAGTTTAAGATTTTTCAATAGTGAAACATGTAAGCAGAATTCGATTTTGATTTAGTTATTTTCTACCCTCTCTTTGGTCAAGGCCGTCCACCCCCTCTTTCCACAACCTGGCACCCTGAGCGAACCGGGTATACCGCCACCCTTCTTTCTGTTTCCAAGGCCGATTAGTTTTAGAGTTTATGTTTTGTTGTTTCGAATCTTCAGTTTGCGGTTACGTTTTGCGGTTTGTCAATTCCGCCGATAATTAAAAATAGACTGGCGCCCAATGGCTCTTATGGCTACGGAACAGAAAGATCGGGCGAAGTTGGGCGTGACTTCAAAAATCACGTTACAAGTCTAAGAGCTGCAAATTGAGTCTTTTCTAATTTGGAAGTAATCGAACGATTAGCCGAGTGTGAGCATAAGAAGCCCCATTCTATCCTTGAACGAACGAGACCTTTCTATATAAGAAGAGAGGTAGAAGGGTGTGAACCCCATGATTTATAGGCCAAGGTCTTAAGGACATTGATCGCTTGGAGAGTTTTACCTTTCACCTAATTAGCATGAGCTTTCCAGTTTAACTTGGAATCTAATATAACTCCTAGGAATTTGCAATTAGACGATCTACGTAAAACCCTACCATACCATTCAACAGTTAAATTTTCATCAATTAAACTCTTCCTAGTGAATAGCATAAACTTGGACTTTGAAACGGAGATGTTAAGACCTGAAGTTTCGGCCCCGTGGGCAATTCACTCATACCGTATTCGAGATTACGAATGAAATTATCTATATCCCTCTCTCTGGAGTATATAACAATATCGTCCGCATATTGCAGCGAAAAACAATTTCCGATGTAATTATTAATTTTGCGTAAGTAAACATCTGTGAAAAACTACTTTTTTTTTCAAAAAAAGTAAAAAAACGTACGCCAAGTACATAAATGTTACAGAAATATTCAGATCTAAGAAACTGCATTTAAAAAAAAATCCAAAATACAGGTAAATCACACGAGCCAAGTTTCAACAAATACTTTTGAATATCCAACGTCAATGATAATGATTAAAAAATTGTATGATAACTGAAAAATAAAATTGAAAAAATACTTGGCACCCCCTTTCTTTTATGCATGAAGGAACGTGCCAAGTATTTTTTTAATTTTATTTTTCAGTTATCATACAATTTTTTAATCATTATCATTGACGTTGGATATTCAAAAGTATTTGTTGAAACTTGGCTCGTGTGATTTACCTTTATTTTGGATTTTTTTTTAAATGCAGTTTCTTAGATCTGAATATTTCTGTAACATTTATGTACTTGGCGTACGTTTTTTTTACTTTTTTTGAAAAAAATGTAGTTTTTCACAGATTTTACTAATTCTCGAAAACCAGCTTGAAAACTAAAATTGGGATTGGCGGAAAGGGTCTATCAAGAGACGCGGTAGCGTCTCGACGCCAAGAACATAAAAAAAAAAAAAAATTCGTACGAGGCTGGCCGAGGCGCTGCCGCTTCTTAGTATACGCGAATATGCCGGAAGTAAAACTTTCGCTCGATAATTCTCGGAAGATTAACTTCGAATCAAATTTTTGGCAAGTCTTTCATGATATAATTTGGCCATCAGCTTTCGAATGCGCCTAGGTGCGATTGAATCGGTCCAGCCGTTGCTGAGATATCGATGCCGTGACCCAACAGGTATCCGATCAGCGATACTTGAAAGAAAAAATGTGTAGATGAGAAACAGATGGGCGGTATCGCACACCGTTTTACGGGTTGAATAGTATCTGATACGCCCGTCTATTTCTCATCTACATCGGGTCGGGCATCGCGGAGCATCGGGCATCGCGGAAGATTGTGAAATCGTGGCGCGTCGTGCGGGTTCGGTGTTCGCTCGGCCCGTCGGCCGTGCCGGCCCGTCGGCGGTTGATAGCGGGCGACGTAACCAAAGCAAGGGCCCGGGATTAAATAAATAAATGAATAAATTGAAAAGTGGTGAATGTTTGAAAGTGATTTCAAAAGTGTTCTCTCGTCTCGTTCGTCTCGATTCGATTTTTTAAGCGATTAGTGATTGCCGGCAAATGATATAACCTTACAATAAAAACTAAAGTCAAGAAAAATGTTATGATCAAGATTTAATCAAGAAAAATAATTGTTTTCAGTTTCGTTTTTTTTTTTTTTTCACTGTTCTCAAGATCAATAGAATTTTTCTGTCGAAGGTCGGTGTGGTTGTGTTCTTGAAGCGCTACAACACATTTCTACGCTGATAGCGTAGAAATCAAGATTTCTCGGCAGGTCTGTTATACCATTAAGAAAAAATGTTATCGCTTCAACAAAAAAATGGTGT
Organism: Ischnus inquisitorius; assembly: GCA_963924025.1. Taxonomy (NCBI): domain Eukaryota; kingdom Metazoa; phylum Arthropoda; class Insecta; order Hymenoptera; family Ichneumonidae; genus Ischnus; species Ischnus inquisitorius. Next base: position 9,581,267 of record OZ001249.1, read on the forward strand.
AACTCTATCTTCGGTTATCTTGACAGAGGAATTACCCAGGACTCTTTCATTGACTTTCATGATAAGTCAACTTCGCCAGCGCTTCGTTCGGTTCTTGCAACGAAAGAATTTTACCAATTTTCACTTCACTTCTCCGGACGAGAAAATTAAAAAATAAATGTTGTACTTCTTCAAAGAGCATCGAAGAAGAGAATTGAGGATTTCTTTGTCATCCGGTCGAAAATATCAATGTAACGGATGGCAGAGTTCTCTCGTCGAGAGAATTGTTGGAATGGACGGTATCGTTGTCTCGTTGCGAGAGCCAAGGTAAGAGGCAGTAGAACCTTTCCGCCAAGACAACTGGAGATACAGTTCTATCGATAATAGAATCACAGATTTTTTTGATAATGTAATGAACCATGCCTTTCAAATACAAATAAACGTTACTTATCGCATAAAAAAGGGGACGTGCCAAGCATGTTTTTATTTTTATTTTTAATAGCATGAACTTTTTATATAGTTAACATTGCATCTATATAAAAAAAAACATCTATTACTTGGCTCATATGATTTTGCTATGGTTTTTAATTCGGATTTTTTTAAATTATCGGTTTTCTTATTTATATACGTTTTATGTACTTGGCGTACGTTTTTCACTTTTTTGGAAAAAAAGTAGTTTTGGGGGATTGTTTCTTACTTTGACTCTCACAGCGAGACAACGAGACGGTCCGTTCCAAAAATTCTCGCAACGAGAGAATTCTCCCACCCATAACTTCATCATTTTTCACCGCATGAAAAAAAATCCTTAATTCTTTTCTTCGATGCTCTTCGAAGAAGCACAGGAAAAAATGAAAAATTTTATCATCCGGAGAAGTTAAGCGAAAAATGGTAAAATCCTTCCGCTGCAAGAACCGAAGGAAGCGCTGGCGGAGTTGACTTATCATGAAAGTCAATGAAAGAGTCCTGTGTAATTCCTCCTGTCAAGATAACCAAAGACAGAGTTATAACATTTTTTTGTCAAAGCGATGAGATATTTTCTTAATACTATAACAGACCTGCCGAGGAATCTTGATTCCTTCGCTATCAGCGTAGAAATGTCTGGCAGTGCATCAAGAACACAATCACACCGATCTTCGACAAAACGATTCTCTTGATCTCGAGAACAGTGAAAAAAAAACGAAACTGAAAAAAAAATTTTGTCTTGATTTTGTAAATCTTAATTCATAACATTTTTCTTGATTTTAGTTTTTATTTTAAGGTTATACATTTGCCGGCAATCACGAATCACTTAAAACATCGAATTGAGACAAACGTGACGACACGAGACGAGACGAGAGATCACTTTTTTGAAATCATTTTCAAACATTCACTTTTTAAAATAATTTATTTATTTAATCCCGGGGCTCTTGCGTAGGTTAAGTCGGCCGGTTGTCAACAGCCGACGGGCCGACGCGGGCCGGCACGGCCGACGGGCCGAGCGAACACCGAACACGCACGAAGCGCCGCAATTTCACAATCTTCCGCGATGCCCGATGCTCCGCGATGCCCGACCCGTTGTAGATGAGAAACAGAAAGGCGTATCTTTAACTATTCGACACGTAAAACGGTGTGCGATCCTGCCATTCTGTTTCTCATCTACACATGTAGATGTAAAGCAGAAGGGCGTATATCCATAGCCGTAACCCGTTAAATGATAGGAGAGGATGCCCATCTGTTTCTCATCTACACATTTTTTTCTTTCAAGTATCGCTGATCGGATACCTTTTGGGTCACGGCATCGATATCTCAGCAACGGCTGCACCGATTCAATCGCAACTAGGCGCATTCGAAAGCTGATGGCCGAATTATATCATGAAAGACTTGCCAAAAATTTGATTCGAAGTTAATCTTCCGAGAATCATCGACCGAAAGTTTTACTTCCGGCATATTCACGTATACCAAGAAGCGGCAGCGCCTCGGCCAGCCTCGTACGAAATTTTTTTTTTTATGTACTTCGCGTCGAGACGCTACCGCGTCTCTTGATTAAAGAGACAAGGACTAAGTACCGTTCTCTGTGGAAGACCTTTCGAAATGTCCCTATTACCAACGAACGTACCGTTCACATAAAAATTAGCGTTTCGTTTCTCGATCAGTTTTTTAATAATGCGAATAATAAAATCAGACATGCGTAATTCCATCAAGTTTTCGATTAATTTAGCCGGGATTACATTATCAAACGCGCCCTCTGAATCTGGAAATAAGGCACCAACGACTTCATTTTTAGCAAAAAAGTTATAGATATCTGTTGAGAAAACCGCAATATTGTCAACACAAGAACGAGATTTTCGAAATCCAAATTGTGTACAAGGTATAGCAAGTTCAGTTTCCAAAAAAATTCAAGTCCGTTTTTGATCACGCGATCAAAGACTTTAAGTAAACAAGAAGCCAAAGATATAGGACGCCAACCTTTATTTGCCGGCTTAGGAATTAAGCAAATTTCGCAATGAGTCCATTCTAATGGGATCAGACCGTTGTACATAAGTTTATTAAAGATTTGAACTAGTGAATCTAAAATATTATCAGACATGTTTTTTATCACTTCGTTACTAATCAAATATCTTCCAGCTGCGGACTTATTTTTTAATCTCCCTATGATATTTCGTAGCTCATTTTTAGTACACGGAATCCAAATACCCTGAACCGCTGGACGTAAATTCATCGGATGAATATCAGGGAAAATATTCATTAAAGGTGGAGAAGCAAGTTTATCTATACAATTTTTTATGCTAGTTTCTTTTTCTACAGACGGAATCGCAGAAGAAATAGGGTTTATCCCACTGAATCTCCTGACCGTATCCCAAACCTTAATCATCGGCATATCAGGATTCTCCCTGCAAAACGCTTAAGGGGGGATTTTCTTTTTTTCCGACAAACAAATCGATTTTTCGCTGACCGCTGTTTCATATTCTTCAAAGTGTTGAGAATATGTGTGCAAAATTTCAAATTAAAATTCTCAAAAATGGCAAAGTTATAAGCGATTTTATACCTGCGTGTCGACTCGCGGTGGCCGCGCGCTCGTTGTCACACGGCAGGGGTCGGCGCGCCCGGCAGCTGCCCGAATCTGTTGCTCGGCGGACCATAAAAATAACGGGACAGCATACAATAGGCATTTAATTCAATGAAGGACGAGTCCTAACGGTCGTGCGAGATCGAAATATTCGGTGGAGAGTCGCTCAGTCTCGAACGAGAGTTTACTGGAAACAGACGTATATATCATGGATCGAAAACAGAGAAGTGATACTCATAGTCGTGCTGCTAGAACGAAAAAAAGGAAATTTGTTGGGAATATTCACACCCGAGAAACGGAAACGACGTTTGCAAGTACGTCGGCCCAGAAACTGTCGACAGCGGAAGACAGAGAAATAATTACGGACCCGGGTCATGGATATCGCATTATCGCGTTTCTATCGGTTTTCTATGCAATCTCGCAACTCGTAATATGTCGGAATGCAAAGGACCGATCAAATTTGGCGAATCCAGTTCTCGCGGCTTGGGTTTTAAAATAGTTGTGCAGTGCAAGTGTCGTGTGCAATATATTAATTCCTGTCCTCTCGTCGATGACAAATCGTGTGAGATAAACCGGAGAATGGTTTTTGGGATGAGACTATTGGGAGTAGGCAGAGAGGGTATAAATTTATTTTGTGGCTTGATGGATCTATCCCAAGGTTTCAGCACAACCTTGTACTATGCCTCCTTGGAGAACATTTACAGTGGAGCCAAAGCTGTATGGGAGCTGTGTGCGAAAAAGGCAGTGAAAGAAAAGGAAGCGAAGAATGCTGAGCACGGAAATCCAGAGACAGATATTTCTGTGTCGGGAGACGGAACATGGAAAAAGCGAGGATATAGTTCCTTGTTTGGAATCACGACACTCATCGGCAAATATTCAAGCAAAGTGGTTGACCTTGTCGTGAAATCGTCTTACTGTCACGCTTGTAAATGGTGGCAATCAAAATCCGGTACCGAAGAATACGACGATTGGTTCGAAGAACACAGCAGTGAATGTACGGCAAATCACGATGGGTCAGCTGGAAAGATGGAAGTTGACGCGATCAAAGACATGTTCCGACGATCTTGGGAAATGCATGAAGTAAGGTACGCGAAATACATCGGCGATGGCGACACGAAAACATTCAAAGCCTTGTTGGAAGACAAACCTTACGGCTATGATTTGGTCGTCGAAACAACAACGAAAGCTTACGGCGATGATTTCATTTGTCGAAACAACAACGAAAGCTTCAACGCAACCGTTTGGCGATTCGCACCTAAACACCTTCACTGTGGCGCGAAAACGATCGACATCGCGGCTCATTTGGCCGCAGGGAGTTTTAACGAAGGCAGTCCTTAAAACAATGACGACGATTGGAATCGTCGTTGGCCAGCAAGCATCAATATTCGTCGATGCGCGAGATAAGCAGCGGATAGAGAGGTCAACGGGACGCAGCCTCGAAGCAACGAAAGAGGCTCGAACAAGACGCAGAAGCGAAACTGCTTAGTGAAGCAGTTCGCAGTGAAGCTTCGAACAACTCATTCAGTGGAATGAGTTGTTCGAAGCCGAGGAAGGCATCCTGTATGGCCCTGGCATAGCAGATTAGATTAAAAATACTGTAAGTACTCGATATGTCCCATAAACTGTACTCACAACTTTAAACGCGTTTTTCTCGAAACAGCTTTTTCACAACTGGTGTGCACGATTTCTCAAAAACTATTCAACCGATTGCCTTCAAATTTGGACAGAATGCTCAGCTGACATAATTTTATCGTTTGATAAAGCAAAAAAGCAATACGTTTAATAGTTTTTTATTTATGACAAAAAATCGATCAATTTTTTTCGAAAAATCGATACTTCAAGTTCAAAACGTCACCAAATCGTCAATTTTTTTCATTTATTTTTTTCCCTTCATTGAACGATAGCTATATGTGTCTAAAGTAAAATGCTTTTGAGTTTTTGTTGCAGGATGAACGTGAAGGCTGTAATCGTGCACACCATCAAAAAAGGACCATCGCGCATCGAGGGGGGTGGGAGGCGGATTTTTTGATGAAATTGTTTAAACATTTTTTTGTATGTAGTAAACAGATCAATAAAACTATATGCCAAGTTTCACAAGTTTTCCGGTGTATACTTCCTTCACAAAAAAATTCCCAAAAAGGAAAAATTAAGGAAAAATCCTTAAAACATTACAAAAGGTTATTTTTATGGAAAAACTAACTCTAACTTCTACAAATAAAGGAATAGGAGGCTGAAACCTGTCTTATTCGAATTATCTTGATGCAAAACGTGAAAAAACAGGGTTAGAAACGAAAAAAAACGAAAAAAAAAATCTAAAAAAAAAAAGCTGGAAACCTCACAAATCGATGGAATATCGGCTGGGAATAACGGAAAAAATACTTAAAACATTCCAGGAAGTTATTTTGATGGAAAAACTAACTCTAACTTCTACGAATAAAGAGATAGGAGGCTGAAACCTGTCTTATTCGACTAATACCAGGGAACATCATCAGAGACGACCGGGAGCGATACAAGGTAAGTCCGAATCGAAACAACGAAAAAAGGAAAATACGAGTCCAGGAGGACGAGTAATACACGGGAACATCATCAGAGACGACCGAGAGCGATACAAGGTAAGTCCGAATCGAAAAAACGAAAAAAGGAAAATACGAGTCCAGGAGGACGAGAACACCAGGGAAAATAAGCAGAGGCAAACAGCAGCGGAACGAGGTAAGTAAGTAAATTATAAAATAGGAAATTTATAAAAACTACACTTTTATTTATTTTAATATACTTGCATTTCTTTCTCGATCGCTATTGGGTAAATGGCGTGACTTTGAGAAACGTAAGTATATTAAAATAAATAAAAGTGCTTTTTTCCTATTATACTTTTCCTCGATAATCGCTATTGGAAAATGGCGTGACTTGAAGAAAAGTATAAAAGGAAATAAGATAATAATGAAATAATTAATACCAGCGACGTTACTAGGACGCGTACTGGTCCTTGAAATCAAGTAGGCACTATTGTTTGACTTCCATTTTATTGTTTCAGAGTACGAAACCAACAGCGAGGACTAGAGTTCGAAAGAATAGACGATTCCGAAGGCGCCGAGAATGTATCGGAACGATACATCGATGCCGATAGAGGCGATAAAAGACGAAGAATCGATAATAGATTGCAAAGCCGACATCGACTCAATCGCCATATTGGGAAATCGATTCGGAGCATTGAAATGCGATCCGATCAATCCTTTCAAGATCCATATGGATGGATGGACATCGGAGTCATCGAACAAGCGTGTTCTGAACGCATTTGGACTGAAATCCGCGAACGAATTTATGCTAGGGGGCAGCGACAACTACGCCATCTATATCATACTTCGATCGAATGCGGGAACAGTGAATCATTATGGGACGAAACTTACCAAAATTAACGGGGAAAGATCGTGGTTCATCAAACACATAATAATGCACGCGATCAGTTTGATGGACCCGTCGACGCAAACGTTCCAGATGAACTGGAGAGAGCGAGACGATGTGGAGACGTCGCGATACGTGGACAACGAAGACTTCCACAAAAAAACGAAAATTAACATATACCCCGAAGATTGGTCGGAATTTTGCCGATTATTAGACGAACTCGTGACCGAAAAACGTTGCATGACGTCAAAGCACTTCGACGTATCCAACCGATACTTTATTTATCAATGCGTCCACGGACTAAAGAGCCGCAACATAGTCCAGATGATCGATCACAGCAAATTCGATTTGATCGAAAACAAAGATCACGTAAAGTCAATCGAAATTCACACGGGCTTTACGATCTCTCCATATGAGGACGACGCGGTCATGATAGATTTGGTAAAAATAGGCGAACTCGTCGGCAGACGAGATCGACGAAGCTATCACCATTATCATGACTGTGGACAGACAGCGGGGACGATCCACCACGAAGGATTCAAGGAAGCGACGTGGATCACCACGTATATCCCAAGCCAGCACGTGTTAAGACCGTACACAATTAACAACGTACTGTGGCACGCGATCGCGGGCGGTTTGACGGCGCTGGACGAAACGTCGAAGCTGGCAGCTTCTAATTTCGCAAAAGACGGACCGACAAGACTCAAAGCGTACGAGATGTACGAGAAATCGGTAAGAAGAAAATACGTGCACCGAGTCGAATTCGTCGTCAAGTACGAAGCAAGCCGTTTAACGATAGAAAAGATCCAACAATTCATTTCGACCATCAGGAAAGAATTACTTACGACGGGCGTACTCGTTATCCCGAAAAACTGGAAACAGTACATTAGGCAACTCGCCGACTTGATAAATGAGTTAAAAGATCTTGTCTCGAACATACCGAAGCCGACCGACAAGATGTATTTACTAAAGATATACAACGTCGAAAATGCGCTCCGTTTTTTCATCGAAGGCTATAAGGATGACGTCATTGACATCGATAGGCTGGAATCAATCTTCGGCGATGTGAACGAGGCCTACTCCCGCAAAAGATTACACGAGGAATACGTCAAAGACATAGGCGACCTGCCGGAACGGATAATATCGAACGCGACGTTCCCATTCCCAGCGATGGGAAAGCAAATGACGTGGCTATTTAACGCAAAAGACGTTGAATATTTTAAGCCGACTTTCGCAACGATAAGCGAATTGAGACTGTTCGAGACCGCTGGCGACGTAGACGAAGTCCCAAGTCTGAGCGATATCGGGCAAATAATCGAACTATTTGCCATTATTGGCAAATACGCGAGAGCGAACAGTGGCGTCGACGATACGAGGGGCGAATTCGAAGTGGCGAGATTCTTCAGAGTGGATCACATAGAAAAGAACAAAGGACCGAACCTGCGATGGGTTGCGGTAGTAACCAAGGAGGAAGTGGTCGACGCGATGATTCAGCCCAAATCTGTTATAGGGCAGTTGATCTCGTCGCAAGTGTTCTCAAGAAAAGATCTGGTAAGCCGCGACATCAGAAGAGCGTTGGTGGAGGTCGTCGATAGAATTATCGATTGTATCCCAATGATCTTCGTCATGGGATACGACGATATTCGACGACCGGCAACGTGGGCCGAAGTAGGAAAGCAGAGGGTGACACAGTTCCTCCGAGTGGACCCGAAGGCTGTTGAGGAAGCGAGCGCTTTTGGGAAGAACCGCGCGATACAGTCGACGCACACGAGACAAAAAATTCTGCTCAGCGGTAGATTCATCAAACAACGAAAACTAGCGCAAGAATTGACGTGTAAGATCGCCGAATCGAGGAGGGAGATATATAGCACGTTCGAAGTTCCGCCCGAGAAGATAACAACCGCGTCGGTACAGACGCAGACTACCCAAGAACTGCGCAACCCACGGAAAAGACAACGAGACTCGGAGAAGCCGAAAGAAGAAGGGACAAAGATCACGGAACAAAAAAACCAAGAAGAAAAAATGATCCAAAGAATCGAATGCATCGAAATCTCGGACAACGAAGACGAACACAAAAAAAAAACGAAGGAACAACGTCGCCGAAGGAACGTAATCCGTTTAAGAAACAAAAAATCGACATTCGTTCCGCGGAAAAATTCAGTTTCTTTCAAGTAACAACGGAAGCCTCACGAGAGGTAACGGAAAGCGAACCGTCGACGAGCACCGCAATACCGCAAGGTATGCCGGAGATACAGCAAAGGCGGCTTACCTACGAAGAAGATGTTGTGATAGCAACGGCAGCGATCAGGCACATTCGCTTGAAGAAAAACAGAATAATACAAATAGTCAAAGACGAATGGCCCAAAATATTCGGGGGCAGGGGCATATCGAGCTGCGAGACAGCTCTCACAAGAATAGCGAAGAACTTGACGATGTTAAGAAAGATCCTAAACGACGAGGCGCAAGTACAGTGCTTTCATCGTAAATTCGGAGGAAAGAAGTAGAGTGCGCGGAAAGTATGGGGAGGGAAATGAGTCATTAAATCGCGGATGTGACGGCCCGCAATCCTGATTCCGATACATATATTCCCATAAAAAAAAATGCTTTTGGGTTTTTGTTGCAGGATGAACATGAAGGCTGTAATCGTGCACACCATCAAAAAAGGACCATCGCGCGTCGAGGGGGGTGGGAGGCGGATTTTTTGATGAAATTGTTTAAACATTTTTTCGTATGTAGTAAACAGATCAATAAAACTATATGCCAAGTTTCACAAGTTTTCCGTTGTATACTTCCTTCACAAAAAAATTCCCAAAAAGGAAAAATTAAGGAAAAATCCTTAAAACATTCCAAAAGGTTATTTTTATGGAAAAACTAACTGTAACTTCTACAAATAAAGGAATAGGAGGCTGAAACCTGTCTTATTCGAATTATCTTGATGCAAAACGTGAAAAAACAGGGTTAAAAACGAAAAAAAACGAAAAAAAAAATCTAAAAAACAAAGCTGGAAACCTCATGAATCGATGGAATATCGGCTGGAAATAACGGGAAAAATACTTAGAACATTCCAGGAAGTTATTTTGATGGAAAAACTAACTCTAACTTCTACGAATAAAGGGATAGGAGGCTGAAACCTGTCTTATTCGACTAATACCAGGGAACATCATCAGAGACGACCGGGAGCGATACAAGGTAAGTCCGAATCGAAACAACAAAAAAAGGAAAATACGAGTCCAGGAGGACGAGTAATACACGGGAACATCGTCAGAGACGACCGAGAGCGATACAAGGTAAGTCCGAATCGAAAAAAACGAAAAAAAGAAAATACGAGTCCAGGAGGACGAGAACACCAGGGAAAATCAGCAGAGGCAAACAGCAGCGGAACGAGGTAAGTAAGTAAATTATAAAATAGGAAATTTATAAAAACTACACTTTTATTTATTTTAATATACTTGCATTTCTTTCTCGATCGCTATTGGGTAAATGGCGTGACTTTGAGAAACGTAAGTATATTAAAATAAATAAAAGTGCTTTTTTTCTATTATACTTTTCCTCGATAATCGCTATTGGAAAATGGCGTGACTTGAAGAAAAGTATAAAAGGAAATAAGATAATAATGAAATAATTAATACCAGCGACGTTACTAGGACGCGTACTGGTCCTTGAAATCAAGTAGGCACTAATGTTTGACTTCCATTTTATTGTTTCAGAGTACGAAACCAACAGCGAGGACTAGAGTTCAAAAGAATAGACGATTCCGAAGGCGCCGAGAATGTATCGGAACGATACATCGATGCCGATAGAGGCGATAAAAGACGAAGAATCGATAATAGATTGCAAAGCCGACATCGACTCAATCGCCATATTGGCAAATCGATTCGGAGCATTGAAATGCGATCCGATCAATCCTTTCAAGATCCATATGGATGGATGGACATCGGAGTGATCGAACAAGCGTGTTCTGAACGCATTTGGACTGAAATCCGCGAACGAATTTATGCTAGGGGGCAGCGACAACTACGCCATCTATATCATACTTCGATCGAATGCGAGAACAGTGAATCATTATGGGACGAAACTTACCAAAATTAACGGGGAAAGATCGTGGTTCATCAAACACATAATAATGCACGCGATCAGTTTGATGGACCCGTCGACGCAAACGTTCCAGATGAACTGGAGAGAGCGAGACGATGTGGAGACGTCGCGATACGTGGACAACGAAGACTTCCACAAAAAAACGAAAATTATCATATACCCCGAAGATTGGTCGGAATTTTGCCGATTATTAGACGAACTCGTGACCGAAAAACGTTGCATGACGTCAAAGCACTTCGACGTATCCAACCGATACTTTATTTATCAATGCGTCCACGGACTAAAGAGCCGCAACATAGTCCAGATGATCGATCACATCAAATTCGATTTGATCGAAAACAAAGATCACGTAAAGTCAATCGAAATTCACACGGGCTTTACGATCTCTCCATATGAGGACGACGCGGTCATGATAGATTTGGTAAAAATAGGTGAACTCGTCGGCAGACGAGATCGACGAAGCTATCACCATTATCATGACTGTGGACAGACGGCGGGGACGATCCACCACGAAGGATTCAAGGAAGCGACGTGGATCACCACGTATAACCCAAGCCAGCACGTGTTAAGACCGTACACAATTAACAACGTACTGTGGCACGCGATCGCGGGCGGTTTGACGGCGCTGGACGAAACGTCGAAGCTGGCAGCTTCTAATTTCGCAAAAGACGGACCGACAAGACTCAAAGCGTACGAGATGTTCGAGAAATCGGTAAGAAAAAAATACGTGCACCGAGTCGAGTTCGTCGTCAAGTACGAAGCAAGCCGTTTAACGATAGAAAAGATCCGACAATTCATTTCGACCATCAGGAAAGAATTACTTACGACGGGCGTACTCGTTATCCTAAAAAACTGGAAACAGTACATTAGGCAACTCGCCGACTTGATAAATGAGTTAAAAGATCTTGTCTCGAACATGCCGAAGCCGACCGACAAGACGTATTTACTAAAGATATACAACGTCGAAAATGCGCTTCGTTTTTTCATCGAAGGCTATAAGGATGACGTCATTGACATCGATAGGATGGAATCAATGTTCGGCGATGTGAACGAGGCCTACTCTCGCAAAAGATTACACGAGGAATACGTCAAAGACATAGGCGACCTGCCGGAACGGATAATATCGAATGCGACGTTCCCATTCCCAGCGATGGGAAAGCAAATGACGTGGCTATTTAACGCAAAAGACGTTGAATATTTTAAGCCGACTTTCGCAACGATAAGCGAATTGAGACTGTTCGAGACCGCTGGCGACGTAGACGAAGTCCCAAGTCTGAGCGATATCGGGGAAATAATCGAACTATTTGCCATTATTGGCAAATACGCGAGAGCGAACAGTGGCGTCGACGATACGAGGGGCGAATTCGAAGTGGCGAGATTCTTCAGAGTGGATCACATAGAAAAGAACAAAGGACCGAACCTGCGATGGGTTGCGGTAGTAACCAAGGAGGAAGTGGTCGACGCGATGATTCAGCCCACATCTGTTATAGGGCAGTTGATCTCGTCGCAAGTGTTCTCAAGAAAATATCTGGTAAGCCGCGACATCAGAAGAGCGTTGGTGGAGGTCGTCGATAGAATTATCGATTGTATCCCAATGATCTTCGTCATGGGATACGACGATATTCGACGACCGGCAACGTGGGCCGAAGTAGGAAAGCAGAGGGTGACACAGTTCCTCCGAGTGGACCCGAAGGCTTCATCAAACAACGAAAACTAGCGCAAGAATTGACGTGTAAGATCGCCGAATCGAGGAGGGAGATATATAGCACGTTCGAAGTTCCGCCCGAGAAGATAACAACCGCGTCGGTACAGACGCAGACTACCCAAGAACTGCGCAACCCACGGAAAAGACAACGAGACTCGGAGAAGCCGAAAGAAGAAGGGACAAAGATCACGGAACAAAAAAACCAAGAAGAAAAAATGATCCAAAGAAACGAATGCATCGAAATCTCGGACAACGAAGACGAACACAAAAAAAAAAACGAAGGAACAACGTCGCCGAAGGATCGTAATCCATTTAAGAAACAAAAAATCGACATTCGTTCCGCGGAAAAATTCAGTTTCTTTCAAGTAACAACGGAAGCCTCACGAGAGGTAACGGAAAGCGAACCGTCGACGAGCACCGCAATACCGCAAGGTATGCCGGAGATACAGCAAAGGCGGCTTACCTACGAAGAAGATGTTGTGATAGCAACGGCAGCGATCAGGCACATTCGCTTGAAGAAAAACAGAATAATACAAATAGTCAAAGACAAATGGCCCAAAATATTCGGGGGCAGGGGCATATCGAGCTGCGAGACAGCTCTCACAAGAATAGCGAAGAACTTGACGATGTTAAGAAAGATCCTAAACGACGAGGCGCAAGTACAGTGCTTTCATCGTAAATTCGGAGGAAAGAAGTAGAGTGCGCGGAAAGTATGGGGAGGGAAATGAGTCATTAAATCGCGGATGTGACGGCCCGCAATCCTGATTCCGATACATATATTCCCATAAAAAAAAATGCTTTTGGGTTTTTGTTGCAGGATGAACATAAATGCTGTAATCGTGCACACCATCCAAAACGGACCATCGCGCGTCGAGGGGGGTGGGAGGCGGATTTTTTGATGAAATTGTTTCAAAAATTCTTTGTATGTAGTAAACAGATCAATAAAACTATATGCCAAGTTTCACAAGTTTTCCGTCGTATACTTTTTACACAAAAAAATTCCCAAAAAGGAAAAATTAAGGAAAAATCCTTAAAACATTCCAAAAGGTTATTTTTATGGAAAAACTAACTCTAACTTCTACAAATAAAGGAATAAGAGGCTGAAACCTGTCTTATTCGAATTATCTTGATGCAAAACGTGAAAAAACAGGGTTAAAAACGAAAAAAAACGAAAAAAAAAATCTAAAAAAAAAAGCTGGAAACCTCATAAATCGATGGAATATCGGCTGAAAATAACGGGAAAAATACTTAAAACATTCCAGGAAGTTATTTTGATGGAAAAACTAACTCTAACTTCTACGAATAAAGGGATAGGAGGCTGAAACCTGTCTTATTCGACTAATACCAGGGAACATCATCAGAGACGACCGGGAGCGATACAAGGTAAGTCCGAATCGAAACAACGAAAAAAGGAAAATACGAGTCCAGGAGGACGAGTAATACACGGGAACATCATCAGAGACGACCGAGAGCGATACAAGGTAAGTCCGAATCGAAAAAAACGAAAAAAAGAAAATACGAGTCCAGGAGAACGAGAACACCAGGGAAAATCAGCAGAGGCAAACAGCAGCGGAACGAGGTAAGTAAGTAAATTATAAAATAGGAAATTTATAAAAACTACACTTTTATTTATTTTAATATACTTGCATTTCTTTCTCGATCGCTATTGGGTAAATGGCGTGACTTGAAGAAAAGTATAAAAGGAAATAAGATAATAATGAAATAATTAATACCAGCGACGTTACTAGGACGCGTACTGGTCCTTGAAATCAAGTAGGCACTAATGTTTGACTTCCATTTTATTGTTTCAGAGTACGAAACCAACAGCGAGGACTAGAGTTCAAAAGAATAGACGATTCCGAAGGCGCCGAGAATGTATCGGAACGATACATCGATGCCGATAGAGGCGATAAAAGACGAAGAATCGATAATAGATTGCAAAGCCGACATCGACTCAATCGCCATATTGGCAAATCGATTCGGAGCATTGATATGCGATCCGATCAATCCTTTCAAGATCCATATGGATGGATGGACATCGGAGTGATCGAACAAGCGTGTTCTGAACGCATTTGGACAGAAATCCGCGAACGAATTTTCGCTAGGGGGCAGCGACAACTACGCCATCTATATCATACTTCGATCGAATGCGAGAACAGTGAATCATTATGGGACGAAACTTACCAAAATCAACGGGGAAAGATCGTGGTTCATCAAACACATAATAATGCACGCGATCAGTTTGATGGACCCGTCGACGCAAACGTTCCAGATGAACTGGAGAGAGCGAGACGATGTGGAGACGTCGCGATACGTGGACAACGAAGACTTCCACAAAAAACCGAAAATTAACATATACCCCGAAGATTGGTCGGAATTTTGCCGATTATTAGAAGAACTCGTGACCGAAAAACGTTGCATGACGTCAAAGCACTTCGACGTATCCAACCGATACTTTATTTATCAATGCGTCCACGGACTAAAGAGCCGCAACATAGTCCAGATGATCGATCACATCAAATTCGATTTGATCAGTAGTAGTGTACGGTTATAGGGAGACAGGATTTACGCCCTCCATGCGGACACTGGCGCCATACCCCCTCCACGTCTACTCCTCCCCCCTGTCTGGGGCCCCCTAAGCCCCGCCCCCAGCGATTATAGGGACCAATGGGAGCGAGGGTGGGAGAATTCTCTGGGCTCTGATTGGTTGTGACGTGTTCGCCGACGTCTGGCAGACTCCCCCTCCCCCCACTGACTGGGGGGGCCTCAAATCTAGCGGCGCTGCATTATAGGGACCAATGAGAGAGAAGGTGGGAGAAATTCCTCGAGCTGTGATTGGTCGAATGATTTTTCCGTGGCGCCCTCTATAAATTTTTGTCGCCTTTTCAGTACTAATATTACTGTCCGATTTCCCTGCGATCTGATTGGCCCTGTTGGTTAGCGGTCAAGTTCTCATGGCGCCCTCTGTGAATTACCGATGTTTATTCTACAGTCGGTAATGAAGTTACCGTACTCTACAGTCGGTAATGAAGTTACCGTACTCTACAGTCGGTAATGAAGTTACCGTACTCTACAGTCGGTAATGAAGTTACCGTACTCTACAGTCGGTAATGAAGTTTTCGCTCTTTCTCTACTATTTTGACGGTAACACAGTCGCAGCAGGTAAGAAATAAATCGGTATGTTCGGTATACATGATTATTTATTATTATTTAGCATCTTAGTAGCGTTCTGTACAATCCATCCCGTGTCCTTCCCCGTTAAGTAAAGTTTACAATGCACAGTTCACAAAATTGGGATATGTTTGAATACATGGTTATCTTATCAATAGGGCTAAGTGACGCGAAGTTTTATAGTGAGGCCGACGAGAAAAAACCTTACCGCTACTTATAATAATGAATACAACGAGATACGATTAATAATACTGAATCGACGAAATTGGCTGATAATCGGTAAAGTTACTGGTAGAGCTGTGGGTAAATGTTCCATTACGCATGGTCTTGTGTTTTATGAATAGTATATCCTAACCAGCAAAAGGATATATATTCGATTGTGGGCTATTCAAAGCGCACTTTTCTTGTTCTTGATGAGGGCTTTTTTCAACTCGTTTGTGATGAATGGTATGCCCAATACCGTCAATTCCAGGAATACGATGCCGAAGGTGAACTCGATGAACGACGGTTCTAATCGTCGTTTGACGGCCTCTTTCAAAGACTTGAAATTGTCTTTTATCAAGTCTTTGACACGTGACCCGTCCCCCTTGTCTGGCGTCTCTTTTGGTGGGATGTGCATCAGTAACTCGGCACAAAGTACTTCTGCACACGTCTGAACATGTGTGACGTTTCGCTGTAGGCGTCTGAAGCGTTCGTCCGTGCATACTAATAAGCTGATAAGACCCTCGAACGATAGTTTTTGCATCACAACGGCCGGTGAATACTTTTTGCGCTTCTTTGATGGTGATTCTATTCCCTCGTCCTCGTCCTTCTCAGCGGGGTTTTCTTGAACGCGGTGATCAAACGCGACAGATTTTGCGCCGAAACTCGA
The DNA here is from genome assembly GCA_963924025.1 of Ischnus inquisitorius. Classification (NCBI taxonomy): domain Eukaryota; kingdom Metazoa; phylum Arthropoda; class Insecta; order Hymenoptera; family Ichneumonidae; genus Ischnus; species Ischnus inquisitorius. The sequence continues at coordinate 9,597,533 of OZ001249.1, forward strand.
GGTAAACACTACTTCACACTCGCCGACGCGAATGGATGATGGAGTGCGCCAACCCGATCCCCAGGCGATCTTCTGGCTGCCGTCAAAGTACTTCGAGATAGCAGGTAGATGGGTTTGCAATAAACTCCAAGCCGCCGACTCGAAGACAATGCCACCCGCCATGCTGTTGTTCTGGAGCTTGACAACGGGTTGTATACTTCCGTCGGCACGTAGTTGCAGGCCAATGCTCACTTTTTTTGTCTCAGACTGGTTGAGGGTATATGTAGTGCCGAGAATTAGCGGTGATTCGAGACGCTTTTTCTCTTCCTCCGGTAATACGTGTTCCATGGTCGAAGATTGTAAACCGTAGTTCCGTAGATCTTCAACACTGATAGCCTGGCTCATCTTGAACAATGAACCACGAAAACCGTGACACAGATGCAAAGATAAATGCAAATAACCCAAAGGGTGAAAGTCAAGTCTCTCTAGCAGCTCACGGGCCGTACTGCCGAGGTTTGGTGTATCGCGGCGCTTATATGTGGGTGCAGGACGCCATGGCGCTAGTATCTGTATAAATTTCACATCCTCCCCCGGTGGAGGGGAGAACCAGTTATAAGATCCCGATGCATACGTTAATTCAAACACCTGCATACGTGAAAGAAAAGCCGATATACTTGAGGAAAAGATATCGATCTTTGAATAATACAAAGGAACGCCGAAACTATAAATTTGGTGTCCCAGAGATCTGAGATATCGATCGCTGGACCACACAGGTGGAGATCGTCGTTCCCCGAAAAGTCATAAAATGGAAAATAGTTGCCAGTCACAACACGCATTTACCCTACATTGGAAATTCGGCGATTTCCTGTAGCGTATCGTCACGGTCGTAAAACCAATCTAGACCGTTAGAATTGGTCGATCGTAAAAACAAAAATGCGTCGCATCTTTGAGATAAACAGATATGTGCAGCGGGGGTTTCCATATTGTTTAGCGCGAGGAAAAGAGAGTTTAGCGCTGAATCGGTCTATAGATCTCTATCTATTTTAAAAGGTCACAGTTGGGCCACGGGTATCTGTAGTCCTTTTTTTTTATGACTGCTAAGTTCTAACCCTTCAAGCGGAGCTTCGAGAAACAGATTTTTTCTCGAGAGGACTATTCAACCGATTTTCGACGGTTCGAGAATCTGTACTAGTTACAGCTAGTATTGTTTTTATGTATAAGACCCGTGACGTATTATAGTGCAAGGTTGCGCGCAAAGTCAATAGAATAGGTTCGCTTCAGGGAGTCCTATGTTTTCCCTGCCGTCATGCATTGCTTTGAGACACCGAAAAGAGGTGCAAAAAAAAATAAGCCGGGTCGCTACAATGAGAGCAATATCCGCCGTTTCGAAAATCAGAGATCACGACGGCAAGAACAATGTTCGCCGCATTCCAAGCAATGTCTGTGGGTGTTAGTGCGGTGTCCTCTGTTTTGCGCATTTTTCTCAACAAGAAAATGTGGTAGGGGGTGTACGAGAAAATCTATAAAAGGTTTGGAAATTCAAATCTTTTACAATTCTCTGTTGAGAACTCGTTCGTGAAGCTTCGCTCAATTTCTTAATTCTCGAACCGTTCATTACGTGACGCGATCTTACTCAAGTTTTTACGGAATCACGGTATATATATATATATATATATATTGTTACGTCTCGAGGTTGGAATTTTGTAGAAACGCAACAGTTATTAATACGATTTTGCTCCTTTTTTGGTTTGCAAACACAAACCTGGGATAGGAGCGCGAGTCTGGTGAATATATTTGCGTTTTAGTACGTTACCGTGTTGACGCTCCTAATCCAAAGTGATGAGGTCCACCGTGGATGCGTCGGAATCCTCGTCGGGTGTCGCCTCAATCGGCTGAGGGTGGTATTCCTGAGGAGGAACCGTCGCAACTCCAATTGGCGCTGGTACGTACGGCTCAGGATTATCCAAAATAATCGATGGGCGTTGTACTGGTGTTGGCAATACACGCGCTATCGGTACACGTGGTTTTTCACCGCGGGCACCAAGTTCAAAATTGTCTCGCACCACTGTCTCTACGAGGTTGGTGATGTTTGTGGACAAAGTGCTAGAACCGCCAGCGAGGTTACTGCTGGTTCGAGCACGGTTAAGAATAGGGACGACGGCGGAACAACTGGCGGAGTTATCGCTGGTTGCCACGAAATTGTCTGCAGAAGCAACGGCGGAACTACCGACGGAATTCCCGGCGATGTTACCGCGAGGAGCTCCGAGGGCGATCGCGTACGCTTTGCGCAATTGAAATTTCGCTCCGCTTCGGCGTTTCTTCCCCATCGACGATAGGAAAAATGGCTTGTAGAAATTGGCGTGCGGATTGAATTTCGCACCGCCAATTGAAATGAAAAATTGTACTGCGTGCTCAGTGTTCCAGCACAGCAGTGTAGGGTGTTGGTTCCACGTGCAAGTGGAAGTACCACAGCGGAACAACACAAAGATTTCGTCTAATTGCGTGCCAATTGACTAGCACCGCAATTCGACGAGATAGATAAGAGGTGTTTGGGATTTTTGGATTAATCGCAGAACTCAAGGAAAGTGGGAGGGATTCTCCGATCACCACCACTTGAAACACGAGTTAAGATTAATCACTATTTATTTAAACTTAAAACTCAAACACAACTGTCCGTAAAAATATAACAAAACAATAATCGAATTATTTTTAAAGTTTACGAAAATATAACTGGGCTATGCCCTTTAATGAGTTTCGAGTGCGAATTCGTGCTCGACACTTGTTATTATGAAATACGTTACTCGCGTATACCTTGGCTTCACTTTGCGTACTTCGCTCAAAGGGTTTCGAATATTTTGTTCTCGCGGTACGGAGTTCTCGACGAGACTGATTAACCGTCTGTTCTGGGGTTGACCATTACGACTCTGTTCCCCACTTTTAATTGTCAAAAGTGCTGACGATTAGGATGAGATGTTTTGTCGTCGCACGGTACTCGCCTCGATTCTTCGAAGGGATATGATAACGTGCGAGGGAACGTCTTCGGACGTTCCGTCGCACGGTGCTCGCCTTGATTCTCCGAAGGGAGATGATAACGTGCGAGGGAACATCTTCGGATGCTCCGTCGCACGGTACTCGGATACCTTATATTCTAGACGATAAAGTATCGCTCGCGAAACTCGCTGCTCTCGCATCCCGAGAGAAGCGAGAACAACGAGCGTGATTAGCGAGTCTTGAAAAATATGCATTCTAAGATGCTAGAGTGAATAATAAACGAAAGAAAGAAAAATTAAACATATTAAATTCGACGTGATTTTGGAAGCAGGTGTAACCTCGGACGTAACACCTCCCCGTTTTAGTCGGATGCAGTGCCACGGCTCTGCAGACGAGAAGCGGCTAGACGCGATGATAGTTCGGCGTTAACACCTGCTAGGCTCGTTGTTGATATGCCCGGGGAGAGTACGGGATACATGGTGCGTGGTGTCTGCACCGGTACTGTTGTTGGTCCTTGTTGGTCGTCTCCTGATGGTTCTTCCTGTTGTTGTGCAGACTCGATGCTCGCACCGGTGGCGGTATTTCTTCGGTGTGCCAACGTGAGAAGAAGCCCAGTGACTGAGCTGAATATTGCTCCAATAAGATGAACGCTCCATCCATAAATTGCGTGGAGAGCATATCCTTGGATGCATGTGTCGGTGATGTACTTGATCATGGTTATCACCGCGAGAACGCCAATGATGCCTCCACTCGCGGATCCGAACTTCATGAAACCACTCCAGAATTTTTCCGACGCGTTATTGGCGATTTGATCGAGCGTGTCCTCATCCAAAAACCCACGTATCGACACGCTTCCGGGTTGGATTTTGTAACCCTTGGTTCCACGAGCTATGTTGTTCAGAAGAGCCGGCTTTTCGGCTGGAAACATTATTCGTTCTCGAAGCTTATTTATGTCCGTTTCGGAGTATATGCCGCTGCTAGCAAGATTGCCGGGTAACGTGTATTTCCAAGTCGGCCGAGACAATGGTTCTAGCGATTGCGGCGTCAGGACTTCGATTGGTTCCGGTGAAAATCGGTACCATGTTCCTTCTATCTGATATTGAGCAGGCACCACAGGATCGCAGTTTATTTGTGTCGCTGATTTGACGAGCATCCGTGATGTCGCTGAGAGAAAGAATGACTCGTTACGATATGTAACCGGTAGTTCCTGGTGACATTCCTCCGTACGTCTTAGTTTGCAGTCGACTGGTACGCACTTTATTATGTGCGCTACCTCTCCTGCGACAACGGACATGTAGCCAGGCCCTTTCATTACTGTCCGAGCAAATCTTTCTGGCAGTAGGGCTGCGGTTGATAGAGCAGCTTGGAGGATTTGTCTTTCGAGATTGCACCGTTGTACTACTACATCTCGATAAAGATTTTTCATTTGTCTACGGACATGTTTCTCGACATATATAAACTTAGAATTTATATAGGAGAACATGTCTAAGTTGTTCACGGAAATTTGTTTTCTTGCGGCGAACGACTGTCCCTTTAAGGTTTCCAAGATGAAAAGCTTCGGGTGTTCGGTTCTTATCAGCTTGTAACCGCAAACGAGATTTTCCGCTCGTTTGGCTAAAGCAAACGTTGTGTGTTCCGTGGTGAGCGTGTAGACGTCGGGAAGCCTTGAACCGTCTTCGATGGTGGTAAATTTTGATGCAAGGCCTTCGTAGAGTACATCGTACCTATTGAAGTTGCACGAGTCCGTTGGCATTGGTTTCCAGAATGCGCTGTTTCCCTCGATGTCGATGCAGGCTCCATCGGTCAGCTGGCATTGAGTTCCTGATTGGAGAGCTATTTTTCCTGCTTGCAGATGAACCACGGCTTGGTAGTTGAAGAGAGATATTTTTACCGATGCTTGGACGACGACATCGCTCCAAGCTCCAAACGGGTCGCTGTATTGGGTTCCCTGACACTGGCCGCTCATCGATATTGTACCCGCAAGTGTGACACTTCGAGTAGTTGTATCGTTGCGGCGGAGTCCATGAGCTTCGGCTGCGAAGCCGAGTCGGATGATCCCAGACTCCTGTAGGCGTTGACATGATGCCTCGTCCAGCTCGTGTAAATATTGTTGGAATCCATTATGGACAAGCGAGCTGTGCGAGTGCATACCGCAGTGCGTAATTATGCGGGAAATCTCGACCTTGCATTGGATTACCGCAGTCTCCGAGAATTCCGACAACTGCAGCAACTGGATGTAGGTTGGAGTTGGTTCCGGTTCGCTTGCTGGAATTTCGCATTCCCTCACGTCGTTTAACGAGAGCGTCGTTACATTGAGCGTTGACCCACCGCAATCGTACCCTATGATGGCCTCGGCGAGTTGTAACCCGCCGATCACGATGAGCAGGATTACGGCTGGCGACATGATGCCGGAACTTTGGTCGATTGTCCAATCGTATCGTTTTTTTTCCCTGCGAAAAGACGAATTATTGTAACCGAGTCAAACGCAGTTTGTTCGCGTGTACAATCTTATCTTTTCCCTTAAATTTTATTTTTACGTTCCCATCGGGAAGAATATCAAGTACTTCGCAAGGGTCAGTGTACTGATCGTAAAACTTTCCGGTTTTCGGTTCTTTTAGAACAAGGACCTTGTCTCCGATCGCGAAGTTTTGTTCGTGCAAGCTTCGGTCGTAGTACGTTTTCGATTTTTGTTTTGCTGCTTTTAGTTTTTCGGCAGCTAACTCCTGGAGACCATGGATTTTGGTAAATAATTCCCGTAGATATTCCGCGTACGTTGGTTCTCGACACTCTTCGATTCGATCGTTCTTGGCGGGTTGTCTCGCCAATTTTCCGAACACCAACTCGTGGGGCGTAAAACCAGTTCCCTCGTGTTGACTGGTGTTGTACGAGAACATAGCCATTTCCAAGAACTCGTCCCAATCGGCGTGTTGGTCCACGTAGTGTTTTAGGTACTCGACAAGCACGTGGTGCGAGCGTTCGATAGAGCCGTTTGATTGCGGATGGAAGGATGTTGTTCTAAATTGTTTAATACGAAATTTCTTCGCTAAAACCTTCATGAGGCTTCCGCAGAAATTCGTACCTTGATCGGTGAGAAGTGCCTTTGGCGCACCGAATCGTGTGATGAAATGTTTGACAAAAGCGTCCGCTATGTCCGCTGCCGTTGTGCGTTGCATTGGTATCGCCAATGAATACTTCGTGAGGAGGTCTTGTATCGTGAGGATGTTTGTGTTACCTCCACGAGTGACAGGAAACGGCCCTACAATGTCCATCGCTATTTTGTCAAAAGCGCTACCCGGAGTGTCGGTTATCCTCATTGGCTGCTTCGTCTTGACGCGAACGAGTTTTTTCAGTTGACAACTGCGACAACGTTGGATGTATTCCTGGATTTGTGTTTTCATATTTGTCCAGAAATAGTTTTCCCGAATACGCTTGTACGTCTTGGTGACGCCTTTATGACCGCCTACCAGCGAGTCGTGACATTCTTCGATGATGCCGTGTCGGTCTTCCATGGGCGGCACGCGTACGAGTTGCTGACATATCGTGAGTTGAATCGGCAAATCGTTAAGATTATTGCAAAAGATTTTACGTATATCCGCCCAGAGAATGTTATCGATTTTGTCTGATTTGGCAACGCTTACCGATTTTAACCCCAACTCGGCAATTACATCACGAAGTGAAGCTATCGATTCGCTTATGTCTTCCACAGCGACGTTAGTTCGCAAGTCCCCTTTTACTGGTAGACCAATCAATACTCTACTTCCTACCCGACTGACCCCTGCTCGGCTCAAATTTAAGGGTCCATATACAGGAAGGAGTAGCGCGGATGCCAGATCTTTAGCCCCCTTATCCACGGCTTGATTTTTCGTTGTAATAAAAAACACTAAATTATCCTTACGCATTGAAAGGCTATCTCGAGTTTCCAGTAATCCGAATGTATCTGTATGTTCGGGCGTATCCGACCTAGCCGAACTGGTGGAAGAAGCGGCAGAGCTCACCGATTTTACTTCGTCTGAATCGATATTTTCAGAACTTTCCGATTCCTCAGATTGTACCGGTATCATTGCGATATCATCGTCATCGATCACTGTAACCGGCGGTTCGGTTACAGTATTTGCATGCGGGGTTTCACGGCTTGCTGCTTCTTCCGGGCCAGTTTTCCTTCTTTTTCTAGTCTTCGAGAAGAATTCTATGACGTCTTCACCGTCGGACAAATTCGCTTGCGCTCGCGTGCGAATCGGTTTTACAATTACGACCGATTTGTTATTTTCAGGAGGGTTCCTTGATAGCGCATCTGCGTTATTATTTGCCCTACCTGGCTTATAAACAATGTTGTACTGGTAATTTTCGAGCTTAAAACGCCATGAAACTAGTCGATTCGCGGGGTCTTTTACGGAATGCAGCCACACCAATGGTTTGTGGTCTGTTACAAGCGTAAATTCTCGACCGTAGACATATGGTCTGAAATAGTTCACGCAGTAAACTATCGCTAAACACTCCTTTTCTATTGTTGAGTATTTTTCCTCCGCAGAATTTAGAGTTCGCGACGCATATGCTACCGGTCTATCGCTTCCAATTTTGCCTTGGCTGATTACTCCGCCGATTGCCGTTCCGGAGGCATCCGTTGTGATTATGAACGGTGACGTGAAATCCGGATGTAGCAACACGGGCTCTTTGCACAACGCGTCTCTCAAAGTCGTAAACGCTTTCTCTTGAGCGTCTGCCCACTTGAAGATCGCGGATTTTTTCAGGAGTTGAGTCAGTGGCCTCGCGATGCCCGAAAAGTTATTGATGAATCGGCGATAGTAACCGGCCAAGCCAAGAAATTGTTTAATTTTAGTTGGACTGGTCGGTCGCGGATAGTCTTTCAATGCTCCTAGTTTTTTCGGGTCTGGCCGGACGCCATCTTCGCTTATGACGTGTCCCAGATATACTACTTCCTTGCGCAAAAACTCGCACTTATCCGGTTGTAGTTTTAACCTAGCTTGACGCAGTTGGTCGGCTAAACGTTTGAATTTGATCTCGTGTTCGCGTAACGACGTCGCATACAATACGATGTCGTCTAAATATACAAAAAGTTCGGTGCCCTGCAAACCACACAACACACGATCCATTAATCGTTGGAACGTGGCCGGGGCGTTTTTAAGGCCGAAAGGCATTCGCGAAAATTGATAATGCCCGAATGGCGTTGAGAATGCCGTTTTGTGAGCATCTTGCGGGTGCACCTCGATTTGGTGGAATCCACTCGCGAGATCGAATACCGAAAAATATTTAGCGCCGCCCAACTGGTCAAGTATTTCGGTTATGTTTGGGAGCGGATATGCATCCCCTATCGTTTTCTCGATTAATTTACGGTAATCTATGACCATTCGCCATCTAGGGTTCCCCCGTGAATCGGCCTTCTTCGGGACGATCCACAGCGGTGAGCTATATGGCGAATCAGAGGGTTCTATGATTTTTCCCTCTATTAGTTCTCCGACTTGTTTCGTGATTTCGTCTTTATGCGCTGGCGGAAAACGATACTGCCGTGTAAAGACTGGTTGTTCATCGATCGTTTCAATTCGATGTTTGATCGAGTTCGTTGATCCCAAAAAATCTCCGGGAATGTGAAAAAGATCGCGCGCGTCCCGAATTAAATTATCGACGCTGGCCCGCTCTTCATCGTTGAGATGGTCAAGCCTAAGCAGCGTTTTTATTTTCGATATTTTTTCATTTGTGTCGGTCGTGTCCGATTTTACCGTCTGTACCGTTCGGTCTTGTACCTGTAGTTCAACACGCGGTTTGTCCCGTAATTTTTCGCCTGAGTTTCGCGGATTTTTTTCCGAGCCCATTTCGATATTAGGACTATCCTTTTCCGAATCGCGATTGAGGAGTTCGAATGCCTCTAAGGTCACCGTGGGTACGGTGAACTCCACATCTTCTTCGGCTGTGTTGAAAACTTTGAGGTATGCTATGCCATTTGTATTGGTTACAGCGGCTTCACCGATATAAACACCGTCCCGAACATCTAAACGAGGAAGATATCCTTCCTTAATTTCGGTATTTTTGACGCGCACGTAATACACGCAGCTCGATCGACTGGGTATTTTAATCGTTTCCCGTGATTTGAATGGAACAACTCGATCTTTCCATTTTACGGCTTCCGCATCCCAATCTATAGTTGCTCGATTTAACCCGTGAAATTCCGCGCCGAGAATACCGTCTTGACTTAAGATCGTTGAATCGTCGATTGCGTGGAATTCGGATCGAGTCCCCAAAATATCGATTTCCGTTGAACCGATCGTGTATACGGGATTTTCCGATATCCCTTGTAATTTCAAGATATTATTTTTATCTATTTTCGCGGTGTTTTTTAAGGTCTCGACTTTTATGAGATTAGCCTCCGATCCTGAATCTACCAAAAGTTCGATCTCCCTAGTTAACTGCGGCCCTCGAATCGCGATACTCGGGGTAAACGTTCGCCGATTTATTCGGACGTTGACGGTGCGGATTCGTCGTTCGTTTGCACTGCGTGCACTGGGCGCTCCTTCGCATTGTCCTTGCGGCTCGCGCCCTGATTCGCCGAAGGTTGTTTCGCGTTTTCCGATTTTAGTTCGTCACGCTGACGTTTATGACAGTATGCTTCGGTGTGATTAGGTACATTACAGTACCCACATATGACGCGTTCCTTTTTTTTATTATTCGACGCGTTTTTTGGGTTAGACGGCGCCGATTTGCCTTCTTCCGTTTTCTTTTTGGGTCGTTTTTCGGGATGTTTTTTCCAACAATCCTCTTCGACGTGCCCCGACTTCTTGCAGTGATTGCACCACGCGGTAGCATTTTCCGTGCTTGGTTGCGCGGCTTTCGGGGTTTTAACCGATTTTTGGGATTCCTGGAACCGTGTTTTGTCGCGTTCCATCTCCTTTTCGATTTTTATGGCGGTCTGATAAGCCGCTGTCAAGTCGGGACACCCCTCGAATTTCAAGCGAAGGCGAAAATCGGGCGGCAACCCTGCGACGAAACATTCCATAGTCTCGTCCTCGAGCGCGTCTCTTTGCGCGCGTGAAAGTCGTCCCGTATTTTCTGCTTCCGCTTCGCAAATCGCGGAGTGTACGTCCTTTACTCGACTTATGTAATCCAATACATGCTCGGTTTTACCTTTGGCAATATTCCCCAATTCGCCCTTATATTGATTAACCGACCTGGAAGCCCCGAATATTTCCTTGAGGCGATCGGTTAACGCGGAGACCGTTCGGAACGTTTCGTCTTCTACGGCTGTGTACGCGCGTCCCTTTAACTTATTTCGGATCAGACGCGTAAACGTAGGCTCGAGAGACGGAGCGATCATGTCCTTGGTTCGCTTGCATGCGCGGGTGAATTTGAGAACGGGGATATTATCTCCGGTAAAAGTTGGGACTGATTCGAGTACGTCTTTGAATGACAATTGAGTTTGCATCCCGATGGCAACTCCCGGTGCTAGACGAGCTTCCGGTTCTGTATTTTCACCGCGGTTTCGCAATTCTGTTAATTCTCTTCTCAATTCCCGCATTTCTTTTTGCAAGGTAGACGTTGGACCCGTGTCCTCTACGCGTGCGGTTTCATCAGCTGTGTCGGGGATTATTTTTAATCGTTTTTCGATGTCGAGAACCGCGATTTCTCTCTCGTGGAGTTCCATCATTCGTTCCTCGAATTCCAACTCGCGATTTTTATACGTGCCCTCTATTGCAGCTAATTCGATTTGTTTCGCGAGTAATTGGTCCTGCAAAACCATGAGTTCCTCTTCGGTGAGGACTTTCGTTTGGCCTGAAGGGCCATCACCCGGGAACCTTTTGTCCATTTTAGACTAAATAAAATTTTAGACTCGCAGATCCCACCGCTGCCACCAAAAATTCTAACTGATACGTCTCGAGGTTGGAATTTTGTAGAAACGCAACAGTTATTAATACGATTTTGCTCCTTTTTTGGTTTGCAAACACAAACCTGGGATAGGAGCGCGAGTCTGGTGAATATATTTGCGTTTTAGTACGTTACCGTGTTGACGCTCCTAATCCAAAGTGATGAGGTCCACCGTGGATGCGTCGGAATCCTCGTCGGGTGTCGCCTCAATCGGCTGAGGGTGGTATTCCTGAGGAGGAACCGTCGCAACTCCAATTGGCGCTGGTACGTACGGCTCAGGATTATCCAAAATAATCGATGGGCGTTGTACTGGTGTTGGCAATACACGCGCTATCGGTACACGTGGTTTTTCACCGCGGGCACCAAGTTCAAAATTGTCTCGCACCACTGTCTCTACGAGGTTGGTGATGTTTGTGGACAAAGTGCTAGAACCGCCAGCGAGGTTACTGCTGGTTCGAGCACGGTTAAGAATAGGGACGACGGCGGAACAACTGGCGGAGTTATCGCTGGTTGCCACGAAATTGTCTGCAGAAGCAACGGCGGAACTACCGACGGAATTCCCGGCGATGTTACCGCGAGGAGCTCCGAGGGCGATCGCGTACGCTTTGCGCAATTGAAATTTCGCTCCGCTTCGGCGTTTCTTCCCCATCGACGATAGGAAAAATGGCTTGTAGAAATTGGCGTGCGGATTGAATTTCGCACCGCCAATTGAAATGAAAAATTGTACTGCGTGCTCAGTGTTCCAGCACAGCAGTGTAGGGTGTTGGTTCCACGTGCAAGTGGAAGTACCACAGCGGAACAACACAAAGATTTCGTCTAATTGCGTGCCAATTGACTAGCACCGCAATTCGACGAGATAGATAAGAGGTGTTTGGGATTTTTGGATTAATCGCAGAACTCAAGGAAAGTGGGAGGGATTCTCCGATCACCACCACTTGAAACACGAGTTAAGATTAATCACTATTTATTTAAACTTAAAACTCAAACACAACTGTCCGTAAAAATATAACAAAACAATAATCGAATTATTTTTAAAGTTTACGAAAATATAACTGGGCTATGCCCTTTAATGAGTTTCGAGTGTGAATTCGTGCTCGACACTTGTTATTATGAAATACGTTACTCGCGTATACCTTGGCTTCACTTTGCGTACTTCGCTCAAAGGGTTTCGAATATTTTCTTCTCGCGGTACGGAGTTCTCGACGAGACTGATTAACCGTCTGTTCTGGGGTTGACCATTACGACTCTGTTCCCCACTTTTAATTGTCAAAAGTGCTGACGATTAGGATGAGATGTTTTGTCGTCGCACGGTACTCGCCTCGATTCTTCGAAGGGATATGATAACGTGCGAGGGAACGTCTTCGGACGTTCCGTCGCACGGTGCTCGCCTTGATTCTCCGAAGGGAGATGATAACGTGCGAGGGAACATCTTCGGATGCTCCGTCGCACGGTACTCGGATACCTTATATTCTAGACGATAAAGTATCGCTCGCGAAACTCGCTGCTCTCGCATCCCGAGAGAAGCGAGAACAACGAGCGTGATTAGCGAGTCTTGAAAAATATGCATTCTAAGATGCTAGAGTGAATAATAAACGAAAGAAAGAAAAATTAAACATATTAAATTCGACGTGATTTTGGAAGCAGGTGTAACCTCGGACGTAACAATATATATATATATATATATCAATACAGTGTGTCGAAGTGAAGAAAAACCTTGTGCTGCGAAAAAGGTTTATATTTGTGGATAAACATTGTGTTTGGTTCGCGGAAATTTTTTGTTTTTCGAAAAGTGAAAATGGAGGCTCATCGTGCTCGCGTACTCGTTAAGGCGCTCCGTAAGACCGTTGCCTTAGCGCGAATCAGGAGTGCGGTTATCGCGAGACGCTGTACGGCTCTACGGTCCAGCCGACTCGACGGTATGACCCTCCAAAGGGCTCAACGAGAGTTCCGTTCGATTGTGCGACAATTGCCGTTGAGGGTCATTGGTAGGTTGCACAATTACAGTGCGTTCAGTGGGTCGCTCGATGCAATCGTAATTGCAGCGAGCGTCGTTAAAGAGCGCAACGGTGCCAACCTGCACATAGTTCGTGGTCTCGTGTACAGTAGCGAGAACGCGCAATGCGGTCTCGATATGATCGCCTCCGACACCGAAAGTTCCGAGGCTACCGAAGACGACGACGACGGCAATGACGACGATGACGAGACCATGGAACAGTCCGACAACGAGGACGACGACGACGACGAGGACGACGACGACGACAACGAGGACAACGACGACGACGATGGCGGCGACGATGAGGTCGGGGACCAGGTCGACAACGAGGACAACGACGACGACGACGACGACGGCTGCGACAACGATACCGCCTATGACGGCAGCGTGGATAGCGGCAGCGAAGCCGAAGAGGGGTGCAGCGATAGCACGAGAAACGCCGACACGGGTGAAGGCGCCACCGACGACAATCATGACGGAGACGACCGGTTCGAGTCGATCTCCACGGCCGAGACGATCGTCGCGGGATACGGTCCATCGGCGGAGGCGCTTCTCGACATGGAGGTCGATACGATTATGGAGCGTCAACCATCCGTTGCCATGAGTAAGTACTTATTTTTTAAATTTTTGAGAGCATTGCCACAGATTGGTCTAACGCTGCTCATTAAATCATAGGTATAGAGCAATGGCTAAGAGGACCGCAAGAGCACGAACGGCTCAACGGGTATAGCCTGGACGGTCCCTCTATTTCCCCGGTTACCCGAAGACCTGATCCAGCGCTCATAAACAGTCCTGTTTCTTCCCGTCATTACGACCCTGTGGCCGACAATGACGCCGACGATGTATCCACCGTTTATGACGCGGATGAATTTGGCTCCGTCGACCTCGTACCGTACCGGCTGGCCCAAGTGCCATGGTACGATTCGTACGGTGAACTGGGCCAAGGATCCGACAGTCATGACGATGATTACGACGATCTAGTCACTGTGCGGATTATGGAGTCGTCGAGCGGTTTCCCCGAGCCATAAAAATATTTACGATGTCATATCGTATATTTTTAATCCTTTTCACAGGCCGTCCAGGCTCGTCCTCGTCAAGCTCGTCGTGCTCATCATCTTCATCATCATCATCATCATCATCATCATCATCATCATCATCATCATCATCATCATCATCATCGTCGTCGTCGTCGTCGTCGTCGTCATAATCATCATCATCATCCTCATCATCATCATCACCGTCAGCATCATCGTCGGCTGCAGCGGTGTTCGATGCATCGTGGGAAGCCGAGACAGCTGCTGCCGTCGCACAGTTGGTGAGTGGGGATTTTGGGGCACCACAGTGCGGTGGCGGTCATGCGCGACCAAATACCGATAGCGACGTAGTTATAGATAGCGTTAAGTCGCAGAATGTCGATGGCGATGACGATGAGGACAACGACGACGTTAACGATAACGGTGTAGCCCGTCGGGAAGAAGTCGTGGATGACGACGAGCGTATCTTGCCCGAGGGTCATCGTTTTCGGATAATCGGTGTACCGAGGCAACATTTATTAAAACGTTTCAAAATCAATAGTCGCCAAACCGAAATTTCCATCATAACTCCACCACCCTCTATAAATCCAGTTTCTTGGATTCAAAACGCCATTCGCGATATTCACGCGTATTTTGTAGAGGGCCATTCGCCGAACGATAGAATCGGTATTGTGTTTGAGGCCGCCGGTATGACGAACGGTTCAGCTGGCATATCCATGAGGCCCTTATGGCGTTTCAATTACGAGCAATTGTGGGATCTCCTTTGCAGCGTTAATCAAAGCGCTAGAATTCTTTCTGTTTACGACACGCTAATATTCACCGTTACATACGTCGATATGGTTAGCGGCTCGGGCGGGTTAGACAGTAAAATCGCTAGCAATCGTTCCATCGTCGTAATTGGGAATTCTGATAATTTATGCTTTCCTCGATCGCTCGTTGTAGCCCTTGCTAATACGCGTAACAAACGAGATCGAAGCGTCGAATCTAAACTTTTGTACGACAAAATTCGCCATAAGAATTCGAAGCTCCAACGCGACGAGGCTATAAAACTCGTAAACGACGCACGTGTCGTAGTACCGGCGACGGGGTGTACGGTAGCCGAAATCGAGATTTTCCAGCGGCATTTTATAACCGCCGGTATAGCTATAGTTGTACATGACTGGGCCTCTCTAGGTAGCGGCGCGGAACCCATCTTCAATGGGCAATCGCGCTTTCAAGACGCACCGGCTCACACGATATTAAATATCGGTTATTTCGCAGCCGAGAATCATTACTCGCCGATCACGAATCTTTTAGCCTCGGCCGGTGATCGAAACTACTGTGTCCCGTGCAACAAGGCTTATCGCTTTTTGCAACAACACACCTGTACGAGTACATGCCCACGCTGCTATGCATCGCCGCCGTGTCCCGTGAGATCCGCCGACGCTAACGATGAGTGGTCGTGCGAGGATTGTGATCGGTTCTTTCACAGCGCAGCGTGTTTTGACAATCATCTCAAAGTTCGCGAAAGTCGTTATAAAAGACAAAACCCCGATCGTAAATCGGTTTGCGAGACAGTACGCTTTTGTAAAAAGTGTTTGAAACTGTTTGATGCCACGCAGAAAACCCACATGTGTGGCAGATCTTTTTGTCAACTATGCCGTAGTGTACACGGATACAATGAGTTTTGCTACATGCAACGGATTGCAGAGCGCACTGTCTCGGACGAGGGGAAACACCCGCGAACGCTCTTTATTTTCTACGACTTTGAGACACGTCAAGACACGCTGTACAGTAAAACGCCCGGCGACGATACTCGTGAACATATTGTTACGCTTTGCGTCGCGCAGCAGCTGTGCGAGAGATGCTTCTCGGCCGATGCCGATCTAAGTGTTGGACACGACTGTTGCTGGTGCGGCGTGCGGCAGCATATTTTCCGAAGATCGCCCGTCGCGGAATTAGTCGATCTCGCGGTACGTCCTGCAACAGACTTCAGCAAGATAGTCTGTATCGCGCGCAACGCGAAGGCGTTCGACGCGCAATTTATCTTGCGTCACGTTGTCGAGCAGTGTAAAGATGTAGGCACACCGAAACTGATTCTCACGGGAAACTCGATAGTCTCGATGCGCATAGGCCGCACTGTTTTTATCGATAGCATGAATTATTTTCACATGCGTCTCAGTGCTCTCCCAGAGGCTTTCGGCTTCAAAGATGAAATGGGAAAGGGCTACTTCCCACACTTGTTCAACACGCTCGAGAATCAGTCGTATAGAGGTGAACTACCGGCCGCTGAGTTCTATTCACCAGAGACTATGAGTCCCGACGGTTACAAAGCGTTCTTCGAGTGGTACGTCGAAACAGCCGCATCGAATACCGTTTTTGATTTTCAAGTCGAGATCGAAAAGTACTGTAAAATGAACGTAAATATTTTGAGGCGGGCTTGCAAGGAATTCCGGAAAATTTTTATCGAAGTCGGCGATGTTTGTCCATTCACGGAGGCTGCAACAATCGCGTCGGCTTGCTCGAAAGTCTTTAGGCGTAAATTCCTAAAACCGGCGACAATCGGGCTTATACCTAGCGGTGGGTACAGACTCGCGGACAGTCATTCGAAGCGAGCCAATGAATGGATTTTATGGGTCGAACATTGCACGGGTCACGAGATCGAGCATGCTACGCGCGGGCGAGAGTTTAGGCTACCTGAAGGGATACTCGTCGACGGGTACGCTCAGATAGACGAAGATCGGTTTGTCTACCAATTTCACGGTTGCTATTGGCACGGCTGCCCTCGCTGTTTCCCCGAGAACCGTACCAAACGGTCGCGCGCTAACGATGAATCGTATGAGCAACGTTACGAGCGTACTCTGGCAACCGACGCTACGATTCGCGAGCAGGGTTACGTTTTAGAAGTAATGTGGGAATGTACGTTTAACGATGAGCGAAAAACCAATCCGGCAATCGATGCGTTTTTGCGTGATCATCCACGGCTAAAGACCATCAGTCTGAATCCTCGCGACGCGTTCTTCGGTGGTGGAACGGGTAACACCGTCACCGTATACGATGTTGCGGAAAACGAAAAAATCAGCTATATCGATATTTGCTCGCTCTATCCGTATATTTCGAAAACGGGCCGTTTTCCCAAAGGACATCCCACGATTTACGTGGACACAGAATGCGATGCGCTGCTGAACGGTTCGTACGAGGCTCTGGGTACGTCGATTAATGGTCTGATACGTTGTACGGTTTTACCGCCCAGGCAGCTTTTCCATCCAGTTCTGCCCGTGCGCATGCACGAAAAACTTCTTTTCGCACTGTGCCGCACATATGCCGAGGAAAAAACGCAGACTTCGTGTCCTCACGAGGATGTCAACGACCGTGTATTCATCGGCACATGGGTGGTCGATGAGGTTCGGAAAGCAATCGAGGTCGGTTATCAAATCGTTAAAATATCGATTATTTGGGCGTACGAGATGACCCAATACGATCCGGAAACGCGCACTGGTGGTCTCTTTGTCGAATATATCAATACCTTTTTAAAGATTAAGCAAGAGGCTAGCGGCTGGCCCGCGGAATGCATCGATGACGCCTCGAAGGCAAAGTATATCGAAGACTACGAGCGCGCTGAAGGTATCCATTTAACGGCTCAAAAGATTGAAAAGAATTCGGGTCTACGGTCGGTCGCGAAACTTTGCCTCAATTCGTTTTGGGGTAAATTCGGGCAACGGGATAATTTATCGCAAACGTCAGTGGTCAGTAATCGCGAACAATTATTGCTGCTTTTGGGGGACAACGATAAAGAGGTGAAACGCCTACTACCGGTAAACGACGATGTGCTATACGCTAATTGGGTATCGATAGACGAGGCCGTCGTACCTTCGTCGCAAACGAGTGTCGTCATCGCGGCATACACAACGGCTCAAGCACGCTTGAAATTGTATAGCTACCTCGAGAGGTTAGGGAGGCGCGTTTTGTACTACGACACGGACTCGGTGATTTATGTCAGTACAGGTCAACCGGGTGAATGGGTACCGCCGCTCGGTAACTTCCTCGGTGACATGACCAGCGAGTTGAAGAAACCAACCGACTACATAAAGTCGTTTGTCTCGGGAGGTCCGAAATTTTACGGCTATCAAGTAGTGAATAGCGAAGACCCCGAAACGATTACGAAAACAGAGTGCAAGGTGAAGGGTTTAAGCCTGAATTATCAGAATTCGAAAAAAATCAATTTCGCGTCGATTAGGGAAATGATTGAAGCTGATTTACCGCGACGGAATGCAGAGTCAATTCGACTGAATTATTCGACAATTCAGCGAACGGCTCTACACGAAGTTGTAACGCGGGAAATGTCGAAAACGTGCCGAGTCGTTTGCCATAAACGGCGCCATGTCACACACAAACTGTCGCTTCCGTTTGGTTTTAAAAATTAGGCCCTCGGTAAACACGCGAAATTCGTCGTCGTCGTTGTCAACATCGTAGTCGTCATTCTCGTAGTCATCGTCTGTTCCTTTAGATAATATAACTATTATAAGTTATTTGTACGTATTAGAAATAAGTCTGATAGCACAACCGACGGTAATATGTATGTATATTTGTATCTATATATTTGTAAGAACATGTAAATATCAACAATAGGCTGTAGTTTTTCGCTGGTCATAAGTTAAAAAATCTGTACAAAGAAAATTGCGTTAATTGCTGAGAAAACGTGATTATTATAAATAGTTAAAATAAATGAAAAAACGTGCGATTAAGTATTTTTAAATGTGCGCGTTTTTATTAATAATAATGGAAAAACACATTGCACAAAATTTGATTTATTTTTGTAAATACCATAAACATGATTGATACTTCGAAATAATAAAAAATAAATAAAAAAAATCATTTTTCTCCTCGAGAATTTTCCTTGCTATAAGCTAGGCGGCGCCACATGTGCCGTTCAGCTTCGAGAGCACATGTGACCGCGGAATAAAAGCTGATGGGAACGCTCGCTCGCCCGCTCATAAGCTGATGCTGCGGGCGAACGGGCCTGTGTTAGCTGAACCACCGCCGCGCACACGTCGAACAAGCTTCTCGCGACGTGTGTCCTCCGCGCCGTCGCCGCCGCCGCCGCCGCCGTCCGCGTCAAGCTTATCGCCGCGTAGAAACGAGTGCACTCGTAAGAAGTGTTGCAGTGTGAATTTGTACGAGGCAGCAAAAAAAAAAATAGTTTGTAAAATGGATGTGCGCTGGAAACATCCATGGACTTCGTTAATTTGCGGTCCAACAGGCTGTGGTAAAACAGTTTTTGTGCGAAGATTCTTACGCCATCTCGCGGCTATGAGCGATGCGATATTTGGTCGTATTTTATTTTATTATGGGGACAATCTCGACGCCGATACTGCAACTCTCTTTAAGAATTCCTCAATGGCAAATACGAAGATTGAATTTCACGAAGGACTGCCACAACCGGAGGATTATTCCAACGACAACGATTGTAAGAAGTTGGTAATTATCGACGATTTGATGAGAGAATCGTCAAACAATACGATAGTCGATCTCTTTACAAAAGGCAGTCATCATAAAAATATTAGTGTTATTTTTATAACACAAAATATCTTTCATCAAGGACACGGACAACGCGACATCTCGTTAAATGCGAATTATATTGTTATTTTCAAAAATCCACGAGATCGGGCACAAATTCAACATCTCGCGAGGCAAGTTTATCCCGAGGATCCACGATTCTTAACGGAGGCCTATCACGATGCGACTGCGCAGCCGCATGGCTATCTACTGCTGAATCTCAAGCAATCCACGCCTGATATGTGCCGATGCCGTACCAATATATTCCCTGATGACACGCAAATGCACGTGTATATACCCAAAAATAAGCGAGGATTTCGTCAATTGAATTGATTCGGTGTATTTAGGCGAATGTCGGAAAAGCAGCGACAACAGTAGCGCGCGAGCGGTGGTTACGCGAACATCTCGGCGAGGAGTTTGAACATGACGATAAAGAAGAAGAAGAAGAACAGAGCGCCGTGTTCTGCGCGATCGCCGATCGGTAAACGGCACGCCGCTTTTCTGAATGCTCTTTGCCATGCTAGTAAAGAGCAGCAAAGAGCACTCCTACGCACGGCCGACGAATCGCTCGTCAAGTGTATCTGTGAATGCGCTCTCAACGTTTTACACGGTGTCGTAACGCTCAAAAACGGCGTGAAAAATCGTCTAAAAAAATATAAAAAGGTATTACGACAACTAGCGCCGTGGCCGGTAGCAAGATAGAGCGGCGGCGGCGGCGGTAAGAGTAAAGTCAGTAGTGCTGCGCGCAAACGTCGGAAATTCAACTGGAGAGCGAAAAAACGGCTCATTATGCAAAAAGGCTGTGGAGCGTTTCTGCCTCTTTTATTGGCACCGATCATCACGAGTTTAGTCAGTAGGCTGTTTGGCGGCAACGGTGGCGGTAGTGCTGACTTTTAATTCAAACTTTCGAGCTACAATGGAGCACGCGAAGAAAATGATTTTAGTGCCGGCGGAAGAGGCTGGGTTATGGAAAGAGCCGATGACCAGCGGTGGAACTCGCGAGCCGCCTGCCGGTCCACCGAGTGTACAGACACCGGGCGACCCTCTGTCGAGACTTGACGAAGAACTTTCGGAAATTTTACACTCGAAAAAGTATCGCGATGACTCGGAAAAGTGGAAGCAATATCTACAGGTACTGCAGAGGTATTTATTTTTGCTCGAAGCGCGAAAGGGTCCATTAGATTCAACGTTACCTGGAGCGAACTCTGCCATGCCGCACGAGCAGCAAACGCCACTGGGAAACGAAACTTTGAATGATACGGTAATCATCGACAGTGTTCCGCAAACGTATCGACATAAAGCTAAAGCTCTCGTGTCTTATCTTCGCAATTCACCGGCAGCAGTACAACGCATCAGATGGGACCGAGACGGCCGCGTCACTATAGACGGCAGCTCGTACCCAATTCGAATATTGTCGATCTTATTAACGATGCGGCAAGATCGAGAAAAGAATTTAAAGCCGTGGGACGACGTGAGTTTATTCAAAGTCTACGAGAAACCTCTGTGCCGCGCGAATTTATCGGGAACACACCGCTGTGGGCACTAGGAGAGACGAGATTTGGGAGCAAGCGCACGCAAAATAATCTTCACGAGAGTAACGACGAAACCGACGATTCCATCACCGGAGAAGAAGAAGAAGAAGAAGAAGATACTGTTGCAGCGGCGAAAGGAAAACGACCTGCTGGTAAAAGTGCGGACCGCTTCAGGGCCAACAGTAGCCGTGAAGAAGCCTTCAACGATCGGCGAGGGTTAAACGCCGACTATTCGCCGAGACACACAGACAACGTCAAGGCGGGGAATAGGAAGAAGAAGGACGGTCTGCCTGCAAAGCGTGCGAGCACTGGTGAAATCGCAGCGACCCGGGCTTCGGACGCCGCAGCCGCTGAAACACCTCGAGGGTTTACGCATTGGCTAAAACTATGAATGGCCTTTACTGCCGCTGTCTGTTCTAACGTGACCGTCAAAGACAGAGTCGGAGAGAGAGAGAGAGAGAGAGAGATGCCATACGACAAAGTGTATTATGACCCTTCGCACCCGGCTGGCTACGCCGGTGCAAGACGGCTTGCCGAATTAAAAAAAAATAAAGTAGCCGGTGTTTATGACTGGCTGACCCAACAGGATGCATACACCATTCACAAGCCCGTCAAGCGACGTTTCACAAGACTTCGCTACAACGTTGACAACATAGACGATGTTTGGGAGGCTGATCTTGTCGATTTACGCTCGTTAAAGAGTTACAACGATAATACCTGCTACCTGCTTACAGTCATCGATGTGTTGAGCAAATATGCATGGGTCGAGCCGTTACAAGACAAAACAGTTCATGCTGTCACGCAAGCCTTTAAACGTATTTTCGAGCGAAGCACCGGCCGCTCACCCATCTGTCTACAGACCGACAAAGGCAAGGAATTTGTCGGAAAAGAGTTGCAAGCCTTTCTCAAGGAGAACGATATAGCGTTTAGAGTCACGCGTAACCCTGATATAAAAGCAGCGGTTGTCGAACGCTTCAATCGCACGTTGAAAGAGCGAATGTGGCGCTACTTCACACACCGAAATACTGATCGTTACATCGACATTCTACAGCAACTCGTCTACGCCTACAATCATGCCAAACACTCGTCAATTAAGATGCAGCCGGCCGCTGTGACTTTACACAATGCCGATGTAGCGTACGAAAATATGACAAGCGCCGCGTTGAGACAACGCAAAAGAAGGCGTTTCACAGGCGTTAAATACAAGTGCGGCGATTATGTCAGGATTAGTCGAACAAAAGGCACCTTCGAGAAGGGTTACGAGAGGAATTGGAGCGAAGAAATTTTCCGAATCACAAGAGTTACGGTTCGTCAAGGTATCCGTGTTTACGAGTTGAGCGATCTTGAGGGTGAATTAATCGACGGATTTTTTTATACGCAAGAAATCACACCTGTACACGAGAAACGTGTTGCGGAAAATAAAGAATTCAAAATCGACCGTGTAATACGAACAAAAGGACGCGGGGCTTCGAAACAGCTCTTTGTAGGCTGGGTCGGTTACCCTTCGAAATTCAACTCGTGGATACCTGCGTCTAACGCCCACATCCTTGACGACTAGTGTAGTGTATACACTCGGTCAGCATGTACCACGACGAAAATTTTTTTCTCGTGCTGCCGAGTAATAGTAGTATGAAATATTTTCCGAACAACACTACGACAAATTTCACTACGCATCTTTCCCGTGAAATTACCCTTAATGGCCATTGGGTCGTGGGTTTAACCGAAATCCATGTGCCTTGTACGATGATACATATCCAGCGTGACGAGACCGAGGTTCAGTGGACGCAGTGCGACAGAGAAGAAAGGAAAATCAGTCATATACCGTACGGGGTATATGACAATCATGCGGATTTAATGAAAAGTATAAATAGTCTACAAGGAATGAGCGAGGCCGGTATACGCATAGTGAATGCGAAAAACGCAAGCGGCTATGTGGCAATTGAGGGTAAAAAGTGCGGAAAAGAAATTGCAGAATCACTGAATTTCCTGCAGATGAACGACAAGCTACGCGACGTGTTTGGTTTCAACTTAACGCCGGGTAAAGATTGGGAAAGCGACGGGAACTCGTACGTGAGCTTCACGCGCGGAATGCAACGCGAAGGTCAGATGCCTGCTTGCCTAGCTCGTGCTCTCCCCGAAGAACTCTTTGTCTATACGGATTTGCGCGTACCCTACACAGTCGGCGACACACAGGCCGCTCTATTGCGTATAGTAAATCTGAATACTGTCAAATACACGTTTGGCTCGACACAAGTGAAATATTTTTCACCGGCAAATTACATACCGTTGCTCAATAATTGCTTTCGTACGATAGAGATAGATATAAGAGACAAGCTGGGACGGCCAATCACATTTGAGTACGAGACGTTAACGCTGACGCTTCACTTCAAACGGCTCTCTTAGACGAAATGGCGAGCCACTACGCGGCATATTACGAGAATCAAACCGGTGGCGGTGGACGTATGAGCAATGTTTTCGTGGGTGCACCTTATCAAAGAGGCCACGGGATTGGCCGCTTTCTCGGCGGACTCTTCAGGAGTGTACTACCGCTCCTCACGAAAGGCGCTAAAGCCATAGGACGCGAGGCTTTGCGCACTGGCTTGCATGTCATTGAAGATGTAAGCGGGAACAATATACCCTTCAAGGAGTCACTAAAGCGACGTGCCAGAGAATCCGGAGAAAATTTGAAACGAAAAGCCGACGAGAAAATTGCACTACTTATGAACGGCTCTGGCTATAATAAGGCGATCGCCTCGAGAACGATGCAGTCGTTGATTGGTCGCGCAACTCGTCGCACCTCCAAGAGAAAGAGATCTGTCGTCACGAAGAATAAGAAGAAGAAGCAGCAGGGAAAGAAAAGAACCACTGCAAGTGCAACATCACGAAGAAAGAAGAGAAGGACGACACGGGGAAAAGTGACTAAGGCTCGAAAAAATAATAATAAGAGACGCCGCGTTGATTTTTTCGGTAGTGCCTAGATATGTCGTTTCTACATTCACACTCGTGCGAGTGTATGAAGTCGGAGCTCGACTTATTCACAATACCACCAACGCAGACGTCTATAGAGGCATCGCAATGGGTTCACTACAAGCCTGTCTCTTCATTGACGGACGACGGTCCCATCGAATTTGTGATACCCGGCCACGGCGAGGAATACCTGGACCTTGCGCACACGATGCTTGCTGTAAGCCTTAAGGTAGTAGCCAGTGGAGGCCACGAGTACAAAGTTGCACCCGTTGTAACGGTCACCTTTTTCACCGAAGCCAGTTCTCGGTTACTTCGGGAACGTTAGGGATTCGGGGCGAGCGAATAATCGTTAGATGTTGTCAATTTGTTAAAACAATAATTCGTTTATTAGATATCACATGAAAAGTTCAAAATACAATGTGCAGAATCCTTCTTTATCGATGCTTATGTTCTTGGATGATCTCGAGTTATCGGCAAAAGACAATTATTATATCCGCAATTAATAATTAGTCATCGCGAAACTCGAATTTTACCGTAACTGACTCGTCAAGTCAAATTATAATTCATACTCTCGATCCTCGTGAAAAGAAACGGAAATAGACGAATTTATCGACCGAGTGTCGGTAATTCGTGAGAATGATTTTATATTAAATTACCGACGGAGCTATGCTTCTCGGCATGAGTTTCTACGACGCTTCTTGTCGGTTTAAGTTATTATGATTTCTCTCGCGAATTCGCAAGATCCAAAAATGTTTTAGGTTAGGTCCCGATTACTTAGTCTGCTCCTCAATTATACTGTACGACTATGGTGTCAGTCGTATCTGCCGTGCAGAAGTTTCACGCAGAGGAGGATCGGGGAAAGAGCACGAATATCACGCTCAATCCGCGACCCCTTACGTTACACTCCTAACAGGGCCCTCTACGAAAGGCTCGGTATCCACCTGGAGAGAATTCGACAATGGGGCCACGATCGAATCTCCCAGGCTTCAAGCTTACCTCCGCGGGATAACCTAACCTAACGTCTCTAAAGAACTAGGATAATCGGTGTCTGACACCGAGTTCTCCTAGCCTAAAGGATTTTGATCAAATCGAACTGAGAAGGTACCTCGAGGAGCCCGCTCAGCCGACTGACCTCGATCGCCGTTTTGCTCGCTCTTTTATACTCGCCTGGCCGGTGGCTTGAGACCAATCGCGATCGAAGGGATAATCGATGGCCAATCCAAAAATTGGAGTCCTCGTGGCCAACCGGCGTCGTTCCCGCGCGACCGCGGCGCCAAAAAAATTTAAATCGTATGTGAGCGGGAGCTGGGTGGGCTCCCGTCTCACCGTAAATAATTTCTTACACAGCCTCTTCAATCAAGTAGACGTGTTTTTTAATCAAAAACTTGTTGCACCGCCCAATAATGCCTACGCATATCGTGCGTACATTGAAACATTATTGAACTATGGCCCTGCGGCAAAAGCATCGCATCTCACTACGGCTTTGTGGTATGCCGATACACCGGGTGGTTTCGAGTTATTGCCTGGCGCGAGCCCGAGCAACAATGGCCAAGACGCTAGAGCGAGTTATATCAAAGGAGCACGGACCCTGGATATGATTGGCCATCTCCATTGTGATGTATTCAATCAAGACAAATTTTTGCTAAACGGTGTGGAAGTACGACTACGTCTCGTGCGCTCAAAAGACGATTTTTGTCTAATGGAATCACCAGAAAAAGATTGCACGCACAAGATAATCATTCACGATACAACACTGATGATAAGACGGGCGAAAATCAACCCCGGAGTGCTTATAGCCCATGCAAAAATGCTATCCAAAACAACCGCAAAATATCCTATAACACGTGTGGAGGTTAAGGCATTTACCATGCATAGTGGCATCGCTGGCGATACACTGGACAATGTAATACTCGGCCAACTACCAAAACGTATAATCCTTGGTTTTGTTAGCAACAAAGCATTCAACGGAAATAAAACGGCAAATCCCTTCAACTTCCAGAATTATTCGATAAATTTTCTATCGCTCTACGTTGACGGCCAGCAGATACCTGGAAAGCCACTACAGCCAGAGTTCGACACCAATAAAACTTGGATCGAGTGCTACCACACCCTTTTTTCCGGCACAGGTATACACTTCCAAAACGAAGGTATAGACATTTCACGAAGCAGTTACGCAAAAGGTTATTGTCTATTCGCTTTCGACTTCACGCCTGATCTATCTGCCAACTGTTTCACCCATTGGAATCTCGTGAAACACGGTACCGTGAGAATCGAAGTCCGTTTCGCAAAACCCCTCGCATCCACGATAAATTGTATTGTCTACGCCGAGTATGACAATGTTATTGAAATTGATTCAACGCGTCAAGTTATCACGGATTTTAGTGCTTGAGCATACATCCCTCCCACCACGGCGTAACAGATAATCACGCATTCTCCCGCTGAGAGGGCGCTATACGTATAGCCGGAACAGTATTTAAGATCGTCTACCAGCGATCATTCGACATCATTTCGTCTCACGCCTTCAGCATGGACGCAATAGTTGATATTCAAGCGCTATACGGTAAACATGGAGAGTTTCTTCCTAAGGAGATTGCTGTTACCACGCTTCAGGGCGAACATATCGGCCATTGGGTCATCGATCCGCCCTACGATTTTGGCGAATTACCTAAAGAAGTGCGCTCAAGTAATAATCGCCTAACGTGTTTCCACCACGGCATCGAGTGGGTAGACGGCGATACACCATTGTCAAAAGTATACGTGGCTCTAAAGGCTATGTGCCGATACGCGCTCCGCATATACACACGAGGTGTACAAAAAGCGGAAATTCTACGCGATGTGTTGGGTCGCGACATCGTCAACTTGGAAGATTACGAGGGACCGAGCTTCAAGAACATGCCGGCCTACGATACCTGGTGCATCTATCACGGCGTCTCAAAGGAGGATGCCGCAAAATGTGCATTAAACAACGTGGGAAAAATAAAAAGATGGCTTCAAACTCAGATTTTAGATAACGTTAGTCCCATTTACTCGGAACCAGTGGGCGCCGCCGTAAAGAAAGATCGGACGACCGATACGCCCCGAAAAGCGATACTTATCGATATTCCCAGCGATGCAGATCACGACCCTAAGGGGGGAACCTATATAGCCAAGGTACCAAAGACAAAAGACAGCAGTGCGACGCTGGACACCTGCGACGGCACGGTACCTGCGGAGGGTGAAATCGTTGCCCTTTACCGTAATAAACAACTCTCACCACCGCCACCACCGAAGCGCCAACAAACGCCCACAGTCTCCCGTGGCGCTCATCAGCATCAGTGTCAGCATCATCAGCATTCTCGAAGACGTCGCCCCCACTCTGGCACAGGAAGCACCTGCAATGAACAGTTTGGAAGTACTGGAGGCTCTACGACATGTCTCAGCTCAGACGAAAGGAGTCTTCCCCGCCGATCGCATCCCGAGTCGCTGGTCTAGACCTGCAGCTATCGTCGCCAACACGGACGATCATACGAAACCTGGAACGCACTGGGTAGCCATATACGTCGACAACAATGGTCACGGGATCTTCTTCGACAGTTACGGACTGCCTCCACTTGTCAACAAACATCATAATCGACTACGAAGAAATACCTCGAGTTACGAGTGGAGCACCAAGCCCCTGCAGTCTATCAAGTCTAGAGTGTGTGGAGAATATTGTGTTATGTTTCTTGACTATATGTCTCGGGGCTACAGCTTGGGTGCTTTTAGCCAGCTATTCTCGAATAATAAGGTGAAGAACGATAATATTGTGCGCCGTTACTACAAAAATCTACGTTATGTGCAACGTAAGAGACGCGGCACGCCAAACACACGACGAGCACAAATGTTAAAGGGTGCCGGTAATAGATGTGCACATTGTATACAAACATGTACAGCCCGTTTTGGCTGCCATCTGTAAAAAATAACGAATAAAGGAATACCAACGGTAAAAAAAATTTGATCTCATCTCGATCTTCAACGCTCTCCTCCACCTACAAGCTCGGTCCCGTCTTCGGACAGTATAAAAGCCGCGCCACACATTCGAGAAGCCGCACTTCTTGACGATTCGTGGCACCGTCAGCAACCCACGACAAAATGGACATCATCACCGGAATACTCGTAATCGATTGTAGCAAGGACCCTTGGGAACTTCTCCCGGAGGAGCTCGAATATATACCAAAACCCTTGCTGCTGAGGCACTGGGGTGAATACATCGACATCATTTGGGATAAACTGCCGGAACACATCCGTCAGGACTCTGAAGTCGCGTCGTACAGACATTGTAAAAAACATTGGGCCCCCGCGGATCTACAAGCTCAACTCGAAGGGTATCCACCACTCCAGAGGGAATGCACAGACTGCCAGCAGGAGACGGCTCTAGAAGAAGAGTCGAACGCAGTCCCGCCGACTCAGTCCGAACCTTTGGCGCTTACAACCAAACCTGACCGTGAGCAAGACACACCACTGCTGTCAACAGACTCTACCACGACTCTCGAAACTATACCACTAATTACCGATATATAAAACTGTATACAGGGTAAATTATATATATATACAAAATGTGAATAAACGAAAACGTGTACTTTTGTAAACGTGTTTTTTGTCTGTACAACGCTACCATCAAAATAGTATAGAGGAAAACTTTATTACCGCCTGTAGAGCACGAAAACTTCATTACCGACTGTAGAGCACGGTAACTTCATTACCGACTGTAGAATAAACATCGGTAATTTACAGAGGGCGCCATGAGAACTTGACCGCTAACCAGCAGGGCCAATCAGATCGCAGGGAAATCGGACAGTAATATTAGTACTGAAAAGGCGACAAAAATTTATAGAGGGCGCCACGGAAAAATCATTCGAACAATCACAGCTCGGGGAATTTCTCCCACATTCTCTCTCATTGGTCCCTATAATGCAGCGCCGCTAGACTTGAGGCCCCCAGTCAGTGGGGGGAGGGGGAGTCTGCCAGACGTCGGCGAACACGTCACAACCAATCAGAGCCCAGAGAATTCTCCCACCCTCGCTCCCATTGGTCCCTATAATCGCTGGGGGGCGGGGCTTAGGGGGCCCCAGACAGGGGGGAGGGGGTAGACGTGGAGGGGGTATGGCGCCAGTGTCCGCATGGAGGGGGTAAATCCTGTCTCCCTATAACCGTACACTACTACTTTGATCGAAAACAAAGATCACGTAAAGTCAATCGAAATTCACACGGGCTTTACGATCTCTCCATATGAGGACGACGCGGTCATGATAGATTTGGTAAAAATAGGCGAACTCGTCGGCAGACGAGATCGACGAAGCTATCACCATTATCATGACTGTGGACAGACAGCGGGGACGATCCACCACGAAGGATTCAAGGAAGCGACGTGGATCACCACGTATAACCCAAGCCAGCACGTGTTAAGACCGTACACAATTAACAACGTACTGTGGCACGCGATCGCGGGCGGTTTGACGGCGCTGGACGAAACGTCGAAGCTGGCAGCTTCTAATTTCGCAAAAGACGGACCGACAAGACTCAAAGCGTACGAGATGTACGAGAAATCGGTAAGAAAAAAATACGTGCACCGAGTCGAATTCGTCGTCAAGTACGAAGCAAGCCGTTTAACGATAGAAAAGATCCAACAATTCATTTCGACCATCAGGAAAGAATTACTTACGACGGGCGTACTCGTTATCCTAAAAAACTGGAAACAGTACATTAGGCAACTCGCCGACTTGATAAATGAGTTAAAAGATCTTGTCTCGAACATGCCGAAGCCGACCGACAAGACGTATTTACTAAAGATATACAACGTCGAAAATGCGCTTCGTTTTTTCATCGAAGGCTATAAGGATGACGTCATTGACATCGATAGGCTGGAATCAATGTTCGGCGATGTGAACGAGGCCTACTCCCGCAAAAGATTACACGAGGAATACGTCAAAGACATAGGCGACCTGCCGGAACGGATAATATCGAATGCGACGTTCCCATTCCCAGCGATGGGAAAGCAAATGACGTGGCTATTGAACGCAAAAGACGTTGAATATTTTAAGCCGACTTTCGCAACGATAAGCGAATTGAGACTGTTCGAGACCGCTGGCGACGTAGACGAAGTCCCAAGTCTGAGCGATATCGGGGAAATAATCGAACTATTTGCCATTATTGGCAAATACGCGAGAGCGAACAGTGGCGTCGACGATACGAGGGGCGAATTCGAAGTGGCGAGATTCTTCAGAGTGGATCACATAGAAAAGAACAAAGGACCGAACCTGCGATGGGTTGCGGTAGTAACCAAGGAGGAAGTGGTCGACGCGATGATTCAGCCCACATCTGTTATAGGGCAGTTGATCTCGTCGCAAGTGTTCTGAAGAAAATATCTGGTAAGCCGCGACATCAGAAGAGCGTTGGTGGAGGTCGTCGATAGAATTATCGATTGTATCCCAATGATCTTCGTCATGGGATACGACGATATTCGACGACCGGCAACGTGGGCCGAAGTAGGAAAGCAGAGGGTGACACAGTTCCTCCGAGTGGACCCGAAGGCTTCATCAAACAACGAAAACTAGCGCAAGAATTGACGTGTAAGATCGCCGAATCGAGGAGGGAGATATATAGCACGTTCGAAGTTCCGCCCGAGAAGATAACAACCGCGTCGGTACAGACGCAGACTACCCAAGAACTGCGCAACCCACGGAAAAGACAACGAGACTCGGAGAAGCCGAAAGAAGAAGGGACAAAGATCACGGAACAAAAAAACCAAGAAGAAAAAATGATCCAAAGAAACGAATGCATCGAAATCTCGGACAACGAAGACGAACACAAAAAAAAAAACGAAGGAACAACGTCGCCGAAGGAACGTAATCCATTTAAGAAACAAAAAATCGACATTCGTTCCGCGGAAAAATTCAGTTTCTTTCAAGTAACAACGGAAGCCTCACGAGAGGTAACGGAAAGCGAACCGTCGACGAGCACCGCAATACCGCAAGGTATGCCGGAGATACAGCAAAGGCGGCTTACCTACGAAGAAGATGTTGTGATAGCAACGGCAGCGATCAGGCACATTCGCTTGAAGAAAAACAGAATAATACAAATAGTCAAAGACGAATGGCCCAAAATATTTGGGGGCAGGGGCATATCGAGCTGCGAGACAGCTCTCACAAGAATAGCGAAGAACTTGACGATGTTAAGAAAGATCCTAAACGACGAGGCGCAAGTACAGTGCTTTCATCGTAAATTCGGAGGAAAGAAGTAGAGTGCGCGGAAAGTATGGGGAGGGAAATGAGTCATTAAATCGCGGATGTGACGGCCCGCAATCCTGATTCCGATACATATATTCCCATAAAAAAAAATGCTTTTGGGTTTTTGTTGCAGGATGAACATGAAGGCTGTAATCGTGCACACCATCAAAAAAGGACCATCACGCGTCGAGGGGGGTGGGAGGCGGATTTTTTGATGAAATTGTTTCAAAAATTCTTTGTATGTAGTAAACAGATCAATAAAACTATATGCCAAGTTTCACAAGTTTTCCGTCGTATACTTTTTACACAAAAAAATTCCCAAAAAGGAAAAATTAAGGAAAAATCCTTAAAACATTCCAAAAGGTTATTTTTATGGTAAAACTAACTCTAACTTCTACAAATAAAGGAATAGGAGGCTGAAACCTGTCTTATTCGAATTATCTTGATGCAAAACGTGAAAAAACAGGGTTAAAAACGAAAAAAAACGAAAAAAAAAATCTAAAAAAAAAAGCTGGAAACCTCATAAATCGATGGAATATCGGCTGGAAATAACGGGAAAAATACTTAAAACATTCCAGGAAGTTATTTTGATGGAAAAACTAACTCTAACTTCTACGAATAAAGGGATAGGAGGCTGAAACCTGTCTTATTCGACTAATACCAGGGAACATCATCAGAGACGACCGGGAGCGATACAAGGTAAGTCCGAATCGAAACAACAAAAAAAGGAAAATACGAGTCCAGGAGGACGAGTAATACACGGGAACATCATCAGAGACGACCGAGAGCGATACAAGGTAAGTCCGAATCGAAAAAAACGAAAAATAGAAAATACGAGTCCAGGAGGACGAGAACACCAGGGAAAATCAGCAGAGGCAAACAGCAGCGGAACGAGGTAAGTAAGTAAATTATGAAATAGGAAATTTATAAAAACTACACTTTTATTTATTTGAATATACTTGCATTTCTTTCTCGATCGCTATTGGGTAAATGGCGTGACTTTGAGAAACGTAAGTATATTAAAATAAATAAAAGTGCTTTTTTTCTATTATACTTTTCCTCGATAATTGCTATTGGAAAATGGCGTGACTTGAAGAAAAGTATAAAAGGAAATAAGATAATAATGAAATAATTAATACCAGCGACGTTACTAGGACGCGTACTGAAATCAAGTAGGCACTAATGTTTGACTTCCATTTTATTGTTTCAGAGTACGAAACCAACAGCGAGGACTAGAGTTCAAAAGAATAGACGATTCCGAAGGCGCCGAGAATGTATCGGAACGATACATCGATGCCGATAGAGGCGATAAAAGACGAAGAATCGATAATAGATTGCAAAGCCGACATCGACTCAATCGCCATATTGGCAAATCGATTCGGAGCATTGAAATGCGATCCGATCAATCCTTTCAAGATCCATATGGATGGATGGACATCGGAGTGATCGAACAAGCGTGTTCTGAACGCATTTGGACTGAAATCCGCGAACGAATTTATGCTAGGGAGCAGCGACAACTACGCCATCTATATCATACTTCGATCGAATGCGAGAACAGTGAATCATTATGGGACGAAACTTACCAAAATTAACGGGGAAAGATCGTGGTTCATCAAACACATAATAATGCACGCGATCAGTTTGATGGACCCGTCGACGCAAACGTTCCAGATGAACTGGAGAGAGCGAGACGATGTGGAGACGTCGCGATACGTGGACAACGAAGACTTCCACAAAAAAACGAAAATTAACATATACCCCGAAGATTGGTCGGAATTTTGCCGATTATTAGACGAACTCGTGACCGAAAAACGTTGCATGACGTCAAAGCACTTCGACGTATCCAACCGATACTTTATTTATCAAT
The DNA here is from genome assembly GCA_963924025.1 of Ischnus inquisitorius. Lineage (NCBI taxonomy): Eukaryota > Metazoa > Arthropoda > Insecta > Hymenoptera > Ichneumonidae > Ischnus > Ischnus inquisitorius. The sequence continues at coordinate 9,630,547 of OZ001249.1, forward strand.
GCGTCCACGGACTAAAGAGCCGCAACATAGTCCAGATGATCGATCACATCAAATTCGATTTGATCGAAAACAAAGATCACGTAAAGTCAATCGAAATTCACACGGGCTTTACGATCTCTCCATATGAGGACGACGCGGTCATGATAGATTTGGTAAAAATAGGCGAACTCGTCGGCAGACGAGATCGACGAAGCTATCACCATTATCATGACTGTGGACAGACGGTGGGGACGATCCACCACGAAGGATTCAAGGAAGCGACGTGGATCACCACGTATAACCCAAGCCAGCACGTGTTAAGACCGTACACAATTAACAACGTACTGTGGCACGCGATCGCGGGCGGTTTGACGGCGCTGGACGAAACGTCGAAGCTGGCAGCTTCTAATTTCGCAAAAGACGGACCGACAAGACTCAAAGCGTACGAGATGTACGAGAAATCGGTAAGAAAAAAATACGTGCACCGAGTCGAATTCGTCGTCAAGTACGAAGCAAGCCGTTTAACGATAGAAAAGATCCAACAATTCATTTCGACCATCAGGAAAGAATTACTTACGACGGGCGTACTCGTTATCCTAAAAAACTGGAAACAGTACATTAGGCAACTCGCCGACTTGATAAATGAGTTAAAAGATCTTGTCTCGAACATGCCGAAGCCGACCGACAAGACGTATTTACTAAAGATATACAACGTCGAAAATGCGCTTCGTTTTTTCATCGAAGGCTATAAGGATGACGTCATTGACATCGATAGGCTGGAATCAATGTTCGGCGATGTGAACGAGGCCTACTCCCGCAAAAGATTACACGAGGAATACGTCAAAGACATAGGCGACCTGCCGGAACGGATAATATCGAATGCGACGTTCCCATTCCCAGCGATGGGAAAGCAAATGACGTGGCTATTTAACGCAAAAGACGTTGAATATTTTAAGCCGACTTTCGCAACGATAAGCGAATTGAGACTGTTCGAGACCGCTGGCGACGTAGACGAAGTCCCAAGTCTGAGCGATATCGGGGAAATAATCGAACTATTTGCCATTATTGGCAAATACGCGAGAGCGAACAGTGGCGTCGACGATACGAGGGGCGAATTCGAAGTGGCGAGATTCTTCAGAGTGGATCACATAGAAAAGAACAAAGGACCGAACCTGCGATGGGTTGCGGTAGTAACCAAGGAGGAAGTGGTCGACGCGATGATTCAGCCCACATCTGTTATAGGGCAGTTGATCTCGTCGCAAGTGTTCTCAAGAAAATATCTGGTAAGTCGCGACATCAGAAGAGCGTTGGTGGAGGTCGTCGATAGAATTATCGATTGTATCCCAATGATCTTCGTCATGGGATACGACGATATTCGACGACCGGCAACGTGGGCCGAAGTAGGAAAGCAGAGGGTGACACAGTTCCTCCGAGTGGACCCGAAGGCTTCATCAAACAACGAAAACTAGCGCAAGAATTGACGTGTAAGATCGCCGAATCGAGGAGGGAGATATATAGCACGTTCGAAGTTCCGCCCGAGAAGATAACAACCGCGTCGGTACAGACGCAGACTACCCAAGAACTGCGCAACCCACGGAAAAGACAACGAGACTCGGAGAAGCCGAAAGAAGAAGGGACAAAGATCACGGAACAAAAAAACCAAGAAGAAAAAATGATCCAAAGAATCGAATGCATCGAAATCTCGGACAACGAAGACGAACACAAAAAAAAAAACGAAGGAACAACGTCGCCGAAGGAACGTAATCCATTTAAGAAACAAAAAATCGACATTCGTTCCGCGGAAAAATTCAGTTTCTTTCAAGTAACAACGGAAGCCTCACGAGAGGTAACGGAAAGCGAACCGTCGACGAGCACCGCAATACCGCAAGGTATGCCGGAGATACAGCAAAGGCGGCTTACCTACGAAGAAGATGTTGTGATAGCAACGGCAGCGATCAGGCACATTCGCTTGAAGAAAAACAGAATAATACAAATAGTCAAAGACGAATGGCCCAAAATATTCGGGGGCAGGGGCATATCGAGCTGCGAGCCAGCTCTCACAAGAATAGCGAAGAACTTGACGATGTTAAGAAAGATCCTAAACGACGAGGCGCAAGTACAGTGCTTTCATCGTAAATTCGGAGGAAAGAAGTAGAGTGCGCGGAAAGTATGGGGAGGGAAATGAGTCATTAAATCGCGGATGTGACGGCCCGCAATCCTGATTCCGATACATATATTCCCATAAAAAAAAATGCTTTTGGGTTTTTGTTGCAGGATGAACATGAAGGCTGTAATCGTGCACACCATCAAAAAAGGACCATCGCGCGTCGAGGGGGGTGGGAGGCGGATTTTTTTATGAAATTGTTTCAAAAATTCTTTGTATGTAGTAAACAGATGAATAAAACTATATGCCAAGTTTCACAAGTTTTCCGTTGTATACTTCCTTCACAAAAAAATTCCCAAAAAGGAAAAATTAAGGAAAAATCCTTAAAACATTCCAAAAGGTTATTTTTATGGAAAAACTAACTCTAACTTCTACAAATAAAGGAATAGGAGGCTGAAACCTGTCTTATTCGAATTATCTTGATGCAAAACGTGAAAAAACAGGGTTAAAAACGAAAAAAAACGAAAAAAAAAATCTAAAAAAAAAAGCTGGAAACCTCATAAATCGATGGAATATCGGCTGGAAATAACGGGAAAAATACTTAAAACATTCCAGGAAGTTATTTTGATGGAAAAACTAACTCTAACTTCTACGAATAAAGGGATAGGAGGCTGAAACCTGTCTTATTCGACTAATACCAGGGAACATCATCAGAGACGACCGGGAGCGATACAAGGTAAGTCCGAATCGAAACAACAAAAAAAGGAAAATACGAGTCCAGGAGGACGAGTAATACACGGGAACATCATCAGAGACGACCGAGAGCGATACAAGGTAAGTCCGAATCGAAAAAAACGAAAAAAAGAAAATACGAGTCCAGGAGGACGAGAACACCAGGGAAAATCAGCAGAGGCAAACAGCAGCGGAACGAGGTAAGTAAGTAAATTATGAAATAGGAAATTTATAAAAACTACACTTTTATTTATTTGAATATACTTGCATTTCTTTCTCGATCGCTATTGGGTAAATGGCGTGACTTTGAGAAACGTAAGTATATTAAAATAAATAAAAGTGCTTTTTTTCTATTATACTTTTCCTCGATAATTGCTATTGGAAAATGGCGTGACTTGAAGAAAAGTATAAAAGGAAATAAGATAATAATGAAATAATTAATACCAGCGACGTTACTAGGACGCGTACTGAAATCAAGTAGGCACTAATGTTTGACTTCCATTTTATTGTTTCAGAGTACGAAACCAACAGCGAGGACTAGAGTTCAAAAGAATAGACGATTCCGAAGGCGCCGAGAATGTATCGGAACGATACATCGATGCCGATAGAGGCGATAAAAGACGAAGAATCGATAATAGATTGCAAAGCCGACATCGACTCAATCGCCATATTGGCAAATCGATTCGGAGCATTGAAATGCGATCCGATCAATCCTTTCAAGATCCATATGGATGGATGGACATCGGAGTGATCGAACAAGCGTGTTCTGAACGCATTTGGACTGAAATCCGCGAACGAATTTATGCTAGGGAGCAGCGACAACTACGCCATCTATATCATACTTCGATCGAATGCGAGAACAGTGAATCATTATGGGACGAAACTTACCAAAATTAACGGGGAAAGATCGTGGTTCATCAAACACATAATAATGCACGCGATCAGTTTGATGGACCCGTCGACGCAAACGTTCCAGATGAACTGGAGAGAGCGAGACGATGTGGAGACGTCGCGATACGTGGACAACGAAGACTTCCACAAAAAAACGAAAATTAACATATACCCCGAAGATTGGTCGGAATTTTGCCGATTATTAGACGAACTCGTGACCGAAAAACGTTGCATGACGTCAAAGCACTTCGACGTATCCAACCGATACTTTATTTATCAATGCGTCCACGGACTAAAGAGCCGCAACATAGTCCAGATGATCGATCACATCAAATTCGATTTGATCGAAAACAAAGATCACGTAAAGTCAATCGAAATTCACACGGGCTTTACGATCTCTCCATATGAGGACGACGCGGTCATGATAGATTTGGTAAAAATAGGCGAACTCGTCGGCAGACGAGATCGACGAAGCTATCACCATTATCATGACTGTGGACAGACGGCGGGGACGATCCACCACGAAGGATTCAAGGAAGCGACGTGGATCACCACGTATAACCCAAGCCAGCACGTGTTAAGACCGTACACAATTAACAACGTACTGTGGCACGCGATCGCGGGCGGTTTGACGGCGCTGGACGAAACGTCGAAGCTGGCAGCTTCTAATTTCGCAAAAGACGGACCGACAAGACTCAAAGCGTACGAGATGTACGAGAAATCGGTAAGAAAAAAATACGTGCACCGAGTCGAATTCGTCGTCAAGTACGAAGCAAGCCGTTTAACGATAGAAAAGATCCAACAATTCATTTCGACCATCAGGAAAGAATTACTTACGACGGGCGTACTCGTTATCCTAAAAAACTGGAAACAGTACATTAGGCAACTCGCCGACTTGATAAATGAGTTAAAAGATCTTGTCTCGAACATGCCGAAGCCGACCGACAAGACGTATTTACTAAAGATATACAACGTCGAAAATGCGCTTCGTTTTTTCATCGAAGGCTATAAGGATGACGTCATTGACATCGATAGGCTGGAATCAATGTTCGGCGATGTGAACGAGGCCTACTCCCGCAAAAGATTACACGAGGAATACGTCAAAGACATAGGCGACCTGCCGGAACGGATAATATCGAATGCGACGTTCCCATTCCCAGCGATGGGAAAGCAAATGACGTGGCTATTTAACGCAAAAGACGTTGAATATTTTAAGCCGACTTTCGCAACGATAAGCGAATTGAGACTGTTCGAGACCGCTGGCGACGTAGACGAAGTCCCAAGTCTGAGCGATATCGGGGAAATAATCGAACTATTTGCCATTATTGGCAAATACGCGAGAGCGAACAGTGGCGTCGACGATACGAGGGGCGAATTCGAAGTGGCGAGATTCTTCAGAGTGGATCACATAGAAAAGAACAAAGGACCGAACCTGCGATGGGTTGCGGTAGTAACCAAGGAGGAAGTGGTCGACGCGATGATTCAGCCCACATCTGTTATAGGGCAGTTGATCTCGTCGCAAGTGTTCTCAAGAAAATATCTGGTAAGTCGCGACATCAGAAGAGCGTTGGTGGAGGTCGTCGATAGAATTATCGATTGTATCCCAATGATCTTCGTCATGGGATACGACGATATTCGACGACCGGCAACGTGGGCCGAAGTAGGAAAGCAGAGGGTGACACAGTTCCTCCGAGTGGACCCGAAGGCTTCATCAAACAACGAAAACTAGCGCAAGAATTGACGTGTAAGATCGCCGAATCGAGGAGGGAGATATATAGCACGTTCGAAGTTCCGCCCGAGAAGATAACAACCGCGTCGGTACAGACGCAGACTACCCAAGAACTGCGCAACCCACGGAAAAGACAACGAGACTCGGAGAAGCCGAAAGAAGAAGGGACAAAGATCACGGAACAAAAAAACCAAGAAGAAAAAATGATCCAAAGAATCGAATGCATCGAAATCTCGGACAACGAAGACGAACACAAAAAAAAAAACGAAGGAACAACGTCGCCGAAGGAACGTAATCCATTTAAGAAACAAAAAATCGACATTCGTTCCGCGGAAAAATTCAGTTTCTTTCAAGTAACAACGGAAGCCTCACGAGAGGTAACGGAAAGCGAACCGTCGACGAGCACCGCAATACCGCAAGGTATGCCGGAGATACAGCAAAGGCGGCTTACCTACGAAGAAGATGTTGTGATAGCAACGGCAGCGATCAGGCACATTCGCTTGAAGAAAAACAGAATAATACAAATAGTCAAAGACGAATGGCCCAAAATATTCGGGGGCAGGGGCATATCGAGCTGCGAGCCAGCTCTCACAAGAATAGCGAAGAACTTGACGATGTTAAGAAAGATCCTAAACGACGAGGCGCAAGTACAGTGCTTTCATCGTAAATTCGGAGGAAAGAAGTAGAGTGCGCGGAAAGTATGGGGAGGGAAATGAGTCATTAAATCGCGGATGTGACGGCCCGCAATCCTGATTCCGATACATATATTCCCATAAAAAAAAATGCTTTTGGGTTTTTGTTGCAGGATGAACATGAAGGCTGTAATCGTGCACACCATCAAAAAAGGACCATCGCGCGTCGAGGGGGGTGGGAGGCGGATTTTTTTATGAAATTGTTTCAAAAATTCTTTGTATGTAGTAAACAGATCAATAAAACTATATGCCAAGTTTCACAAGTTTTCCGTTGTATACTTCCTTCACAAAAAAATTCCCAAAAAGGAAAAATTAAGGAAAAATCCTTAAAACATTCCAAAAGGTTATTTTTATGGAAAAACTAACTCTAACTTCTACAAATAAAGGAATAGGAGGCTGAAACCTGTCTTATTCGAATTATCTTGATGCAAAACGTGAAAAAACAGGGTTAAAAACGAAAAAAAACAAAAAAAAAAATCTAAAAAAAAAAGCTGGAAACCTCATAAATCGATGGAATATCGGCTGGAAATAACGGGAAAAATACTTAAAACATTCCAGGAAGTTATTTTGATGGAAAAACTAACTCTAACTTCTACGAATAAAGGGATAGGAGGCTGAAACCTGTCTTATTCGACTAATACCAGGGAACATCATCAGAGACGACCGAGAGCGATACAAGGTAAGTCCGAATCGAAAAAAACGAAAAAAAGAAAATACGAGTCCAGGAGGACGAGAACACCAGGGAAAATCAGCAGAGGCAAACAGCAGCGGAACGAGGTAAGTAAGTAAATTATAAAATAGGAAATTTATAAAAACTACACTTTTATTTATTTTAATATACTTGCATTTCTTTCTCGATCGCTATTGGGTAAATGGCGTGACTTTGAGAAACGTAAGTATATTAAAATAAATAAAAGTGCTTTTTTTCTAATATACTTTTCCTCGATAATTGCTATTGGAAAATGGCGTGACTTGAAGAAAAGTATAAAAGGAAATAAGATAATAATGAAATAATTAATACCAGCGCCCTGGCAATCCCGACCACCGTAAAAACCACGTCAACATCCCAATTTTATCACTCTAAAACCACCAGGTGGTTTTTTTCCAAAGTTTTACTGTAAGATCACCACAAGACTACTGTAATAAGAGCTGCTTTTGCTGGCGGTTTTTTGTGAATCACCGTACAACCACTGCAAAACTACTGTCAAGAAAGCTTCATTTTTCGCGGACTCGAGCCAGTATCTTGGTGGTTAAAAAGAAACAACTATAAATTCACGAGAAAACCACGGTGGTTAAAAAGAAAAACCACTATAAAACTACTGCGGAACCGTTTTTGGTTTTCTGCGTTCCACTGATTTTGCTACAAGACGTCGGATTTGAGCACATCCTCGCTATATATTAATAAACTTTTTATATGTATAGAAATTTTTTTTTTTTATTTTTCAAAATCGGTACGCTCGTCAATTATCATTGTACATTTTTTTTAACATGCCGTTTTTTACATTTCCGTCAACACTTCTTCATAATTAATCATAATGTGGCATGCAGATAGGGAACAATCCATCTTTTCGTGATTTGGAATCACTCGAAGATGCTCTCCGTGCGAACGAACAGTAATAACGGCATCGACATAGTCTGCCCAGTCCACATCCTGGAAATCTATAACAATGATGAATATTTATTAATTTAGCATTACCGCATACCGCTGAATATTTCTATTAATTCGTCGTATTCTTACTAGAATAAGGTGGATCTAGGTAACAAGCACGTAACAATTCATCGTATATCCATTTCTTTTTATGAAGGACTTGATTGACTCTGAGACGGGCAATCTTACCGACGTCCCAGCTGTAATTAATATTTCGTGTTTCAGTGTTGTTTGCCACAATTTGTATTTTTCTGTAAAGTATAACCACGTACCGTCTCTTATCTACCGTATCGTGTCTCGTCGATGACGGATTATCTAGCGGTACCGTGTATTTTTCGTATAAGTATTCGAAAAAATCCTCTGTCATTGCATCGAGTACAATTGGCATGAACGCCTGTCGTTTTACATCGGATTGGTTCATTTCTAGGTTTTTGGCAACTACCAACACTTTAGTCAACAATGAGTACTCGTAATCATCCGTAAGAATATGAAGATGCCCTGAAAATAAATTAAAGTTGTAGTTTTTTCGAAATATATATCTACTGATCCGCATACAGCTACTCACCGTTAATCATGATATTTGTGTTAGGGGTAAATACTTTACGGAATTTTTCTTGCGTATCAAGACCGGTGATGGCCATCAATTCGTTAATCGTTGCCGATTTACTGTTCTCGTTTTCCGGGTATGTTAAACGATTCAAAAGTGTCCAGAGATCGTCCGTTCCGATTTTTTTTTCTTTTGTCTTTCGGATTTTATCACGACTTACTGTGGCCTTCTGTTGCGTGGGCTGTATTTGTTTGGCGTTAGTTTCGGTACTCTTTTCATTTCCTCTTTGTGCCTTCATTCGCTGCGTCCTTTTTGAATGTCGATACTTGTAACATTTCAAAAACTCCGTTATCCACTTGTGAATGTTTGTATCAAGATCGTTCTCTTTGCCAGTTAACGATTTCCAGTTTTGAAGGTATCGGCAAACCTCTACAAGCATGATCATTAAATTATTTCGCAAAAGTTATCACTATCAATTCTCTTAATTAAACTTAACATCTTCTAAACATACCTCGGAGGTTTCGGAATTGTTGTGATGTCATTAGGACATATTTTTTTTCACGAACCGCTCTTTTGGATATCGTTAGTTGCTTCAGTTCCTCCTCGGTCCACAAGGCCATCATAATTCGATTTAATCTTAAAGTCATTTTTTCTGCGTCCAATGCCTTCAAGAGCATTTCATAATCGAGTACGATATCGTCGAGGATTGTCACCTTCGATAAATAACGAATATCCCATATTCGACTGGTATTCATCAATAGAAATATAGCAATTGCGGATAGATATCAAACCTTTCCACTCTGATCTGCGGCCGGAAGTTCTTTCGGTACCGGATTTAATGTTGTTTGGTCACAGTTCATTCGTGGACTCATGTCAATTTTCTCGACGGCCGTCAACACGGCCTTCGTGTTTTTACTCATTTTCCGTTCCACTCTATTCAAATGACTTTTCGTTAATTGCCAATCGGGTGAACCGCTTTCTTTCTTCTTCAGTTGTTCCTCCAATATTGCAATTCTGTTTACCGCTATTTCGGTTCTTTTCTGTTCTTTCGCCAAAGCAACTCGCAACTTCTTTACGGTGCTCAACTTGGAATTTCTTTTCAAGGTGTCCTGCGCGAACCAACAAGCGACGATATTGCACCAGTTGCAGACGTAAATTAAAAAATGGTACCTTTGACGACTTTTTTAATATGGCAATCTTCGGACGATTCTCGTTGGAATCATTCGGTTCAACGCCATTCATTAATGAAGCATGCGGTACCGTTGAATCATATCCACTCTCTTGAAAACGGGGAATTTTTTCCCTCAAATTCATCTCGATGCTGTCTCTTATTGTTTTTGATGTGCCCGGTAACCGTTTAAGAGACTAAAATCATTTCATTAAAAAATGTTCAAATCATAACTTTTAGAAGGCGAATAACAGTTTTGAATGCGACAAGCCATTAAGCTCACTTGTTGTCGGCCGGTCAATTTTCCAGTAGTGACGGTTGCTCCTTGGGATTCAGCTATGGGATGTTTCTTTTTCGATATGCTTGCTAGACACTCATTCCTTGTACAACTATTCGCGTTGAGAGAATTGTTTGATGATGTCATGATCGTCGGTTGACGACCAATCGGTTGATCGTCGATTGAAAAATTGTTTTTTCCGGATGTCATTTTTGTAGGAATTCGTTGTTGATTTTCGACCATCCAAGATTTGTTTGCAACTGATTCGTTCTGTGCAAATGAAAAACAAGTAAAAAGCACAAAAGTAGAGTTCAGTTCAACAATAAAATTACCGTGAAATCAATAAATCATGTGGATTTTTGTAGATACCTTCTTATCGACAATTTTGGATTGATAGGCCACGTCCGATGTGCTGTTTTTCATATCGTTTTCAGAGCATGCTGTATGCGATTCGATAACTGTCGGTGCTTCGTCGTTTGTTGGTTGAGCTTTCCACTCTAGAGATGCAGGCAGAGTTATCGAATCTTGGGCACTTACTCGAAAGTGATCGATTTTCCGTTCTAAATTTATCTCTTTGCTGTCTGTTATTCTTTTCGGTGTACTCGATAATCGTTGAGGAAACTGAACCAAATTAATTCGACATTCTTTACACCGTTACATTAGGGAGGGGAATTAATAATATCAATATGACAAAGTTTCAAACCGACTTTTTGTTGGATGGATGATTCATCGGTATCGGTTTCCGACCATCGATCATCGCCCGCCGCTGATAAATGCACAGAGTCCAAAAGCTGTAACGTAAGTAATCAGTTGTAATAAAAAATAATTCATTCGTGATATTTTTGTTCGTATTTACGTTAGAAATATCGCTATCGATGGCAAATGTCAGATACGACTTCTTGATGCAAGAAATATCACTTCTTGACGAACTGAGTGACGCAACAAACTACTATCGAGTTCAGAGACCTTGTCATTTCCGTAAAAAAAATCTCGTTATGAAGAATATAGCATAACAGAGAAGAATAGAATAGATTTTCGTGTATACCTTGTTATCGACGATTTTGCATCGATCGTCATCCGCGGAAGTTACATTCATTTTGAATGACAGAATTGACGAGTCTGTATCTGTCCGTGCCTCGAGCGTTGGGCAGTGAAGTTTATTTTCGTCGAGAATCATTTGTGCCGCTGATGATTGCTTATCACTGCATGCTGCGATGATGAAGCAAGATTCTCTTGCACCCGATTGTGACTGGAAGAAAAAAAACAATATTGCTATCGTGTAATGAACGAACAATTCAACATTTATTTCAGTCGCAACATTTATTGTACGCACACTTTGCGTGCGTAAATCTCATTTTCAGATTTTGTCAAATAAGATTTTATACGATACTCGTGCGAGAAGCTTTTTCTCAACTTGTGTGACGCAACACTTGCCTTTGGCTCGTGCTACAACCTCACACTCATGAGAACAAAGTTTCGCCGCACTCATATCGTAATAGACTAATTTCGTGTATACCTTCTTGTTGACGATTTTGCATCGATCGTCATCCGCAGAAGTGTTATTCTTTGCATTCATTTTTAGTGACAGAATTGACGATTCTGTATTTATCGGTACCTCGAGCGTTGGGCACTGAACTTCATTTTCGTCGAGAAAAATTTGTGCTGCTGATGATTGCTTATCACTGCATGCTGCGATGATTGAGCTAGATTCTCTTGAATTCGATTGTGACTGGAAGAAAAAAAATATATTACTATCGTGTAATGAAGAACAATTCAACATTTATTTCAGTCGATGCGAGAGATGCCGTTGTACACACACTTTGCGTGCGTAAATTTCATTTTCAGATTTTGTCAAATAAGATTTTGTACGATACTCGTGCGAGAAGCTTTTTCTCAACTTGTGTAACGCAACACTTGCCTTCGGCTCGTGCTACAACCTCACACCCATGAGAACAAAGTTTCTCCGCACTCATATCGTAATAGACTAATTTCGTGTATACCTTCTTATTAACGATTTTGCATCGTTCGTCATCCGCAGAAGTGTTATCCTTTGCATTTATTTTTAGCGACAGAATTGACGATTCTGTATTTATCGGTACACCGAGCGTTGGGTACTGAAGTTTATTTTCTTCGAGAATCATTTGCTCCGCCGATGTTTGCTTACTCTTCATCAAGCCACATTTACTTGCACGCGATTGCGTCTGGAACAGAGAAAAAAAAGATATTACTATAGTGTAAGGAATGAACAAATAAAATACTTTCGTATATACCTTGTTGTTGAGGATTTTGGATCGATCTCCAACCTCAGCTGTATCATTTTTTATCCAACTATCGGAGCAAATAGTGTGAGATTGTGCGACTGTAGGTACCTCGTTGTTCATTGGTTTAGTGTTCTCTTTTTCAGATACCAAGCTTTTTATTGCAGACGGTTTTCTACTTATTATAGAGTTCTTTGTCTCATTTCCGATTGACGCAGTAGACGAATTTTCAGTTGTAGGTATCTTCTCGTTTGCGATTCGAACTTTCTCTTTATCGTTAATGATATTCGCTATAATCGACTGTTGAGCTTGTCGCACCGAATTTTGACGTGCTACAGTGTTTTTCTGTTGAATGGCACAATAAATAAAATTGTAACCGGGCCATCTATAAAACATATCAATTTATATGCTTACATTGGAAGTGTTGACTTTTTTCAACTCGCCGAGTTTGTTAACGCGTTTTTTTTCCCTTTTTGAGGCGCTTCCTCTGTTATGTGGAGTGTCGTCCGGTACTCGGGGTATCTTCACTCTACTCCCACGACCGCCGTTATTTATAAACTGCCTACCTTCATCTTCCGTTTCTAAGAAAAATTCGTTATTGTCTGATTACGAATTCGAAAAGTACCTTAACAAGGGGAAAAAATGTTGAATACTCACTGAAGATTGACAAAACCGTAGTGACAAAGTAACAACTTTTGCCCTTAATAGTTTTGCGGATTCGCAACGTTTCTCTCTGTGCTATCGGCGTGTTAAGATACTTCTCAATGGATTCATCCGTACTTGGTACATCATAAATCGGATTCGTTCTTGAAGACAATGGATTTTTTCGCAAGATCGTACGTAATTCATGGATTTCCAATTTGTTATGTTGCGCGTTGATAGCTCTCACGACACAAAACACCGCTTCTGTTTCGTCTGCCCCGCCCATTTTTTCGGACTGAATGATAATAAAATTTTTTAGAATTTAAAGTATTGCAAAATATAGCATAATTTGTGTTTGCAATTCCCTCTCCACTTCGTCGAATTTCGGCGAAATGAACACGAAGCGGTCGGCCCTCCTTAACAAGTAACATAAACTAATAATAAAATAATAAACTGATATTCCACCTTTTCGAAGAAGTTGTAGTGAAAACTGGCAACCGTTGAGAATACAATAACACAAAAATCCGCGTTTGTGCGCTTGTTGTGTTGCAAAAATGCGACAATATGCGCGTCGGAAAATCTGACGCAACAAATAATCTTTACCACAGCTCTTGTATTTACGTCATCACTTCACTCCACGCTATTATTCGACTTGGCCCAAATTTAACTGAAGTCGAAACGATGTCGATAATAATGATTATATATATACGATATGATCATTGTAAATGACAAAACGGTGTATTAATCGGCACTCACGGCGTATACACTCGTAGCGCGCAGGATCTGTTGACGGTGCGCTGAACACTGGCGCGCAAACACCGGTAGCGTCGGCCAGAGCACGTTCCCCGTGGCCGCAGCAAGGCCCGTCGTTGAGTGAGAGAAGGTGGGGAAAGGCCGCACGAGCGCGAGCGCTGTGCGGGTTCATTCGCGTTTCAGCGTTGCAGTGAGAAGGTACGTGAACCACGGAGTGCTGCGAACTATACCGATTCCAATGTGACGACAAAAAAATGAAGAAGAACTTATTGTGAAATATTATTCGTAAAAAAGCGACGCTCAAGAAAATACCGTGCTATTTCGGCGAATTTCGTGATCGTTCAATCAACGGATCTTCGTAAAAAAAAAAAGAAGACAACGGTACCGGTAAGCAATTTTTTCAACACACTACGAGTTTCATTCGCTGCTTGTTGAGTCACGTCAAATGTTTTTGTGTTCGTAAAAATAAAAACGAGTAAAGAAATGCACGTACAATTCATCGAGACAATAGTCTTTCGAAGGAACATGCGAGAGAAACCTTTGTTTTTCGTGTCTCGCTTATACTACCATGAAGTCGTGCGTACGATTGAGCTGGCACGCGCAGAGAGAATATAAAGTCGTCTAGTTGATTGTTATCCTCTGCCGCTCGTTATTTCGATTCACCTGAAATTTTGTGAAAACTAACTGAAGAAAATTGACGCACATAGTCTATCGAGATAGTTTTCGAGCCCAATCACTTTTCCGATGATAAAATAAATAGGTACCGTTATTCGAAAATAACTGATTATCTGGCCGGTAAAAATAATTATTGTAAAATTTTTTTCTTTTTTCCATACCCGCAAAATTTTTCCGTAACGTATTTCTTATACGCATGAAAGAATTGCGCCAGCAAAGGCGGAAAAAAATGACGGAAAGTTAAACGCGGTAACAGTATTTTCGAAGGAACATGCGAGAGAAACCTTTGTGTATCGTGTCTCGCTTGTACTACCGTGAAGTCGTGCGTACGGTTGAGCTGACACGCGCAGCGAGAATACAAAGTCGTCTTGTTGATTGTTATCCTCTGCCGCTCGTCATTTCGATTCACCCGAAATTTTGTGAAAACTAACTGAAGAAAATTGACGCACATAGTTTATCGAGATAGTTTTCGAGCCCAATCACTTTTCCGATGATAAAATAAATAGGTACCGTTATTCGAAAATAACTGATTATCTGGCCGGTAAAAATAATTATTGTAAAATTTTTTTCTTTTTTCCATACCCGCAAAATTTTTCCGTAACGTATTTCTTATACGCATGAAAGAATTGCGCCAGCAAAGGCGGAAAAAAATGACGGAAAGTTAAACGCGGTAACAGTATTTTCGAAGGAACATGCGAGAGAAACCTTCGTGTATCGTGTCTCGCTTGTACTACCGTGAAGTCGTGCGTACGGTTGAGCTGACACGCGCAGCGAGAATACAAAGTCGTCTTGTTGATTGTTATGCTCTGCCGCTCGTCATTTCGATTCACCCGAAATTTTGTGAAAACTAACTGAAGAAAATTGACGCACATAGTCTATCGAGATAGTTTTCGAGCCCAATCACTTTTCCGTTGATAAAATAAATAGGTACCGTTATTCGAAAATAATTGATTATCTGGCCGGTAAAAATAATTATTGTAAAATTTTTTTCTTTTTTCCATACCCGCAAAATTTTTCCGTAACGTATTTCTTATACGCATGAAAGAATTGCGCTAGCAAAAGCGGAAAAAAATGACGGAAAGTTAAACGCGGTAACAGTATTTTCGAAGGAACATGCGAGAGAAACCTTTGTTTTTCGTGTCTCGCTTGTACTACAGTGAAGTCGTGCGTACGGTTGAGCTGACACGCGCAGAGAGACTACAAAGTCGTCTTGTTGATTGTTATCCTCTGCCGCTCGACATTTCGATTCACCCGAAATTTTGTGAAAACTAACTGAAGAAAATTGACGCACATAGTCTATCGAGATAGTTTTCGAGTCCAATCACTTTTCCGATGATAAAATAAATAGGTACCGTTATTCGAAAATAATTGATTATCTGGCCGGTAAAAATAATTATTGTAAAATTTTTTTCTTTTTTCCATACCCGCAAAATTTTTCCGTAACGTATTTCTTATACGCATGAAAGAATTGCGCCAGCAAAAGCGGAAAAAAATGACGGAAAGTTAAACGCGGTAACAGTATTTTCGAAGGAACATGCGAGAGAAACCTTTGTTTATCGTGTCTCGCTTGTACTACCGTGAAGTCGTGCGTACGGTTGAGCTGACACGCGCAGAGAGACTACAAAGTCGTCTTGTTGATTGTTATCCTCTGCCGCTCGTCGTTTCGATTCACCCGAAATTTTGTGAAAACTAACTGAAGAAAATTGACGCACATAGTCTATCGAGATAGTTTTCGATCCCTATTACTTTGCCGATGATAAACAAAATAGGTACCGTTCCTTCATTCGACAATAGTCTATTATTTCGCGTCTACCGATCACTATTGTAAAAAAAAGTACAATTTGAAAAAGGTGAATACCGTCAGTCAAAATATACAGGTGAGCAAACACGCTCGCGCGGAGAATGCACTGAGGACTTGTTGATTTTTGGCCTGACACTTGCAATTTCAATTCGTTTGATGTTCGGTATACATTACATTATGAAAATATATAGAGCCCGTCGAGATAATTTTTTGTCACTACAGTGTTTTCGAAGAAAAAATAAACATGGACCTCAATTCAAGAATAATCGTTCTATTACTTAAGGATGTATGGGCGCGAGACGGTGCTCGACGGCCCCAAGAATGAGAATTAAGAGAGAATTTTGAACGCTTTTTGATTGAATGCCAATCTAAACAAAATCAAGCATATAAAAGTTGCTGAAGAGATTAATTTAGCATAACAATACTTCTAAAGTACTATCAATAAATATGGGTGGACAAAAATGTAGTTTAACAAATTATTCGTGAACCTAACTGTTTTTTTTTAATGAAAATGATAATTTAATTTTTCTGAATACGTATGAATGTTTTCAGATTTTTTTCTAATCATCGAAATTTGTTTTTATTTTAATTTTTTTTTTCAAAAATGCGTGTTAAGTTAAGAATTGTTTATATATTTTTGTCGCAAAACAAGTCATTACACCCAAGAAGTGACCAAAAGGTTGATTAAATGGATTCGCGAATACCGTTCAAACATGAAAAGAAGAAAAACAAATTTCCATGATTAGAAAAAAATTTGAAAAAATTCATCTGTATTCAGAAAAATTAACATGTAAACTTCATTCGAAAAAACACTTCGGTTGATGGACAATTCGTTGAACAACTGTTTTTTTCACCTATTTATTATAGTTATTATATCAATTATATTAATAAACTCTTTTCCATACATATTCTTTCAGTCATGAATCAATACGATGCCCATACATTCGTCGATGTGATGACATATATCTTGTCACGTATCATCGAGCGACGTAGAGATCTTCAGGTACCGCTGACCTCAGCGGCGACCCAAGTGTTGCAACAACTTCTTTCGGAAGCGATAATAGATGCCGAAATTGTGGATGCCCGCAACAACGAAAGCCGTTGCTATAAATTAGTGTTCGAAGTACTGGATGCGTGGAGACGTTACTCCATCGAGGACGCCTATGAGCAACAGTTGTCGATATCGGTACCTGCGAAACAACCAAACCAAGTATCCTCGACCATCGGTGAAGACAACGTTATACATGTATCCACTACGGACACAGTTGACCGCTGGAGACAATCGCGTCACGAAAACTCGCTGAGCCCGTTACGTGGCAGCGCAATCGATATTTTCAACGAAGAAATGGACGATATGTCATGCTCTGAAAGATTGTTGAGGTTTCTTGTTCACGACTGTTTTTGTCCTCACAATGCGGTGCAAGGACGAAACAACGGTATTGACCAACAACTGCTGCCTAGCACGTCGTCCGCCTCGGAGTTGATACTGCGGGCGTTGAACATTCCTTTTGTTATCGTTATCGCCTACAACACCCGCGATCAAATCCGACTGCACAAAATGAAGAGTACGCGTCAGCTACCGGTATCGATGCTGCATACTCTGGACCGATCAACAAAGAAGTTATGGGACCTGTTCCCGATGACGAACCGAAGAGACGTCTCGAAATGAATAGCGCTACGGATGTGCCACTTGAAGAGCAAGGCGCCGCAGCTTTGCCTATTGTAGAGAACGGATACGAAGCTTCGTCTTCTGTTAATCGATGCTCAGAAACTTCTTTGTCACTCGATGAGGAAGTTGCAAAGGTTTTGTATCTCGAAGATAAAATCGTAAGACGTTCGTCGCTCGATCCCGAAAGCATTCAAGCATCACCGCCACAAACTGGTGCCAAATATTCTACTTCTGGTACCATTTCGGCCAATTGTTTCAATTGCGGCAAATTCGGCCATTATTATTCTCGCTGTCCGTTTGAATTGAGCAAGGAGCCGTTTTGCTTCAGATGCAATTATCGCGGAGTTACATTGCGAACCTGTCCCAATCACGGCGAATGGTACCGTCAGAAGGGTGGGAAGTTCAGTGCCGAAACGCGTGACCCAAATTTTCAGGGCAAGTTCGTTCGAGTACCGGCAAAAGGATCAGCGGCCGAACGTCATTTGGCGTATTATGACTCAGATGAAGAAGAATCTGTATCTGAGTCTGTCGGACGAAAGACGAAGGCCAAAAAAGAATCAGACGTAGCGAACAAATGACTCAGATGTACCGAAAAAAATCACTCAGATTTACCGAAAAAATGACTCAGATGTACCGAAAAAAAGACTCTTATGTACCGAAAAAAATGAATCAGACGTAGCGAACAAATGACTCAGATGTACCGAAAAAAATCACTCAGATTTACCGAAAAAATGACTCAGATGTACCGAAAAAAAGACTCTTATGTACCGAAAAAAATGAATCAGACGTAGCGAACAAATGACTCAGATGTACCAAAAAAATGACTCAGATGTACCGAAAAAAAGACTCTTATGTACCGAAAAAAATGAATCAGACGTAGCGAACAAATGACTCAGATGTACCGAAAAAAATGACTCAGATGTACCGAAAAAAATGACACAGATGTACCGAAAAAATGACTTAAATGTACCGAAAAAAATACTCTTATGTACCGAAAAATGTGAAGTAAAAATTCTATTCTAATAATTTATATCTGCTTTTATTATGGATTACTATGTGATCCGATTTCATAACGTCTCGACAGTCGTCTGATATCTGAATATTCGTGTCTGCAAATCGAAACAAGGTCAATTCCTGCGGCCTTTAAGTTAAATACTGGTTTCTCTCTCAATGTTGTTCGATGACTATGCGTTTGCATAAGCAGGCCATTTATAATATACAATAAACAAGATGATGTGAAATGAACAGAAGACATATTTTTATATGAGTTTCGAATCAATTATTTAAAAAAATTGATCGGTGAATACATTAAATATTTGTACGACAATTCGAAAACAGTTCAAGATCTCACACGCTTATCTACGTGTCTATATTCATAAAATGTATCTTTTACCAACAGATGCTTTAACCGAGGTACCGCTACGAGGACTTAAATAAAATGTCCTCAATATCTGTTCCTGATTTGCCAGATGAAAGACGGCCGTCGACAAGCGCCGGACGATATAAACGAAGAATGATGATGTATAAAAGGTACCATCGATTATTTCCAAATGACATCACTATGCAACATCTTCAAGTACCACATTATTTGGAATCGGTATGTAGACTGTCACTCATAATTTATTATATCGTACATGACATTCTAAATATTTAAAACATTTCAGTTCAGCTGTTCTCACATTCGAAAAACATCACGTCGTCAAAAGTCTTATCAAAGGACAAGTGCCGATCAACGACAATTTCATAATGAAACTGACCTACCGATAAATGACATGGTTCAAGTTGAAGATGTTACCATGGATACGACTTACACAGGAGTGGAAGAAATTTCCCAAAGTGACGACTGCGACTCGAAGGAAGATCGAACCGCTGGATACTTAGATTGCGATGGTCGTTCAAAAAACAATGATACCGCTGAATCAACTGCACTTTCTAATGACAGATGTGTTTTTGAAATACCGTCGGAGGAGTACGGTGGTCTTCAGAACAATTACACCCAATGCAACTGGTATAATGACGCTAATTTTTACGGCGACCATATAAATGACAACAGTGATATTGAAGGCTCGAGTCGTCAACCTCGGTCACCGATCTTCGACCTTGGATCTTCCGTGAGTACCGACAGAGAGAATGATGATAACAGTAGCAATAGCAGCACTGATGTTAACGAAGACGAATCAAATACAACGTCATCTGAAGAAGAGTCCGATAGTATATCCGAGGTCGAAGTTAAAAGCATTTTTTCAATAAATAATATCGTTCGAGACTGGTTGAAACCGAAGCAATTATGCACAACCATAGCAAAGATTAGTATAATTGCAAGCATCATCGCGATATCTATCCGAGGTAAACTTACCTACGCAATAACAACTGTTATTTTCAAGTTTATCAACTCGATGTTTGGGAAAATCGGGTTGCCGGTTGGCATAAACAGTCTGTGGTCGTTGTTGTCGAGAAATGACACAGCAATAACAGAGCGACACTGGTATTGTCAGTATTGTTTTGCTATCGTCGGCGTCGGCAATAAACCGAGTGGGAAGTGTGAATGCATCGACAATGAAGCAGACGTGAAAAAACGAAAACTATCGTATTTTATCAAAGTTAAAATCGTACCGCAACTTCGACACATATTTTCAAATGCAAAAAATATTAACTCACTAAAGTACCGGTTCAATCGAAAAAAGAAGAACAGCGAAGCTACATAGGATATATACGACGGTACCAAATATAAAGAGTTATGTCAACCTGGCGGCTTCTTGAGCTATGAGTACAATTACTCTTTTTCAATATTCCTCGATGGATGTCGAATGTCGAAATCATCGAAAGCATCGGCATGGCCCATTCTTCTTCAAATCAACGAGTGTTCTCCCCATGCGCGAAAAAAACACATACTTCTTGCCGGCATATGGGTTGATGTCGTACATCTGAATCTGAACACGATTATGCTGCCGACGATAACTGAACTTGAAAAATTGTACCACGATGGTTTCCAGTGGAATAATCCGATTGATAATACGAATATTACAAGCAGATTCATAACCACTGTTTGTATAGCCGATTCTGTGGCGCGGTGCGACATTCTCAATATGACTCAGTTTAATGGAAGGTACGGCTGTACGTTCTGCTACGCGGAAGGTGTCCATTTACAAGGAGTACCGGGAGTCAACCGAAGATTTCCTATCGACGATACAATCCCATGTCGGACCGTCAGTGAAATACGGAAACATATGGAAGAAGCATCTCGTTCCCGTGAAAAATTATTCGGAGTCAAGGGATACTCAGCTATGGCAATTTTGAGTGGATTCGACTTAGCTTTGGGTCCAGTTGTAGAAAGTATGCATAACATTTATTTGGGTGTAACTAAGCTTCATACCGAGTTACTACTGGAATCAAAAGCCAATGAAAGTTGGTACGCTGGAACTCCGGGAAATTACAAAATTATCAATTTACGACTCGAGAAAATAAGACCGCCGAATCGAATATCGCGGAAACCAAGACCGATCGAAACTATGAAAGATTGGAGAGCTTCAGAATGGCGAAATTGGATCCAATTCTATGCTTTACCATGTCTAGAGGGTTTGATTCGCGTATGTGATCACGATCACTTAGCATTATTGTCTAAAGCAACATACATAATGAACATGGACTCGATAAGTACCGAAGAATTGCAAGAAGCTCAGTCGCTACTGAAACGATATGTTGAAGAGTTCGAAAAAGTATTTGGACAAGAAAACATGAAGTATAACATTCATATATTAACTCATTTAACCGGTACCGTGATTAATTGGGGCCCTTTCTGGGCAAACAGCGCATTCCCATTCGGATCGTTTAACAAAAAAATTGTGGAAAAAGTTACTAGCGCGAATTCAAGGGCTCTTCAAATCGTGACAAGATACTTAATGACACAATTTCTAGATGGACTTTTAAACGGTAACGAAATTCCGGAATCAACGAAGATCGAAATACACTCTATACTGACGAAGAATTCAAAATGTACAAGTATGCGGGATGCTCTGATACCGGAAACATCGGAATTTAATGGCATTGGAAAATGTGAATACCGTCCACCGAACACTTGGGAAGCCGAAGCTTTACTTTTGGCCAAACATCAACCGGTATTCGTATCCTTTTACCAACAAGCTGCCGTCAATGGTATTGATTATAGGTGTCGTTCGATGGACGATATGAGGGAAACACGATTTTGCAATAAATTTGTTTACTGGCAAAACGGTGGATACGGAGAGATCTTGCGACTAATTAAGTTTCAAACAAACAACCAGATGATCTGTGGTTTCTTGGTACACAACATAGACATTGCCGAAACAGCTTTTGGAGTGAGACATATTGTAGATGCCTCTTTTTCATCGGGAAAATCATTGTTTTTCAATGTTCATGATGGGCCGGTACCTGCAATACTGATCAAAACCCAACGCGGATGCCGCATGACGAGATTACCAAATGTGTGGGAGACAGGTTAGTTACAACAGAAAAGCAAATTCAAATATGTAAAAATTACTTTGAGCATTAATAATTTTTTGTAATTTACTCTATCACAATAGTACAGTACTTTATGTTTCCAGATTGAGACTATCTTCCACGCAAAAAGTTCACCCACGTCAAAAATACACGGTCCATATACAGTGACGAAAAAGTTTTTGGAGTATGACATACCGTGAAAAGCCTCTTCTTCATCGGGAAAATGATTGTTTATGAATGTTCATGATGGCGCGGTACCTGCAATACTGATCGAAACACGAGACGGCTGCCGCATGATACAATTACCGAATGTGAGAATAACCGAAATATTTCCATCTGTTATAATTTTTCGTAATGTACTCTATACTAATCATACGTCATTTTATGTTTTCAGACTCAAACCAAAGCATAGCAAGTTAATAAAAAATGAAGAACTGCTTGTAGAAAGGCATATATACCATAAATGCCTCTTAATCATTGCAAAAAACATTCACTAATCAATATTCACGATGTACCGGTACCGATAATGATGAATGAGATACACCATCCGTAAAAAAAAAGATGAACACGGAATTCATAAATAAAGAGCGCTCGATGATTTCAGGCAATCGCAAACTCCGAAACATATAATATTGATATTGACAAATTGAAAATTTCGACGAAATGTAAAAAAAATTGTATATGAAAAGGTGAAAGATATTGCACATTTAAATTTAAAAAAATTCACAAGTATTAATAATATATGTGAAACTTGTACCATCGAGTAATGAATAGAGCAATTTTGAGAAATACCATGAAATAAATGTTAAATTTGTTGAAAAAAAAAAACCGACCAATGTTTCTATATTGCTGTTGCGGGAGGGCACGAACGGCATAGTATAGTTTTACAGGGGAATTACGGTGGTTTTTTTTAAAACCACTATAACGCCGAACACAATGAAAAGTAGCTTTACGGTGATTTTATAGTGGTTTTTTTAACCACCATGACGGGGAACATAATGCAAAGTAGCTTCACGGCGTTTTTATAGTGGTTTCTTTTTAACCACTGTGATACTGGCTCGAATCGGCGAAACGTAAATTTTTCTTTATAGTGGTTTTGCAGTGGTTTTAACGTGATTTACTAAAAACCACTACGCCAGTAAAAGCTGCGCATGCAAAGGAAGGGCGCGGCAAGCTCAGTTTACAGTGGTCTTTCAGTGATTTCACAGTATGTCTTTGGAAAAAAACCACTCAGTGATTTTTACGTGGTTTTACAGTCATACAGACTGCTAGGGCGACGTTACTAGGACGCGTACTGGTCCTTGAAATCAAGTAGGCACTAATGATTGACTTCCATTTTATTGTTTCAGAGTACGAAACCAACAGCGAGGACTAGAGTTCAAATGAATAGACGATTCCGAAGGCGCCGAGAATGTATCGGAACGATACATCGATGCCGATACAGGCGATAAAAGACGAAGAATCGATAATAGATTGCGAAGCCGACATCGACTCAATCGCCATATTGGCAAATCGATTCGGAGCATTGATATGCGATCCGATCAATCCTTTCAAGATCCATATGGATGGATGGACATCGGAGTGATCGAACAAGCGTGTTCTGAACGCATTTGGACTGAAATCCGCGAACGAATTTATGCTAGGGGGCAGCGACAACTACGCCATCTATATCATACTTCGATCGAATGCGAGAACAGTGAATCATTATGGGACGAAACTTACCAAAATTAACGGGGAAAGATCGTGGTTCATCAAACACATAATAATGCACGCGATCAGTTTGATGGACCCGTCGACGCAAACGTTCCAGATGAACTGGAGAGAGCGAGACGATGTGGAGACGTCGCGATACGTGGACAACGAAGACTTCCACAAAAAAACGAAAATTAACATATACCCCGAAGATTGGTCGGAATTTTGCCGATTATTAGACGAACTCGTGACCGAAAAACGTTGCATGACGTCAAAGCACTTCGACGTATCCAACCGATACTTTATTTATCAATGCGTCCACGGACTAAAGAGCCGCAACATAGTCCAGATGATCGATCACATCAAATTCGATTTGATCGAAAACAAAGATCACGTAAAGTCAATCGAAATTCACACGGGCTTTACGATCTCTCCATATGAGGACGACGCGGTCATGATAGATTTGGTAAAAATAGGCGAACTCGTCGGCAGACGAGATCGACGAAGCTATCACCATTATCATGACTGTGGACAGACGGCGGGGACGATCCACCACGAAGGATTCAAGGAAGCGACGTGGATCACCACGTATAACCCAAGCCAGCACGTGTTAAGACCGTACACAATTAACAACGTACTGTGGCACGCGATCGCGGGCGGTTTGACGGCGCTGGACGAAACGTCGAAGCTGGCAGCTTCTAATTTCGCAAAAGACGGACCGACAAGACTCAAAGCGTACGAGATGTACGAGAAATCGGTAAGAAAAAAATACGTGCACCGAGTCGAATTCGTCGTCAAGTACGAAGCAAGCCGTTTAACGATAGAAAAGATCCAACAATTCATTTCGACCATCAGGAAAGAAATACTTACGACGGGCGTACTCGTTATCCTAAAAAACTGGAAACAGTACATTAGGCAACTCGCCGACTTGATAAATGAGTTAAAAGATCTTGTCTCGAACATGCCGAAGCCGACCGACAAGACGTATTTACTAAAGATATACAACGTCGAAAATGCGCTCCGTTTTTTCATCGAAGGCTATAAGGATGACGTCATTGACATCGATAGGCTGGAATCAATGTTTGGCGATGTGAACGAGGCCTACTCCCGCAAAAGATTACACGAGGAATACGTCAAAGACATAGGCGACCTGCCGGAACGGATAAGATCGAACGCGACGTTCCCATTCCCAGCGATGGGAAAGCAAATGACGTGGCTATTTAACGCAAAAGACGTTGAATATTTTAAGCCGACTTTCGCAACGATAAGCGAATTGAGACTGTTCGAGACCGCTAGCGACGTAGACGAAGTCCCAAGTCTGAGCGATATCGGGAAAATAATCGAACTATTTGCCATTATTGGCAAATACGCGAGAGCGAACAGTGGCGTCGACGATACGAGGGGCGAATTCGAAGTGGCGAGATTCTTCAGAGTGGATCACATAGAAAAGAACAAAGGACCGAACCTGCGATGGGTTGCGGTAGTAACCAAGGAGGAAGTGGTCGACGCGATGATTCAGCCCAAATCTGTTATAGGGCAGTTGATCTCGTCGCAAGTGTTCTCAAGAAAAGATCTGGTAAGCCGCGACATCAGAAGAGCGTTGGTGGAGGTCGTCGATAGAATTATCGATTGTATCCCAATGATCTTCGTCATGGGATACGACGATATTCGACGACCGGCAACGTGGCCGAAGTAGGAAAGCAGAGGGTGACACAGTTCCTCCGAGTGGACCCGAAGGCTGTTGAGGAAGCGAGCGCTTTTGAGAAGAACCGCGCGATACAGTCGACGCACACGAGACAAAAAATTCTGCTCAGCGGTAGATTCATCAAACAACGAAAACTAGCGCAAGAATTGACGTGTAAGATCGCCGAATCGAGGAGGGAGATATGTAGCACGTTCGAAGTTCCGCCCGAGAAGATAACAACCGCGTCGGTACAGACGCAGACTACCCAAGAACTGCGCAACCCACGGAAAAGACAACGAGACTCGGAGAAGCCGAAAGAAGAAGGGACAAAGATCACGGAACAAAAAAACCAAGAAGAACAAATGATCCAAAGAATCGAATGCATCGAAATCTCGGACAACGAAGACGAACACAAAAAAAAAACGAAGGAACAACGTCGCCGAAGGAACGTAATCCGTTTAAGAAACAAAAAATCGACATTCGTTCCGCGGAAAAATTCAGTTTCTTTCAAGTAACAACGGAAGCCTCACGAGAGGTAACGGAAAGCGAACCGTCGACGAGCACCGCAATACCGCAAGGTATGCCGGAGATACAGCAAAGGCGGTTCACCTACGAAGAAGATGTTGTGATAGCAACGGCAGCGATCAGGCACATTCGCTTGAAGAAAAACAGAATAATACAAATAGTCAAAGACGAATGGCCCAAAATATTCGGGGGCAGGGGCATATCGAGCTGCGAGACAGCTCTCACAAGAATAGCGAAGAACTTGACGATGTTAAGAAAGATCCTAAACGACGAGGCGCAAGTACAGTGCTTTCATCGTAAATTCGGAGGAAAGAAGTAGAGTGCGCGGAAAGTATGGGGAGGGAAATGAGTCATTAAATCGCGGATGTGACGGCCCGCAATCCTGATTCCGATACATATATTCCCATAAAAAAAAATGCTTTTGGGTTTTTGTTGCAGGATGAACATGAAGGCTGTAATCGTGCACACCATCAAAAAAGGACCATCGCGCGTCGAGGGGGGTGGGAGGCGGATTTTTTTATGAAATTGTTTCAAAAATTCTTTGTATGTAGTAAACAGATCAATAAAACTATATGCCAAGTTTCACAAGTTTTCCGTTGTATACTTCCTTCACAAAAAAATTCCCAAAAAGGAAAAATTAAGGAAAAATCCTTAAAACATTCCAAAAGGTTATTTTTATGGAAAAACTAACTCTAACTTCTACAAATAAAGGAATAGGAGGCTGAAACCTGTCTTATTCGAATTATCTTGATGCAAAACGTGAAAAAACAGGGTTAAAAACGAAAAAAAACGAAAAAAAAAAAATCTAAAAAAAAAAGCTGGAAACCTCATAAATCGATGGAATATCGGCTGGAAATAACGGAAAAAATACTTAAAACATTCCAGGAAGTTATTTTGATGGAAAAACTAACTATTACTTCTACGAATAAAGGGATAGGAGGCTGAAACCTGTCTTATTCGACTAATACCAGGGAACATCATCAGAGACGACCGGGAGCGATACAAGGTAAGTCCGAATCGAAACAACGAAAAAAGGAAAATACGAGTCCAGGAGGACGAGTAATACACGGGAACATCATCAGAGACGACCGAGAGCGATACAAGGTAAGTCCGAATCGAAAAAACGAAAAAAGGAAAATACGAGTCCAGGAGGACGAGAACACCAGGGAAAATCAGCAGAGGCAAACAGCAGCGGAACGAGGTAAGTAAGTAAATTATAAAATAGGAAATTTATAAAAACTACACTTTTATTTATTTTAATATACTTGCATTTCTTTCTCGATCGCTATTGGGTAAATGGCGTGACTTTGAGAAACGTAAGTATATTAAAATAAATAAAAGTGCTTTTTTTCTATTGTACTTTTCCTCGATAATCGCTATTGGAAAATGGCGTGACTTGAAGAAAAGTATAAAAGGAAATAAGATAATAATGAAATAATTAATACCAGCGACGTTACTAGGACGCGTACTGGTCCTTGAAATCAAGTAGGCACTAATGTTTGACTTCCATTTTATTGTTTCAGAGTACGAAACCAACAGCGAGGACTAGAGTTCAAAAGAATAGACGATTCCGAAGGCGCCGAGAATGTATCGGAACGATACATCGATGCCGATAGAGGCGATAAAAGACGAAGAATCGATAATAGATTGCAAAGCCGACATCGACTCAATCGCCATATTGGCAAATCGATTCGGAGCATTGAAATGCGATCCGATCAATCCTTTCAAGATCCATATGGATGGATGGACATCGGAGTCATCGAACAAGCGTGTTCTGAACGCATTTGGACTGAAATCCGCGAACGAATTTATGCTAGGGGGCAGCGACAACTACGCCATCTATATCATACTTCGATCGAATGCGAGAACAGTGAATCATTATGGGACGAAACTTACCAAAATTAACGGGGAAAGATCGTGGTTCATCAAACACATAATAATGCACGCGATCAGTTTGATGGACCCGTCGACGCAAACGTTCCAGATGAACTGGAGAGAGCGAGACGATGTGGAGACGTCGCGATACGTGGACAACGAAGACTTCCACAAAAAAACGAAAATTAACATATACCCCGAAGATTGGTCGGAATTTTGCCGATTATTAGACGAACTCGTGACCGAAAAACGTTGCATGACGTCAAAGCACTTCGACGTATCCAACCGATACTTTATTTATCAATGCGTCCACGGACTAAAGAGCCGCAACATAGTCCAGATGATCGATCACATCAAATTCGATTTGATCGAAAACAAAGATCACGTAAAGTCAATCGAAATTCACACGGGCTTTACGATCTCTCCATATGAGGACGACGCGGTCATGATAGATTTGGTAAAAATAGGCGAACTCGTCGGCAGACGAGATCGACGAAGCTATCACCATTATCATGACTGTGGACAGACGGCGGGGACGATCCACCACGAAGGATTCAAGGAAGCGACGTGGATCACCACGTATAACCCAAGCCAGCACGTGTTAAGACCGTACACAATTAACAACGTACTGTGGCACGCGATCGCGGGCGGTTTGACGGCGCTGGACGAAACGTCGAAGCTGGCAGCTTCTAATTTCGCAAAAGACGGACCGACAAGACTCAAAGCGTACGAGATGTACGAGAAATCGGTAAGAAAAAAATACGTGGACCGAGTCGAATTCGTCGTCAAGTACGAAGCAAGCCGTTTAACGATAGAAAAGATCCAACAATTCATTTCGACCATCAGGAAAGAATTACTTACGACGGGCGTACTCGTTATCCTAAAAAACTGGAAACAGTACATTAGGCAACTCGCCGACTTGATACATGAGTTAAAAGATCTTGTCTCGAACATGCCGAAGCCGACCGACAAGACGTATTTACTAAAGATATACAACGTCGAAAATGCGCTCCGTTTTTTCATCGAAGGCTATAAGGATGACGTCATTGACATCGATAGGCTGGAATCAATGTTTGGCGATGTGAACGAGGCCTACTCCCGCAAAAGATTACACGAGGAATACGTCAAAGACATAGGCGACCTGCCGGAAGGGATAAGATCGAACGCGACGTTCCCATTCCCAGCGATGGGAAAGCAAATGACGTGGCTATTTAACGCAAAAGACGTTGAATATTTTAAGCCGACTTTCGCAACGATAAGCGAATTGAGACTGTTCGAGACCGCTGGCGACGTAGACGAAGTCCCAAGTCTGAGCGATATCGGGAAAATAATCGAACTATTTGCCATTATTGGCAAATACGCGAGAGCGAACAGTGGCGTCGACGATACGAGGGGCGAATTCGAAGTGGCGAGATTCTTCAGAGTGGATCACATAGAAAAGAACAAAGGACCGAACCTGCGATGGGTTGCGGTAGTAACCAAGGAGGAAGTGGTCGACGCGATGATTCAGCCCACATCTGTTATAGGGCAGTTGATCTCGTCGCAAGTGTTCTCAAGAAAATATCTGGTAAGCCGCGACATCAGAAGAGCGTTGGTGGAGGTCGTCGATAGAATTATCGATTGTATCCCAATGATCTTCGTCATGGGATACGACGATATTCGACGACCGGCAACGTGGGCCGAAGTAGGAAAGCAGAGGGTGACACAGTTCCTCCGAGTGGACCTGAAGGCTGTTGAGGAAGCGAGCGCTTTTGAGAAGAACCGCGCGACACAGTCGACGCACACGAGACAAAAAATTCTGCTCAGCGGTAGATTCATCAAACAACGAAAACTAGCGCAAGAATTGACGTGTAAGATCGCCGAATCGAGGAGGGAGATATATAGTACGTTCGAAGTTCCGCCCGAGAAGATAACAACCGCGTCGGTACAGACGCAGACTACCCAAGAACTGCGCAACCCACGGAAAAGACAACGAGACTCGGAGAAGCCGAAAGAAGAAGGGACAAAGATCACGGAACAAAAAAACCAAGAAGAAAAAATGATCCAAAGAATCGAATGCATCGAAATCTCGGACAACGAAGACGAACACAAAAAAAAAACGAAGGAACAACGTCGCCGAAGGAACGTAATCCGTTTAAGAAACAAAAAATCGACATTCGTTCCGCGGAAAAATTCAGTTTCTTTCACGTAACAACGGAAGCTTCACGAGAGGTAACGGAAAGCGAACCGTCGACGAGCACCGCAATACCGCAAGGTATGCCGGAGATACAGCAAAGGCGGTTCACCTACGAAGAAGATGTTGTGATAGCAACGGCAGCGATCAGGCACATTCGCTTGAAGAAAAACAGAATAATACAAATAGTCAAAGACGAATGGCCCAAAATATTCGGGGGCAGGGGCATATCGAGTTGCGAGACAGCTCTCACAAGAATAGCGAAGAACTTGATGATGTTAAGAAAGATCCTAAACGACGAGGCGCAAGTACAGTGCTTTCATCGTAAATTCGGAGGAAAGAAGTAGAGTGCGCGGAAAGTATGGGGAGGGAAATGAGTCATTAAATCGCGGTCGTGACGGCCCGCAATCCTGATTCCGATACATATATTCCCATAAAAAAAAATGCTTTTGGGTTTTTGTTGCAGGATGAACATGAAGGCTGTAATCGTGCACACCATCAAAAAAGGACCATCACGCGTCGAGGGGGGTGGGAGGCGGATTTTTTGATGAAATTGTTTAAACATTCTTTTGTATGTAGTAAACAGATCAATAAAACTATATGCCAAGTTTCACAAGTTTTCCGTTGTATACTTCCTTCACAAAAAAATTCCCAAAAAGGAAAAATTAAGGAAAAATCCTTAAAACATTCCAAAAGGTTATTTTTATGGAAAAACTAACTCTAACTTCTACAAATAAAGGAATAGGAGGCTGAAACCTGTCTTATTCGAATTATCTTGATGCAAAACGTGAAAAAACAGGGTTAAAAACGAAAAAAAACGAAAAAAAAATCTAAAAACAAAAGCTGGAAATCTCATAAATCGATGGAATATCGGCTGGAAATAACGGAAAAAATACTTAAAACATTCCAGGAAGTTATTTTGATGGAAAAACTAACCCTAACTTCTACGAATAAAGGGAAAGGAGACTGAAACCTGTCTTATTCGACTAATACCAGGGAACATCATCAGAGACGACCGGGAGCGATACAAGGTAAGTCCGAATCGAAACAACGAAAAAAGGAAAATACGAGTCCAGGAGGACGAGTAATACACGGGAACATCATCAGAGACGACCGAGAGCGATACAAGGTAAGTCCGAATCGAAAAAACGAAAAAAGGAAAATACGAGTCCAGGAGGACGAGAACACCAGGGAAAATCAGCAGAGGCAAACAGCAGCGGAACGAGGTAAGTAAGTAAATTATAAAATAGGAAATTTATAAAAACTACACTTTTATTTATTTTAATATACTTGCATTTCTTTCTCGATCGCTATTGGGTAAATGGCGTGACTTTGAGAAACGTAAGTATATTAAAATAAATAAAAGTGCTTTTTTTCTATTGTACTTTTCCTCGATAATCGCTATTGGAAAATGGCGTGACTTGAAGAAAAGTATAAAAGGAAATATGATAATAATGAAATAATTAATACCAGCGACGGTACTAGGACGCGTACTGGTCCTTGAAATCAAGTAGGCACTAATGTTTGACTTCCATTTTATTGTTTCAGAGTACGAAACCAACAGCGAGGACTAGAGTTCAAAAGAATAGACGATTCCGAAGGCGCCGAGAATGTATCGGAACGATACATCGATGCCGATAGAGGCGATAAAAGACGAAGAATCGATAATAGATTGCAAAGCCGACATCGACTCAATCGCCATATTGGCAAATCGATTCGGAGCATTGAAATGCGATCCGATCAATCCTTTCAAGATCCATATGGATGGATGGACATCGGAGTCATCGAACAAGCACGTTCTGAACGCATTTGGACTGAAATCCGCGAACGAATTTATGCTAGGGGGCAGCGACAACTACGCCATCTATATCATACTTCGATCGAATGCGAGAACAGTGAATCATTTTGGGACGAAACTTACCAAAATTAACGGGGAAAGATCGTGGTCCATCAAACACATAATAATGCACGCGATCAGTTTGATGGACCCGTCGACGCAAACGTTCCAGATGAACTGGAGAGAGCGAGACGATGTGGAGACGTCGCGATACGTGGACAACGAAGACTTCCACAAAAAAACGAAAATTAACATATACCCCGAAGATTGGTCGGAATTTTGCCGATTATTAGACGAACTCGTGACCGAAAAACGTTGCATGACGTCAAAGCACTTCGACGTATCCAACCGATACTTTATTTATCAATGCGTCCACGGACTAAAGAGCCGCAACATAGTCCAGATGATCGATCACATCAAATTCGATTTGATCGAAAACAAAGATCACGTAAAGTCAATCGAAATTCACACGGGCTTTACGATCTCTCCATATGAGGACGACGCGGTCATGATAGATTTGGTAAAAATAGGCGAACTCGTCGGCAGACGAGATCGACGAAGCTATCACCATTATCATGACTGTGGACAGACGGCGGGGACGATCCACCACGAAGGATTCAAGGAAGCGACGTGGATCACCACGTATAACCCAAGCCAGCACGTGTTAAGACCGTACACAATTAACAACGTACTGTGGCACGCGATCGCGGGCGGTTTGACGGCGCTGGACGAAACGTCGAAGCTGGCAGCTTCTAATTTCGCAAAAGACGGACCGACAAGACTCAAAGCGTACGAGATGTACGAGAAATCGGTAAGAAAAAAATACGTGCACCGAGTCGAATTCGTCGTCAAGTACGAAGCAAGCCGTTTAACGATAGAAAAGATCCAACAATTCATTTCGACCATCAGGAAAGAATTACTTACGACGGGCGTACTCGTTATCCTAAAAAACTGGAAACAGTACATTAGGCAACTCGCCGACTTGATAAATGAGTTAAAAGATCTTGTCTCGAACATGCCGAAGCCGACCGACAAGACGTATTTACTAAAGATATACAACGTCGAAAATGCGCTCCGTTTTTTCATCGAAGGCTATAAGGATGACGTCATTGACATCGATAGGCCGGAATCAATGTTCGACGATGTGAACGAGGCCTACTCCCGCAAAAGATTACACGAGGAATACGTCAAAGACATAGGCGACCTGCCGGAACGGATAAGATCGAACGCGACGTTCCCATTCCCAGCGATGGGAAAGCAAATGACGTGGCTATTTAACGCAAAAGACGTTGAATATTTTAAGCCGACTTTCGCAACGATAAGCGAATTGAGACTGTTCGAGACCGCTGGCGACGTAGACGAAGTCCCAAGTCTGAGCGATATCGGGAAAATAATCGAACTATTTGCCATTATTGGAAAATACGCGAGAGCGAACAGTGGCGTCGACGATACGAGGGGCGAATTCGAAGTGGCGAGATTCTTCAGAGTGGATCACATAGAAAAGAACAAAGGACCGAACCTGCGATGGGTTGCGGTAGTAACCAAGGAGGAAGTGGTCGACGCGATGATTCAGCCCAAATCTGTTATAGGGCAGTTGATCTCGTCGCAAGTGTTCTCAAGAAAAGATCTGGTAAGCCGCGACATCAGAAGAGCGTTGGTGGAGGTCGTCGATAGAATTATCGATTGTATCCCAATGATCTTCGTCATGGGATACGACGATATTCGACGACCGGCAACGTGGGCCGAAGTAGGAAAGCAGAGGGTGACACAGTTCCTCCGAGTGGACCCGAAGGCTGTTGAGGAAGCGAGCGCTTTTGAGAAGAACCGCGCGATACAGTCGACGCACACGAGACAAAAAATTCTGCTCAGCGGTAGATTCATCAAACAACGAAAACTAGCGCAAGAATTGACGTGTAAGATCGCCGAATCGAGGAGGGAGATATGTAGCACGTTCGAAGTTCCGCCCGAGAAGATAACAACCGCGTCGGTACAGACGCAGACTACCCAAGAACTGCGCAACCCACAGAAAAGACAACGAGACTCGGAGAAGCCGAAAGAAGAAGGGACAAAGATCACGGAACAAAAAAACCAAGAAAAAAAAATGATCCAAAGAATCGAATGCATCGAAATCTCGGACAACGAAGACGAACACAAAAAAAAAAACGAAGGAACAACGTCGCCGAAGGAACGTAATCCGTTTAAGAAACAAAAAATCGACATTCGTTCCGCGGAAAAATTCAGTTTCTTTCAAGTAACAACGGAAGCCTCACGAGAGGTAACGGAAAGCGAACCGTCGACGAGCACCGCAATACCGCAAGGTATGCCGGAGATACAGCAAAGGCGGTTCACCTACGAAGAAGATGTTGTGATAGCAACGGCAGCGATCAGGCACATTCGCTTGAAGAAAAACAGAATAATACAAATAGTCAAAGACGAATGGCCCAAAATATTCGGGGGCAGGGGCATATCAAGCTGCGAGACAGCTCTCACAAGAATAGCGAAGAACTTGACGATGTTAAGAAAGATCCTAAACGACGAGGCGCAAGTACAGTGCTTTCATCGTAAATTCGGAGGAAAGAAGTAGAGTGCGCGGAAAGTATGGGGAGGGAAATGAGTCATTAAATCGCGGATGTGACGGCCCGCAATCCTGATTCCGATACATATATTCCCATAAAAAAAAATGCTTTTGGGTTTTTGTTGCAGGATGAACATGAAGGCTGTAATCGTGCACACCATCAAAAAAGGACCATCGCGCGTCGAGGGGGGTGGAAGGCGGATTTTTTGATGAAATTCTTTAAACATTTTTTTGTATGTAGTAAACAGATCAATAAAACTATATGCCAAGTTTCACAAGTTTTCCGTTGTATACTTCCTTCACAAAAAAATTCCCAAAAAGGAAAAGTTAAGGAAAAATCCTTAAAACATTCCAAAAGGTTATTTTTATGGAAAAACTAACTCTAACTTCTACAAATAAAGGAATAGGAGGCTGAAACCTGTCTTATTCGAATTATCTTGATGCAAAACGTGAAAAAACAGGGTTAAAAACGAAAAAAAACGAAAAAAAAAAATCTAAAAAAAAAAGCTGGAAACCTCATAAATCGATGGAATATCGGCTGGAAATAACGGAAAAAATACTTAAAACATTCCAGGAAGTTATTTTGATGGAAAAACTAACTATTACTTCTACGAATAAAGGGATAGGAGGCTGAAACCTGTCTTATTCGACTAATACCAGGGAACATCATCAGAGACGACCGGGAGCGATACAAGGTAAGTCCGAATCGAAACAACGAAAAAAGGAAAATACGAGTCCAGGAGGACGAGTAATACACGGGAACATCATCAGAGACGACCGAGAGCGATACAAGGTAAGTCCGAATCGAAAAAAGGAAAATACGAGTCCAGGAGGACGAGAACACCAGGGAAAATCAGCAGAGGCAAACAGCAGCGGAACGAGGTAAGTAAGTAAATTATAAAATAGGAAATTTATAAAAACTACACTTTTATTTATTTTAATATACTTGCATTTCTTTCTCGATCGCTATTGGGTAAATGGCGTGACTTTGAGAAACGTAAGTATATTAAAATAAATAAAAGTGCTTTTTTTCTATTGTACTTTTCCTCGATAATCGCTATTGGAAAATGGCGTGACTTGAAGAAAAGTATAAAAGGAAATAAGATAATAATGAAATAATTAATACCAGCGACATACCTAGGACGCGTACTGGTCCTTGAAATCAAGTAGGCACTAATGTTTGACTTCCATTTTATTGTTTCAGAGTACGAAACCAACAGCGAGGACTAGAGTTCAAAAGAATAGACGATTCCGAAGGCGCCGAGAATGTATCGGAACGATACATCGATGCCGATAGAGGCGATAAAAGACGAAGAATCGATAATAGATTGCAAAGCCGACATCGACTCAATCGCCATATTGGCAAATCGATTCGGAGCATTGAAATGCGATCCGATCAATCCTTTCAAGATCCATATGGATGGATGGACATCGGAGTCATCGAACAAGCACGTTCTGAACGCATTTGGACTGAAATCCGCGAACGAATTTATGCTAGGGGGCAGCGACAACTACGCCATCTATATCATACTTCGATCGAATGCGAGAACAGTGAATCATTTTGGGACGAAACTTACCAAAATTAACGGGGAAAGATCGTGGTCCATCAAACACATAATAATGCACGCGATCAGTTTGATGGACCCGTCGACGCAAACGTTCCAGATGAACTGGAGAGAGCGAGACGATGTGGAGACGTCGCGATACGTGGACAACGAAGACTTCCACAAAAAAACGAAAATTAACATATACCCCGAAGATTGGTCGGAATTTTGCCGATTATTAGACGAACTCGTGACCGAAAAACGTTGCATGACGTCAAAGCACTTCGACGTATCCAACCGATACTTTATTTATCAATGCGTCCACGGACTAAAGAGCCGCAACATAGTCCAGATGATCGATCACATCAAATTCGATTTGATCGAAAACAAAGATCACGTAAAGTCAATCGAAATTCACACGGGCTTTACGATCTCTCCATATGAGGACGACGCGGTCATGATAGATTTGGTAAAAATAGGCGAACTCGTCGGCAGACGAGATCGACGAAGCTATCACCATTATCATGACTGTGGACAGACGGCGGGGACGATCCACCACGAAGGATTCAAGGAAGCGACGTGGATCACCACGTATAACCCAAGCCAGCACGTGTTAAGACCGTACACAATTAACAACGTACTGTGGCACGCGATCGCGGGCGGTTTGACGGCGCTGGACGAAACGTCGAAGCTGGCAGCTTCTAATTTCGCAAAAGACGGACCGACAAGACTCAAAGCGTACGAGATGTACGAGAAATCGGTAAGAAAAAAATACGTGCACCGAGTCGAATTCGTCGTCAAGTACGAAGCAAGCCGTTTAACGATAGAAAAGATCCAACAATTCATTTCGACCATCAGGAAAGAATTACTTACGACGGGCGTACTCGTTATCCTAAAAAACTGGAAACAGTACATTAGGCAACTCGCCGACTTGATAAATGAGTTAAAAGATCTTGTCTCGAACATGCCGAAGCCGACCGACAAGACGTATTTACTAAAGATATACAACGTCGAAAATGCGCTCCGTTTTTTCATCGAAGGCTATAAGGATGACGTCATTGACATCGATAGGCTGGAATCAATGTTTGGCGATGTGAACGAGGCCTACTCCCGCAAAAGATTACACGAGGAATACGTCAAAGACATAGGCGACCTGCCGGAACGGATAAGATCGAACGCGACGTTCCCATTCCCAGCGATGGGAAAGCAAATGACGTGGCTATTTAACGCAAAAGACGTTGAATATTTTAAGCCGACTTTCGCAACGATAAGCGAATTGAGACTGTT
Organism: Ischnus inquisitorius; assembly: GCA_963924025.1. Lineage (NCBI taxonomy): Eukaryota > Metazoa > Arthropoda > Insecta > Hymenoptera > Ichneumonidae > Ischnus > Ischnus inquisitorius. The sequence continues at coordinate 9,667,780 of OZ001249.1, forward strand.
CGAGACCGCTGGCGACGTAGACGAAGTCCCAAGTCTGAGCGATATCGGGAAAATAATCGAACTATTTGCCATTATTGGCAAATACGCGAGAGCGAACAGTGGCGTCGACGATACGAGGGGCGAATTCGAAGTGGCGAGATTCTTCAGAGTGGATCACATAGAAAAGAACAAAGGACCGAACCTGCGATGGGTTGCGGTAGTAACCAAGGAGGAAGTGGTCGACGCGATGATTCAGCCCACATCTGTTATAGGGCAGTTGATCTCGTCGCAAGTGTTCTCAAGAAAATATCTGGTAAGCCGCGACATCAGAAGAGCGTTGGTGGAGGTCGTCGATAGAATTATCGATTGTATCCCAATGATCTTCGTCATGGGATACGACGATATTCGACGACCGGCAACGTGGGCCGAAGTAGGAAAGCAGAGGGTGACACAGTTCCTCCGAGTGGACCTGAAGGCTGTTGAGGAAGCGAGCGCTTTTGAGAAGAACCGCGCGACACAGTCGACGCACACGAGACAAAAAATTCTGCTCAGCTGTAGATTCATCAAACAACGAAAACTAGCGCAAGAATTGACGTGTAAGATCGCCGAATCGAGGAGGGAGATATATAGTACGTTCGAAGTTCCGCCCGAGAAGATAACAACCGCGTCGGTACAGACGCAGACTACCCAAGAACTGCGCAACCCACGGAAAAGACAACGAGACTCGGAGAAGCCGAAAGAAGAAGGGACAAAGATCACGGAACAAAAAAACCAAGAAGAAAAAATGATCCAAAGAATCGAATGCATCGAAATCTCGGACAACGAAGACGAACACAAAAAAAAAACGAAGGAACAACGTCGCCGAAGGAACGTAATCCGTTTAAGAAACAAAAAATCGACATTCGTTCCGCGGAAAAATTCAGTTTCTTTCACGTAACAACGGAAGCTTCACGAGAGGTAACGGAAAGCGAACCGTCGACGAGCACCGCAATACCGCAAGGTATGCCGGAGATACAGCAAAGGCGGTTCACCTACGAAGAAGATGTTGTGATAGCAACGGCAGCGATCAGGCACATTCGCTTGAAGAAAAACAGAATAATACAAATAGTCAAAGACGAATGGCCCAAAATATTCGGGGGCAGGGGCATATCGAGTTGCGAGACAGCTCTCACAAGAATAGCGAAGAACTTGATGATGTTAAGAAAGATCCTAAACGACGAGGCGCAAGTACAGTGCTTTCATCGTAAATTCGGAGGAAAGAAGTAGAGTGCGCGGAAAGTATGGGGAGGGAAATGAGTCATTAAATCGCGGTCGTGACGGCCCGCAATCCTGATTCCGATACATATATTCCCATAAAAAAAAATGCTTTTGGGTTTTTGTTGCAGGATGAACATGAAGGCTGTAATCGTGCACACCATCAAAAAAGGACCATCACGCGTCGAGGGGGGTGGGAGGCGGATTTTTTGATGAAATTGTTTAAACATTCTTTTGTATGTAGTAAACAGATCAATATAACTATATGCCAAGTTTCACAAGTTTTCCGTTGTATACTTCCTTCACAAAAAAATTCCCAAAAAGGAAAAATTAAGGAAAAATCCTTAAAACATTCCAAAAGGTTATTTTTATGGAAAAACTAACTCTAACTTCTACAAATAAAGGAATAGGAGGCTGAAACCTGTCTTATTCGAATTATCTTGATGCAAAACGTGAAAAAACAGGGTTAAAAACGAAAAAAAACGAAAAAAAAAATCTAAAAAAAAAAGCTGGAAATCTCATAAATCGATGGAATATCGGCTGGAAATAACGGAAAAAATACTTAAAACATTCCAGGAAGTTATTTTGATGGAAAAACTAACCCTAACTTCTACGAATAAAGGGAAAGGAGACTGAAACCTGTCTTATTCGACTAATACCAGGGAACATCATCAGAGACGACCGGGAGCGATACAAGGTAAGTCCGAATCGAAACAACGAAAAAAGGAAAATACGAGTCCAGGAGGACGAGTAATACACGGGAACATCATCAGAGACGACCGAGAGCGATACAAGGTAAGTCCGAATCGAAAAAACGAAAAAAGGAAAATACGAGTCCAGGAGGACGAGAACACCAGGGAAAATCAGCAGAGGCAAACAGCAGCGGAACGAGGTAAGTAAGTAAATTATAAAATAGGAAATTTATAAAAACTACACTTTTATTTATTTTAATATACTTGCATTTCTTTCTCGATCGCTGTTGGGTAAATGGCGTGACTTTGAGAAACGTAAGTATATTAAAATAAATAAAAGTGCTTTTTTTCTATTGTACTTTTCCTCGATAATCGCTATTGGAAAATGGCGTGACTTGAAGAAAAGTATAAAAGGAAATAAGATAATAATGAAATAATTAATACCAGCGACGTTACTAGGACGCGTACTGGTCCTTGAAATCAAGTAGGCACTAATGTTTGACTTCCATTTTATTGTTTCAGAGTACGAAACCAACAGCGAGGACTAGAGTTCAAAAGAATAGACGATTCCGAAGGCGCCGAGAATGTATCGGAACGATACATCGATGCCGATAGAGGCGATAAAAGACGAAGAATCGATAATAGATTGCAAAGCCGACATCGACTCAATCGCCATATTGGCAAATCGATTCGGAGCATTGAAATGCGATCCGATCAATCCTTTCAAGATCCATATGGATGGATGGACATCGGAGTCATCGAACAAGCACGTTCTGAACGCATTTGGACTGAAATCCGCGAACGAATTTATGCTAGGGGGCAGCGACAACTACGCCATCTATATCATACTTCGATCGAATGCGAGAACAGTGAATCATTTTGGGACGAAACTTACCAAAATTAACGGGGAAAGATCGTGGTCCATCAAACACATAATAATGCACGCGATCAGTTTGATGGACCCGTCGACGCAAACGTTCCAGATGAACTGGAGAGAGCGAGACGATGTGGAGACGTCGCGATACGTGGACAACGAAGACTTCCACAAAAAAACGAAAATTAACATATACCCCGAAGATTGGTCGGAATTTTGCCGATTATTAGACGAACTCGTGACCGAAAAACGTTGCATGACGTCAAAGCACTTCGACGTATCCAACCGATACTTTATTTATCAATGCGTCCACGGACTAAAGAGCCGCAACATAGTCCAGATGATCGATCACATCAAATTCGATTTGATCGAAAACAAAGATCACGTAAAGTCAATCGAAATTCACACGGGCTTTACGATCTCTCCATATGAGGACGACGCGGTCATGATAGATTTGGTAAAAATAGGCGAACTCGTCGGCAGACGAGATCGACGAAGCTATCACCATTATCATGACTGTGGACAGACGGCGGGGACGATCCACCACGAAGGATTCAAGGAAGCGACGTGGATCACCACGTATAACCCAAGCCAGCACGTGTTAAGACCGTACACAATTAACAACGTACTGTGGCACGCGATCGCGGGCGGTTTGACGGCGCTGGACGAAACGTCGAAGCTGGCAGCTTCTAATTTCGCAAAAGACGGACCGACAAGACTCAAAGCGTACGAGATGTACGAGAAATCGGTAAGAAAAAAATACGTGCACCGAGTCGAATTCGTCGTCAAGTACGAAGCAAGCCGTTTAACGATAGAAAAGATCCAACAATTCATTTCGACCATCAGGAAAGAATTACTTACGACGGGCGTACTCGTTATCCTAAAAAACTGGAAACAGTACATTAGGCAACTCGCCGACTTGATAAATGAGTTAAAAGATCTTGTCTCGAACATGCCGAAGCCGACCGACAAGACGTATTTACTAAAGATATACAACGTCGAAAATGCGCTCCGTTTTTTCATCGAAGGCTATAAGGATGACGTCATTGACATCGATAGGCTGGAATCAATGTTTGGCGATGTGAACGAGGCCTACTCCCGCAAAAGATTACACGAGGAATACGTCAAAGACATAGGCGACCTGCCGGAACGGATAAGATCGAACGCGACGTTCCCATTCCCAGCGATGGGAAAGCAAATGACGTGGCTATTTAACGCAAAAGACGTTGAATATTTTAAGCCGACTTTCGCAACGATAAGCGAATTGAGACTGTTCGAGACCGCTGGCGACGTAGACGAAGTCCCAAGTCTGAGCGATATCGGGAAAATAATCGAACCATTTGCCATTATTGGCAAATACGCGAGAGCGAACAGTGGCGTCGACGATACGAGGGGCGAATTCGAAGTGGCGAGATTCTTCAGAGTGGATCACATAGAAAAGAACAAAGGACCGAACCTGCGATGGGTTGCGGTAGTAACCAAGGAGGAAGTGGTCGACGCGATGATTCAGCCCACATCTGTTATAGGGCAGTTGATCTCGTCGCAAGTGTTCTCAAGAAAATATCTGGTAAGCCGCGACATCAGAAGAGCGTTGGTGGAGGTCGTCGATAGAATTATCGATTGTATCCCAATGATCTTCGTCATGGGATACGACGATATTCGACGACCGGCAACGTGGGCCGAAGTAGGAAAGCAGAGGGTGACACAGTTCCTCCGAGTGGACCCGAAGGCTGTTGAGGAAGCGAGCGCTTTTGAGAAGAACCGCGCGATACAGTCGACGCACACGAGACAAAAAATTCTGCTCAGCGGTAGATTCATCAAACAACGAAAACTAGCGCAAGAATTGACGTGTAAGATCGCCGAATCGAGGAGGGAGATATGTAGCACGTTCGAAGTTCCGCCCGAGAAGATAACAACCGCGTCGGTACAGACGCAGACTACCCAAGAACTGCGCAACCCACGGAAAAGACAACGAGACTCGGAGAAGCCGAAAGAAGAAGGGACAAAGATCACGGAACAAAAAAACCAAGAAGAAAAAATGATCCAAAGAATCGAATGCATCGAAATCTCGGACAACGAAGACGAACACAAAAAAAAAAACGAAGGAACAACGTCGCCGAAGGAACGTAATCCGTTTAAGAAACAAAAAATCGACATTCGTTCCGCGGAAAAATTCAGTTTCTTTCAAGTAACAACGGAAGCCTCACGAGAGGTAACGGAAAGCGAACCGTCGACGAGCACCGCAATACCGCAAGGTATGCCGGAGATACAGCAAAGGCGGTTCACCTACGAAGAAGATGTTGTGATAGCAACGGCAGCGATCAGGCACATTCGCTTGAAGAAAAACAGAATAATACAAATAGTCAAAGACGAATGGCCCAAAATATTCGGGGGCAGGGGCATATCGAGCTGCGAGACAGCTCTCACAAGAATAGCGAAGAACTTGACGATGTTAAGAAAGATCCTAAACGACGAGGCGCAAGTACAGTGCTTTCATCGTAAATTCGGAGGAAAGAAGTAGAGTGCGCGGAAAGTTTGGGTAGGGAAATGAGTCATTAAATCGCGGATGTGACGGCCCGCAATCCTGATTCCGATACATATATTCCCATAAAAAAAAATGCTTTTGGGTTTTTGTTGCAGGATGAACATGAAGGCTGTAATCGTGCACACCATCAAAAAAGGACCATCGCGCGTCGAGGGGGGTGGGAGGCGGATTTTTTGATGAAATTGTTTAAACATTTTTTTGTATGTAGTAAACAGATCAATAAAACTATATGCCAAGTTTCACAAGTTTTCCGTTGTATACTTCCTTCACAAAAAAATTCCCAAAAAGGAAAAGTTAAGGAAAAATCCTTAAAACATTCCAAAAGGTTATTTTTATGGAAAAACTAACTCTAACTTCTACAAATAAAGGAATAGGAGGCTGAAACCTGTCTTATTCGAATTATCTTGATGCAAAACGTGAAAAAACAGGGTTAAAAACGAAAAAAACGAAAAAAAAAAATCTAAAAAAAAAAGCTGGAAACCTCATAAATCGATGGAATATCGGCTGGAAATAACGGAAAAAATACTTAAAACATTCCAGGAAGTTATTTTGATGGAAAAACTAACTATTACTTCTACGAATAAAGGGATAGGAGGCTGAAACCTGTCTTATTCGACTAATACCAGGGAACATCATCAGAGACGACCGGGAGCGATACAAGGTAAGTCCGAATCGAAACAACGAAAAAAGGAAAATACGAGTCCAGGAGGACGAGTAATACACGGGAACATCATCAGAGACGACCGAGAGCGATACAAGGTAAGTCCGAATCGAAAAAACGAAAAAAGGAAAATACGAGTCCAGGAGGACGAGAACACCAGGGAAAATCAGCAGAGGCAAACAGCAGCGGAACGAGGTAAGTAAGTAAATTATAAAATAGGAAATTTATAAAAACTACACTTTTATTTATTTTAATATACTTGCATTTCTTTCTCGATCGCTATTGGGTAAATGGCGTGACTTTGAGAAACGTAAGTATATTAAAATAAATAAAAGTGCTTTTTTTCTATTGTACTTTTCCTCGATAATCGCTATTGGAAAATGGCGTGACTTGAAGAAAAGTATAAAAGGAAATAAGATAATAATGAAATAATTAATACCAGCGACGTTACTAGGACCCGTACTGGTCCTTGAAATCAAGTAGGCACTAATGTTTGACTTCCATTTTATTGTTTCAGAGTACGAAACCAACAGCGAGGACTAGAGTTCAAAAGAATAGACGATTCCGAAGGCGCCGAGAATGTATCGGAACGATACATCGATGCCGATAGAGGCGATAAAAGACGAAGAATCGATAATAGATTGCAAAGCCGACATCGACTCAATCGCCATATTGGCAAATCGATTCAGAGCATTGAAATGCGATCCGATCAATCCTTTCAAGATCCATATGGATGGATGGACATCGGAGTCATCGAACAAGCACGTTCTGAACGCATTTGGACTGAAATCCGCGAACGAATTTATGCTAGGGGGCAGCGACAACTACGCCATCTATATCATACTTCGATCGAATGCGAGAACAGTGAATCATTTTGGGACGAAACTTACCAAAATTAACGGGGAAAGATCGTGGTCCATCAAACACATAATAATGCACGCGATCAGTTTGATGGACCCGTCGACGCAAACGTTCCAGATGAACTGGAGAGAGCGAGACGATGTGGAGACGTCGCGATACGTGGACAACGAAGACTTCCACAAAAAAACGAAAATTAACATATACCCCGAAGATTGGTCGGAATTTTGCCGATTATTAGACGAACTCGTGACCGAAAAACGTTGCATGACGTCAAAGCACTTCGACGTATCCAACCGATACTTTATTTATCAATGCGTCCACGGACTAAAGAGCCGCAACATAGTCCAGATGATCGATCACATCAAATTCGATTTGATCGAAAACAAAGATCACGTAAAGTCAATCGAAATTCACACGGGCTTTACGATCTCTCCATATGAGGACGACGCGGTCATGATAGATTTGGTAAAAATAGGCGAACTCGTCGGCAGACGAGATCGACGAAGCTATCACCATTATCATGACTGTGGACAGACGGCGGGGACGATCCACCACGAAGGATTCAAGGAAGCGACGTGGATCACCACGTATAACCCAAGCCAGCACGTGTTAAGACCGTACACAATTAACAACGTACTGTGGCACGCGATCGCGGGCGGTTTGACGGCGCTGGACGAAACGTCGAAGCTGGCAGCTTCTAATTTCGCAAAAGACGGACCGACAAGACTCAAAGCGTACGAGATGTACGAGAAATCGGTAAGAAAAAAATACGTGCACCGAGTCGAATTCGTCGTCAAGTACGAAGCAAGCCGTTTAACGATAGAAAAGATCCAACAATTCATTTCGACCATCAGGAAAGAATTACTTACGACGGGCGTACTCGTTATCCTAAAAAACTGGAAACAGTACATTAGGCAACTCGCCGACTTGATAAATGAGTTAAAAGATCTTGTCTCGAACATGCCGAAGCCGACCGACAAGACGTATTTACTAAAGATATAGAACGTCGAAAATGCGCTCCGTTTTTTCATCGAAGGCTATAAGGATGACGTCATTGACATCGATAGGCTGGAATCAATGTTTGGCGATGTGAACGAGGCCTACTCCCGCAAAAGATTACACGAGGAATACGTCAAAGACATAGGCGACCTGCCGGAACGGATAAGATCGAACGCGACGTTCCCATTCCCAGCGATGGGAAAGCAAATGACGTGGCTATTTAACGCAAAAGACGTTGAATATTTTAAGCCGACTTTCGCAACGATAAGCGAATTGAGACTGTTCGAGACCGCTGGCGACGTAGACGAAGTCCCAAGTCTGAGCGATATCGGGAAAATAATCGAACTATTTGCCATTATTGGCAAATACGCGAGAGCGAACAGTGGCGTCGACGATACGAGGGGCGAATTCGAAGTGGCGAGATTCTTCAGAGTGGATCACATAGAAAAGAACAAAGGACCGAACCTGCGATGGGTTGCGGTAGTAACCAAGGAGGAAGTGGTCGACGCGATGATTCAGCCCAAATCTGTTATAGGGCAGTTGATCTCGTCGCAAGTGTTCTCAAGAAAAGATCTGGTAAGCCGCGACATCAGAAGAGCGTTGGTGGAGGTCGTCGATAGAATTATCGATTGTATCCCAATGATCTTCGTCATGGGATACGACGATATTCGACGACCGGCAACGTGGGCCGAAGTAGGAAAGCAGAGGGTGACACAGTTCCTCCGAGTGGACCCGAAGGCTGTTGAGGAAGCGAGCGCTTTTGAGAAGAACCGCGCGATACAGTCGACGCACACGAGACAAAAAATTCTGCTCAGCGGTAGATTCATCAAACAACGAAAACTAGCGCAAGAATTGACGTGTAAGATCGCCGAATCGAGGAGGGAGATATGTAGCACGTTCGAAGTTCCGCCCGAGAAGATAACAACCGCGTCGGTACAGACGCAGACTACCCAAGAACTGCGCAACCCACGGAAAAGACAACGAGACTCGGAGAAGCCGAAAGAAGAAGGGACAAAGATCACGGAACAAAAAAACCAAGAAGAAAAAATGATCCAAAGAATCGAATGCATCGAAATCTCGGACAACGAAGACGAACACAAAAAAAAAAACGAAGGAACAACGTCGCCGAAGGAACGTAATCCGTTTAAGAAACAAAAAATCGACATTCGTTCCGCGGAAAAATTCAGTTTCTTTCAAGTAACAACGGAAGCCTCACGAGAGGTAACGGAAAGCGAACCGTCGACGAGCACCGCAATACCGCAAGGTATGCCGGAGATACAGCAAAGGCGGTTCACCTACGAAGAAGATGTTGTGATAGCAACGGCAGCGATCAGGCACATTCGCTTGAAGAAAAACAGAATAATACAAATAGTCAAAGACGAATGGCCCAAAATATTCGGGGGCAGGGGCATATCGAGCTGCGAGACAGCTCTCACAAGAATAGCGAAGAACTTGACGATGTTAAGAAAGATCCTAAACGACGAGGCGCAAGTACAGTGCTTTCATCGTAAATTCGGAGGAAAGAAGTAGAGTGCGCGGAAAGTTTGGGTAGGGAAATGAGTCATTAAATCGCGGATGTGACGGCCCGCAATCCTGATTCCGATACATATATTCCCATAAAAAAAAATGCTTTTGGGTTTTTGTTGCAGGATGAACATGAAGGCTGTAATCGTGCACACCATCAAAAAAGGACCATCGCGCGTCGAGGGGGGTGGGAGGCGGATTTTTTGATGAAATTGTTTAAACATTTTTTTGTATGTAGTAAACAGATCAATAAAACTATATGCCAAGTTTCACAAGTTTTCCGTTGTATACTTCCTTCACAAAAAAATTCCCAAAAAGGAAAAGTTAAGGAAAAATCCTTAAAACATTCCAAAAGGTTATTTTTATGGAAAAACTAACTCTAACTTCTACAAATAAAGGAATAGGAGGCTGAAACCTGTCTTATTCGAATTATCTTGATGCAAAACGTGAAAAAACAGGGTTAAAAACGAAAAAAACGAAAAAAAAAAATCTAAAAAAAAAAGCTGGAAACCTCATAAATCGATGGAATATCGGCTGGAAATAACGGAAAAAATACTTAAAACATTCCAGGAAGTTATTTTGATGGAAAAACTAACTATTACTTCTACGAATAAAGGGATAGGAGGCTGAAACCTGTCTTATTCGACTAATACCAGGGAACATCATCAGAGACGACCGGGAGCGATACAAGGTAAGTCCGAATCGAAACAACGAAAAAAGGAAAATACGAGTCCAGGAGGACGAGTAATACACGGGAACATCATCAGAGACGACCGAGAGCGATACAAGGTAAGTCCGAATCGAAAAAACGAAAAAAGGAAAATACGAGTCCAGGAGGACGAGAACACCAGGGAAAATCAGCAGAGGCAAACAGCAGCGGAACGAGGTAAGTAAGTAAATTATAAAATAGGAAATTTATAAAAACTACACTTTTATTTATTTTAATATACTTGCATTTCTTTCTCGATCGCTATTGGGTAAATGGCGTGACTTTGAGAAACGTAAGTATATTAAAATAAATAAAAGTGCTTTTTTTCTATTGTACTTTTCCTCGATAATCGCTATTGGAAAATGGCGTGACTTGAAGAAAAGTATAAAAGGAAATAAGATAATAATGAAATAATTAATACCAGCGACGTTACTAGGACCCGTACTGGTCCTTGAAATCAAGTAGGCACTAATGTTTGACTTCCATTTTATTGTTTCAGAGTACGAAACCAACAGCGAGGACTAGAGTTCAAAAGAATAGACGATTCCGAAGGCGCCGAGAATGTATCGGAACGATACATCGATGCCGATAGAGGCGATAAAAGACGAAGAATCGATAATAGATTGCAAAGCCGACATCGACTCAATCGCCATATTGGCAAATCGATTCGGAGCATTGAAATGCGATCCGATCAATCCTTTCAAGATCCATATGGATGGATGGACATCGGAGTCATCGAACAAGCGTGTTCTGAACGCATTTGGACTGAAATCCGCGAACGAATTTATGCTAGGGGGCAGCGACAACTACGCCATCTATATCATACTTCGATCGAATGCGAGAACAGTGAATCATTATGGGACGAAACTTACCAAAATTAACGGGGAAAGATCGTGGTTCATCAAACACATAATAATGCACGCGATCAGTTTGATGGACCCGTCGACGCAAACGTTCCAGATGAACTGGAGAGAGCGAGACGATGTGGAGACGTCGCGATACGTGGACAACGAAGACTTCCACAAAAAAACGAAAATTAACATATACCCCGAAGATTGGTCGGAATTTTGCCGATTATTAGACGAACTCGTGACCGAAAAACGTTGCATGACGTCAAAGCACTTCGACGTATCCAACCGATACTTCATTTATCAATGCGTCCACGGACTAAAGAGCCGCAACATAGTCCAGATGATCGATCACATCAAATTCGATTTGATCGAAAACAAAGATCACGTAGAGTCAATCGAAATTCACACGGGCTTTACGATCTCTCCATATGAGGACGACGCGGTCATGATAGATTTGGTAAAAATAGGTGAACTCGTCGGCAGACGAGATCGACGAAGCTATCACCATTATCATGACTGTGGACAGACGGCGGGGACGATCCACCACGAAGGATTCAAGGAAGCGACGTGGATCACCACGTATAACCCAAGCCAGCACGTGTTAAGACCGTACACAATTAACAACGTACTGTGGCACGCGATCGCGGGCGGTTTGACGGTGCTGGACGAAACGTCGAAGCTGGCAGCTTCTAATTTCGCAAAAGACGGACCGACAAGACTCAAAGCGTACGAGATGTACGAGAAATCGGTAAGAAAAAAATACGTGCACCGAGTCGAATTCGTCGTCAAGTACGAAGCAAGCCGTTTAACGATAGAAAAGATCCAACAATTCATTTCGACCATCAGGAAAGAATTACTTACGACGGGCGTACTCGTTATCCTGAAAAACTGGAAACAGTACATTAGGCAACTCGCCGACTTGATAAATGAGTTAAAAGATCTTGTCTCGAACATGCCGAAGCCGACCGACAAGACGTATTTACTAAAGATATACAACGTCGAAAATGCGCTTCGTTTTTTCATCGAAGGCTATAAGGATGACGTCATTGACATCGATAGGCTGGAATCAATGTTCGGCGATGGGAACGAGGCCTACTCCCGCAAAAGATTACACGAGGAATACGTCAAAGACATAGGCGACCTGCCGGAACGGATAAGATCGAACGCGACGTTCCCATTCCCAGCGATGGGAAAGCAAATGACGTGGCTATTTAACGCAAAAGACGTTGAATATTTTAAGCCGACTTTCGCAACGATAAGCGAATTGAGACTGTTCGAGACCGCTGGCGACGTAGACGAAGTCCCAAGTCTGAGCGATATCGGGGAAATAATCGAACTATTTGCCATTATTGGCAAATACGCGAGAGCGAACAGTGGCGTCGACGATACGAGGGGCGAATTCGAAGTGGCGAGATTCTTCAGAGTGGATCACATAGAAAAGAACAAAGGACCGAACCTGCGATGGGTTGCGGTAGTAACCAAGGAGGAAGTGGTCGACGCGATGATTCAGCCCACATCTGTTATAGGGCAGTTGATCTCGTCGCAAGTGTTCTCAAGAAAATATCTGGTAAGCCGCGACATCAGAAGAGCGTTGGTGGAGGTCGTCGATAGAATTATCGATTGTATCCCAATGATCTTCGTCATGGGATACGACGATATTCGACGACCGGCAACGTGGGCCGAAGTAGGAAAGCAGAGGGTGACACAGTTCCTCCGAGTGGACCCGAAGGCTGTTGAGGAAGCGAGCGCTTTTGAGAAGAACCGCGCGATACAGTCGACGCACACGAGACAAAAAATTCTGCTCAGCGGTAGATTCATCAAACAACGAAAACTAGCGCAAGAATTGACGTGTAAGATCGCCGAATCGAGGAGGGAGATATGTAGCACGTTCGAAGTTCCGCCCGAGAAGATAACAACCGCGTCGGTACAGACGCAGACTACCCAAGAACTGCGCAACCCACGGAAAAGACAACGAGACTCGGAGAAGCCGAAAGAAGAAGGGACAAAGATCACGGAACAAAAAAACCAAGAAGAAAAAATGATCCAAAGAATCGAATGCATCGAAATCTCGGACAACGAAGACGAACACAAAAAAAAAACGAAGGAACAACGTCGCCGAAGGAACGTAATCCGTTTAAGAAACAAAAAATCGACATTCGTTCCGCGGAAAAATTCAGTTTCTTTTAAGTAACAACGGAAGCCTCACGAGAGGTAACGGAAAGCGAACCGTCGACGAGCACCGCAATACCGCAAGGTATGCCGGAGATACAGCAAAGGCGGCTTACCGACGAAGAAGATGTTGTGATAGCAACGGCAGCGATCAGGCACATTCGCTTGAAGAAAAACAGAATAATACAAATAGTCGAAGACGAATGGCCCAAAATATTCGGGGGCAGGGGCATATCGAGCTGCGAGACAGCTCTCACAAGAATAGCGAAGAACTTGACGATGTTAAGAAAGATCCTAAACGACGAGGCGCAAGTACAGTGCTTTCATCGTAAATTCGGAGGAAAGAAGTAGAGTGCGCGGAAAGTATGGGGAGGGAAATGAGTCATTAAATCGCGGATGTGACGGCCCGCAATCCTGATTCCGATACATATATTCCCATAAAAAAAAATGCTTTTGGGTTTTTGTTGCAGGATGAACATGAAGGCTGTAATCGTGCACACCATCAAAAAAGGACCATCGCGCGTCGAGGGGGGTGGGAGGCGGATTTTTTGATGAAATTGTTTAAACATTTTTTTGTATGTAGTAAACAGATCAATAAAACTATATGCCAAGTTTCACAAGTTTTCCGTTGTATACGTCCTTCACAAAAAAATTCCCAAAAAGCGGTAAATTTTGGGAAAAAAAAAGACAATCCCCCCTTAAAAGCGTCTGATTCTTCCTGTTTAAAAACAATCATAGCCTCGTCGTCCGCAGGACACCAATTTTGCAAGTTTAACATACTCTTATTTTTCTTAAATTTTAAAAAAGCTTCTCTACGTTTACATAATGCTGCATCACACTTCTCGTTCCACCACGTATTACAACGTCTGAATCTCACTGGAGCATTATCAACCTTAGTAATTACCGAGGCTCCCGACTCAGAGAGAGATGATTTAATATGTTCGAATAAAGAACAATATCGATTCACGACATTTGAAGGATATATCGAGTCATAATTTTGGGAAGTTTTCAGTAATCCTAAAAAATTCTCCCAATCTATGACGTTGAAGTTCAGAACGTTCGGCAAACGATTTTTTTTTTATTTCACTTTCTAACTGTAGAAAAGGTGATTAAAGAACATTAGCCGAAAGAATTTGTTCGGAAAGTGGCGCTACGGACCTGAAATCTGTAAAAATCATAGAAAAAGTTAGGTATTTTGGTGTCGCGTATAGGGGACATCTTTTATATCAATAGGATATACAATCATTATTGACGTGTCATAGACGGGAGATTATTTCGTCATTAAGTATGAAAATCTCCCGATTATAACACGTCAATAATGATTTGTTACTTTTTGCAGTCGGGAGTTTTTTAATTTTTCGTAAAATTTTTTTATTTCATCTTTTTTATCATCATATACATACAGTTCATAGTATCGATCTGCCAATTTTAATTCAATAATGTTTTGTCTATCTCGAGATTACTCGTGACAATGAAAATTGACTCGATCAGCTGATCGCAGTGAAACGCATAACTCCCGTTTTTTTGCCCTGCGGGCAGTCGGGAGTTGAAAATTATCACTATTATGTAGGTCATCAGAAACCGACCAACAACACTGGCTAGCAAAATTGGCACTGATAATCGACAAATTCAAAACGTTAAATTTGCCACTCGAAGTTAGGTGAGTCGGCGCTCCATCATTTATACAAATTAAATTAACATTTTTAAACACTTTATATAGATTTCTACCAGAAGGGTTAAAAGATCTGTTACCCCAATACGGGGAATGTGCATCCGAATCGCCACCAAGAAATAAAAAGTTACCTTTACTTAATTTATGCAATTCAGAGAAAAAATTATGCCATGATTTACTATTAGTTGAAAATTTAGGTTCTCTGTAAGCACTAATAATAAATAACTTCTTTCCGTTTTTCAAAACTGCAGCTATTGCAACCACTTCAATTTCTTTGTTATCCCATTTATCGTACGGAAGAAAAACTTTTTCATAACAGATATGAGATCTAATTGCAATTGCAACACCACCTCCTATGTCATCACTATCTCGATCTTTCCTAATTAATGTGAAATTTGAAATACTAATTTTATGCTCTTCCTGGAGCCAAGTCTCTGACAACAGCAAAATATCAGTGTCCCTAGTAAGAGGCGGGAATTCGTGAGATTTACCGCGAAGACTCCTACAGTTCCATTGTTTTAATACCAAATTTTCCAACGCGCCTTAAAAAGCCAAAAAGGGTGTTGAGAAAAATAAAAAGAAGCGATCAGGAGAAACAAACGACTGAGAGGAGAAAGCAAAACTCACAAAACGTACGTAAAACTCAAGGACTAAGTTAAAGGATCTCATCTGAAACATCACTAGTATTTCCTGACTCTTTTAACCACTCCATCGACTGAGACTCTTGGGATATAAAACATGATCTATTGGCGGGAACGCCTTATCTAAGTCCTCAACCACCGGACGCTGCGAATCTAGACGGTTCTCTTGTCCACGGGATAACGAAGGAGTATTCGGAGAGCTCGGTGCATTGTAACACTGAGCTTCCATCTAAATTTTGAGAGGAGAACCAACAGAGGACTGAGAAGGGAGAATATCTGCTTCCCCCAGACCATGTGCAATCCCCGTCATTTGAGTCTCGTGCCGCATCGTAGAGCTCGACGCGTTCTCGTACGAAGCAGTGGGAACTTTCTTGGGAATCTTCCGTCGAGTAGCGATCGCGTTCTTCACGGAATGTTTTTTGTTGCTCGACGGACGCGAAGAATCGAAGTTTTCGTGTCTCGACGGAAGAGGAGCGAAGGAGTCTCCCAGGACTCCACCGCTACCGGAGGAGAGAGCCAGAAATTTCTTCTAGGGCCTTCGCCACTCACGTTCTTATTCACTTGCTCCAGCCAAGCATCTGCCCTATAAACATTTGACAGTTTATTGTCGCGAATAATAATTGCAGCATCTCTTCTATCTATATTCCTGTGAGCCATCACTCTGCTCATGATTTTTTCTTTAAGGGGGATAAGTCACCTAAAATTTTTTAAAAATCGATTTTTTTTTAAATTTTTTTCTTCAAGTACATACTGTATACGACCTACATACTAATTTTCAGACCAAAATTCCAAAAATTACCAAAGTTAGAAGCATTTTAGTAAGATAACGAATAATTATTGCGTGAATTATTGAAAAATTATTTTCTCGATGGTAAAAAAATCTGAAAAAAATCATTCATATTACAGATACTCAAAAGGTTCATTTTGCACAATAATAATTCCAAAATGTTATTAAAAAGTCAATAAAAAAAAAATTGTTCAACAATTTTTCTGGTAAGTCATCTTTTTTTTTTTATAAAAATGATTTGTTCATTCTTTTGAATACGTATGAATTTTTCAGATTTTTAAATTCACTTTGAATTTCATGGTTTTCGACAATTTTTTTCAAATAAAAAAAATCAAACTCAATTTAGAAATCCGAAAAAATTTATACGTATTCAGAAAAATAAATGGATCATTTTCATAAAAAGAAAAAATTGGGTTCCCGGGAAATTTGTTGTGTTTTACGAAAACGCGGTTGGTCGGTAACGATTTACCGACCCTGTGGTCGTTACTTCCAATCGATGCGAGTTAGATCGCCGCCGCTACCGCGCTCCGTTGAGTCTACGCTGCACTGGCGTCCTGCGGCAGCCATGATTGTTTTTACTCGATGTGTCAACCGCGTAAAGAACCGGCATCCGGAAAATTGCAATTATTCATGTGCGAAGTGGTTATAGTTTTTGTGAACGAATGTCATAGATTCTATATTTTTCAGCGATATTATGAGAATAATATTTGTGCCGTGACAGTGTCGGAAAGCACCGAATATTGAATCAATAACCTATTGTTGAAACGTCAATGGCGCGACGGTATTTTTTTCCGAATTTCACGATATTTTTATTTCGTAAAAAAAATATGTACGAGTTTATCGGATGGCCAAGAAACATTTTTATTTTTTTTTTAATTTTTTTTTTTTTTATGTAATTTTTTTGACAGTGATTTTCTTGACAGTTGTGAAAAATCGCGATCGATTCGCGGATCGCGGAACTTTTTATTGAACGTCATTCGCCTCGACAGTTTTTTTTTTAATTATTTTTACGATTTTTTTTGCGTTAAAACAATTTGTTGGTGAAATAAATCATTTTTTTTTATAAACAATTTTTTTTGTGTAAACGAAAAAAAAACTTTAGTTTTTCATGCGACAAATTAAAAATTTTTTTTTCGTAACTCGTGCATGAATCGCGGCACTTTCCATGGCAGTCTTGCGAGCCGCAAGTGGCCAATAGCATGCCAGTCGCGAACCCGTGGTGAAATGATAAAGTCGCGCATGCGCAGTTCGTATTTTGTTCACTTTCGGCCCTTGGGAGTTTACTTTCGACGTTTTCGCCCCTAGAGTCATAACCTCACTTTTCAGTGTTCGTCTCGCGCGACTGCCATTCCAAGTGCCGCAGATTCATGCACTCGTTACGAAAAATATGATGTGCAACGAGGGTCGAATTGGCGATTGCGACTCGTGTGATTGCAGCCCTCGCTTCGCTCGGGCAGCAAACCTCACACTCGTCGCAATCGCCAACTTTCGACCCTTGTTGCACAATATACTATTTTTGAGTCATCAAAGTTGATTACCTTCACCAAACTTTGAAAATCATTTCCCGACAAGTATATTTCTCTTGGCTTGTTGTAGCTTTCGGACCAGACGAGTCAACGGATCTTGGCGTTTGACGTCTCATTTTATTCGCAACAGTAGTCATTCCGGTCCGAATGTGGGAATTTAGGGTGCGAGGTAAAGTCAAGTTGTCGTTACCTTTTTTTTCCAAGAATCCAAAAAACATTGTTTTTTTTCTCACATTATAGCTTGTCGTTCCATCCGGAGAGCATGTAAAAAAAAATCCCACATTCGGACCGGAATGACTATCAGTGCGAATAAAATGAGACCTCAAAAGTCAAGATCCGTTGACTTTTGTGGCCCGAAAGCTACGACAAGTGATTTTTTTACAATTTGGTCTCGCAGCGATACCATCCGTTGAATGGCTCCAAAAAAATTCAAAAAAGTAGTTAAGTATATGTATTTTATGTGGGTGGAGTCTTGCTTGATTTCATATTTATAATCAAGCGAAAAAAAATAATAAAAAAATTGATTATTTAAGTGACTCAGCCCCCTTAATGTCCACAAGGTCTTGAATGGAGCCTCTTACACGTTTACCGATCACCATTCGGTCGAGACTGCCAACGGCACCCGTATGCGATTTCAAGGATTCTCCGTTGCTCACCTGAGTGATGAGAACAACGAAAGGAGCTGCGCTTTTTGATGTGTACCGATTCTTACGCTCCGGAAAATCGACTCTCTTCTCATTGTGAATATCCGAAGATCGGACGTCGATTTTCTCCGACCTCTTGACAATGTCGACGTCAGTAATTTTAGGCTCTTATTTTAGTGTATGATCCGCATCTCCGCTCGATGACTTCCTTTTCGCACCGGAACTTTCAGATTGACCGTGCGAACCTACAATAATTTCTAATACCTCATTATTATTGTAGGAGTTATTGATATTATTGGTTTCATCTGCCCCATAAGGGGATTCGTTAATTGGAGGAGTAGCCGCCATGCTACCTAACCTCCTAGTCGTTTACGCATAAAATACTAAAAATATTATCTTATCGCAACCCAGAGGAGTTAAGAAAAAAAATAAAAAAAGTAAAGTATAAAAATCAATGCAAAGTCAAAACTCAAGAATGAAAATACAATATATACGATCAACCTTCTTTATAAAAAAATAGGTTGCCGGGAGAGACACGTGGCTTGCAGTCTGCTGGCAGGAAACAAACAGATTTCGTATGCGATTCCAGGTTTTCGTGTGAGAAAAAACTTCTTCAATACATTTTTAAGACAATCTTCCAGATTGACTCATAATCGGAGCACTTGCACTCAGAATCAGTATGGAAAAACAGATAATAATACAGAGCTAATATTCACTGGAATTGTTCAATCGCCATCTTCCAAGCAACCCAGCCACGACTCTTGAGTGAGCCTCTCGACTCTCCGTGCGCGACGTGCTGCGGCCGACCCTCGCGAATATTCGCTTCAGCCCTCTGACCAACGGATCCGCGATAACCCCGTTACTCAACAATTATGGATATGGTTTTTTTACTATAGTTTGAGTTGTGGAACCAAGGCTTGCTGAATTCGTTCCAATATTTTTAAAAATAATTAGTCTCCTTCCTCAAGCTCCTCTTTAGATGGTGGCTCTAGTTAGTCGTTCATAACGATTGTTTACCTCCGACATCTGATCTGCGACGTCCGGTTTGGAATCAGCGTTCACCGGGGGACTTAGGACGGCTCTTGCCGCCGCGTCCGCCGTCTCATTGCCTGGAATGCCTACGTAAAAGGCGTCCATATAAATTGTATTTGATATTTTCTTGTCTTTAACAAGTACAGTTTTTCTCTGCACTCCAACGTAATCGGATGCTCGTTGACATCGATCTTCGCGTTGGCTATCTTTTGAAGTGCACTTAGTGAGTCCGTACATATAAGTGTTTTTTTTATGTCGAGAGTTTCGATGACGTTCAGGGTTCGGTAAATCGCGATCGTTTCTGCTGAACATATCGAAAAATTCGCGTGCAGACCAATGGAATCTAAGATTTTTTTTTCGAATATACCGCCGCCCCGCATCTTCCTCTCTCCGGGTCCTTGGACCCATCTGCGAAGAAGATCTCGTGTCCCGGCCACGACTGATTAATGAAATTGGATAGTTTCACTCCTGGGTTGCTGGTCTTCGTCAAGGATTCTTCAAAGGCGAGCTCCATTGGCGTTATCGAGTGATACATCTCGAAGGACAATTGAAAACATTTTGGAGAGTTTGAGATAGTGAGATCCTGAGAGATACTGTAGTTTTGTATGCTTTTCTCCGAGAGGGGCGAGATTTTTTTCCCCTTCTCTCTGTCTCCCTGCGCGGATAGTTTTTCGGTAAGCAATTTCAGCTTGGGGCCAAGGGGATGCACCCTATTTTCTGCTATTTTCAGGAGGCGTTTGTCTGTTACTTTTTCACGCCTTACTGCAAGTGGCTGTTCCATAGCCTCTGCTAGCAGTATATTCGTGGGAGTCGACGGCAGCAAACCGAGACACTGGCGAAGACCGGAGAACTGGAGCTTGTCCAGCAACAGAGTAGATGGATGGGCGCCCCATTTGTACCCCGCGATGCATTTAAGGATCTTTAGTTTCGACTTGGCTTTTTCTTCAATAGAATGAATATGTGAACGCCAGAGAAGTTTTGAGTCGAGTACGATACCGAGAAACGTCACCGCCCCCGATGTTACAATTCGCACCCCCTCCAGTTCTATATGAGAATCTGGAGGGATCTTTTGTCTCGCGAAGATACTCAGTTTAGTTTTGGGTGCGTAAGCGCCAAGCCCTTCCGCTCGAGATTCTGTGCGATTGACTCGTAAGCGCTTTTCAAATTTGTTTTCACTTCGGCCCACGAGGCGGCTGCCGAGTAAACCACGCAGTCATCCGTGTATACTAGTATCTTTGCGTTAGCTGGGACGGCCTTGACGATTTGCAAGACGAAGATGTTGAAGAGAATAGGGGTCAAAATTGAACGCTGCGGGAGACCTTTTCTTGCGACTCTCGTCGTGCTATCCGTGGTAGATACAATCGTCAAAATTCTATCTGCAATTGATTGTGTGACTAGATACATCAGGTTCGGCGAGAAGCCCAGATCCCATAAATCACCGGCGAGAATCCCGGCTTGTACACCATCAAATGCACCCTCGATATCAAGAAAAAGTGCACCGAGGACATGATGCCTATAGAAGGCGAGATTTATATCCGTCATGATCACCCCCATGCTGTCGAGAGTGGATCTTCCCTTTCGGAAGCCCATTTGGTATCTGGATAACAAATTATTGCTCTCCAGATACCAATCGACTCTCCTCGCGATCACTCTCGCGAGCAGTTTGAGTGGGCACGATGCCAGTGATATGGGTCTGAACGTCCCCCGACCTGGCTTCGGAATTAAGTATACAAGATAGTTTTTCCACTTGTCCGGTGATTCTCCCCTTTCGAACACTTCGTTAAAAATGCTCGTTAGGAGTTCGATTCGTTTTTCTGGCAAGTTAGAAAGGACGACGTTCTTCATGCCGTCTAGCCCCGGAGCCGATTTTTTGTTTGCCAGACGAATACTCGCCGACACCTCCCGAGGCGAGATGCCCCGCGAGAGGATTTCGAAATATTTATTCCTTTTGGGAAGAGAGTCTATCGCGCGTCTAATTCAGATGTTGCAGAGAAGGGGACACAGTTTATCTATCGCGGCTTGAGTGGCATCGGAGTTCAAATCTTTGTCAACATTCGTTTTATTTCCTAAGTTTCTATTTTTAAAGGATTTTATTACTCCCCAGATCTTTCGAGAGTCTGATTGAGGGTTGAGAGTGGCGCAAAATTCTCGAAAATTCCCCTTTTTAGTCGCTCGGAGAATTTTCCTTGAGACAGCTGTTTTTTTTAGGAAATCCTGGAAGTTACCCTCGCTATCCTGGGTTTTATAATTCCTCAAGGCTTATCTCCTACCGTCCACCGCCGTGGTGCATTCGTCCAACCACCATAGGGCTGCGGGATCTTTTTTTTTTCGTTTGCTCGGGGGTTTTCCCCCCGATTCCATTATGGATGATTTTAAAATTTCCTCGAAATTAGAACATTTCGAGTTAATATACTCTTCTTGGAGGCAGGGATTATCGTTATATTGATTCATTTTTTCGTTTACTTTATCCGCGAAATCGTTCCACGAAACCTTCGAGATCTTAATTTTATGTAGAATCGGATTTACTTCGCGTCGCGTTATCGCCATAGAGATTTTGATCGGGAAGTGATCGCTGGTGAGCGGATCGTCCGTCACCTCCCATGTACAATTTAGAGATAAGTTTACTTCGCAGATAGTTAAGTCCGGAGACCTATTTGCAGTATTCGCTCTGTTGAGGATAGTGGGGTCTCCATTATTCAAAATTCTCCAATCGGAGTTATTAATAGCTCCGCTGAGAGAGATATCCGAAGGGTTACGTTTATCCCCGCCTCAATCTTCGTGTAGCGCATTTAAGTCCCCGCAGATGATTGAGTTGCGTGGGAGGAGCGAAAAGAATTCGTTCCAATCCCTTCGAGACGAGTTAGTGTTTGGCTCTCTGTACACCGAGAATATATGGAAGGGGGAATATGCGATTTTTATTTCCCCACCAACTATTTCGAAGCCTTTAATTTTAATGTGATCGGTAGGGAAGACTTTATACGAGATTTCATCGCTAATCAGGGTCGCCACCCCGCCCCCTGCATTCCGGGCAGGTCTATCGCGCCTAATAAGCGAAAAATTACTAACGTCAACAATCGTCAAGTCTTTTGTGTACGAAATTAGTTCTTTGGTGGTCCATTCGACGATCTTTTTTTTTGTGTCTATATTGGATGGCCCGCGTAGCAGGTCACCAATGGAGGACGGCAATGCTTCATTCCATCGGTCTCGCAATTCTGCAAGCCCTATCAAGTTATCGCTGTCTTCGATTGACACTCTGGTATCTTCTCTCGCATTATACTTTTCCTCGTCTCTACCTCGGGGTATAGTATAGGACGCTGCAGAACGACGAGGGGGGCTGAGAAGGGGTTAAGCTGTTTCTGCGTCAAGGGGAGGGGGGAAGAAGTTATCCGATGGCGGCGAGACGGCCGCGGAATGGAATTCCCCTTTGATTCATGATTTTCCAGATAGCACGTTGTCTGAGGGACTCGGGGCGAGTAGGATCCGACGTGGCATGCGGCCCTTTGCAGTTAGCGTATCGTAGGGCCCGTCTCTCTCTGCATGACGCTGAAATATGGGATTTCGCGCAGTAATCGCATCTGGGAGAGCTTTTGCAAATAGGCCTGAGATACCCGTAGCACTGACAGTTTTCGCATCTTGGGAGTTTTGATCGCATTCGCTCGACTGGAACCCGTACGTGCCAAATGCTCACGTCACTCGGGAGGGATTTGCCCTCAAATAGAATTTTGAGCGATGAAGCTGATTGCGGGTTTAATCGCTCGATTTGTAGGATAGTTTTTTTTACATGAGCCGGGATCCCCTCTCTAACTTTGGAGATTGATAAATTGGTGTCAACGTTCTTAATCACCCCCTCTACTGTGACAAGGAAAGACGGAATGTACGCGATCCAGCTTAGATCTGCGGCCGCGACGTTGGAGACCAGCGCGTTCGCCCCGGAGAACGAAGAAAGATACACTTCGATTTTTTTCGCGTCGATAATTTTCAATCCGCATACATCCGTGGAGAGAGAGTCCAGCGATTTTCCGATTGACATTGGATGTAGATTACCGATGTTATGACTTTTTTTACTGCTAATTACGTGCACACCAGAATTGGGCTCGGCGAAACGGAGTCGTATCTGTTATTTGCGAATTCTACGGCGTCTAGATCGATGTCTACGTCAGGTATTATTTTTTTTTTTTTTTTTCCGTCAGGTTGGACCCCGGAGTCCGTTTCGATCATCGTATCGTCAAGCATTCCGTCCGAATCAGAGGACTCGTCAACCGAGCTCGTGTTTCTCGGGTTTTTCGACATATTATTATTCCGTTCTATCGGGGATTTCTCCCGAGCGTCTCGCTTTCGCTTGGATTTAGCTTTGTTCGTAATAACGCTATTGTTCTCGACGTTACTGTTTATATTTATGTGGGGATAAATATGGGTGGCAACTGTCTGCTCGCACCCGATCTGAAGCGAATCGTTACTAAGTAAATGGTATTCTATTTCAGCCATTTCGTCCGTTGAAAATAAAATTAAGAATTACTTCTTATATCTAGAGTATTATACTAGTTTTACTTTATTGTATTTTATAAGTTCTTGCGAGTTAAAATTTCGCAAGAGCTAAATCGAATTATTACGAAATGTTTCGATCGACTATCGGTTTGATTATCCGATTATTGTTACTTTTCCGAATTACTTTATTTATTTTGCTCTTTTTTTTTCTCCCCTATCCCCTTTCCCTCGCTTATATTTTACGTTCTTTTCCCGCAATGGGGATTGTCGTTTTTTCTTATAGTTATAAAAGAGAGAAAAAGGTCTGAGGTACCTTGAGGTGGAGGGGGACTCATAAAGGGATGGGAGGCCGTCACCTGTTGCTGCTCGCGGCAGAGCGATGTTTCTTGTGCCTCGCGCGAGTTCTTCGAGTGCTCTTTTTGTCCCAGAGTTCGATCTTTACTTGTTCCGGGCGGGAGATATGCCTTGGGCTTCGTTCTTATATGTTCCCGGCGAAGGGGTAGCCCAGGGTGGATTACACTTTCACTTTCGCGTTACGAAAACCGTTTTTTTTTTTTTTATAATAAACTTGGGCGCGACAGTGGGTGCAGAGCTACTAATTATTATTGTTGAGTTACAGAAAACCGAAGGAGCCGAGATAGGATTTATAGTTTTGTCAAGTCAAGCGGGATCGAGTAATTAATTAATCGCCGTGTCTACGGTAACGCCAACTTTACTCTTGTGTAAAAATTAATGTAACACATAGCCCACGTGACTTGTGATACGCCTAATGTCACGCATACTTTGCGTAACTTGAAATTTCACAAGAGTAACGGTGATTTAGGCACAGTTCCATACATTTTTTTTTAAATACCAATGTTTGCGTTACTCTTGAGTTTGAATTGGAGTCACGCAAAGCTCACGGGACTTCTGGTGTGTCGTTTATTATCCCGCATACGTTGCGTCACTTCAATTCTTTTCTAAAAGTAACGCTAATTTTCTCGAGTCATATATATATAGATTTCAAAAATATATATATACTGTAACGAAACAGGACCCTACCCTGGCAGGTTAAGCATGAGCGAGAATCGATACACGCGATCGACGTTATCGACCACCACACGCGAGAGGTCCCGGGAGCCCCGCGTAAGCCGTAGCCGCGATAAGCTACGCCCACCCGCGAGAGCCGGACCACGACTGGCGAACGCTTAGGACTATTAGCCGTTGGAGTGAAAATTCAATTTAAACTTAAGGTAAAATCTCGGTTGCAATGCGATGCGATTTCGAAATTGAGATACTTTTTCCGTTGCATACACGTCACCAAACGTACGATCCGTGACGCGAATAACGGGACATCGTGCCACTATAAAAACGCGCGGAGCAATCGGCTCACGATCAGTATAATATTTCCGATGAACCTACCGACACTCCTTGTTTGAAGAACCCCAGCTAGCGCTGGCATATCGATCAAACTCCTTGAGAAGAAGTCAACTTCTCCCTGCATTTACAATTTCGCGATATTATTCTTCATTCGACGGGATAGCCCAACTCGCACGAAAATAATAGAAATCAAAAATCTTGTAGCTTGAAATTAGCTCAATCTCCCTGTTCTCGTCGTCACACCGAAATTGTAATTCAAGTAAAATAGGAACGTGCTTCAGGAATTTGTACTTGGGACAGCCCAGCCCCGCGTCAAGCATTCGAAGTACCACACGCGTTAATCAATTGAATAAAAGAGTGTACGGGGTGAAGATTCTGACGATATCGCGTCATAATAGTTTATTTTTGCGAAATTCGTGGCCGAGCTCGTCGCTGCTTGTGCGTGGCAGCCGCTGAGCGACGAGACGACTAAAAATAATAGAAACTTTTGACTTAGTATCCTTGAGCGAGGACAGCCCCACTGCCTACGTCACGGACGGCAGTGAATGGTGATTAAATTCAATTTGATAAATTTTGTGGTCAGAATCTTCTATTCTGTTTAGCCTTGGCGAATACGCGGATAATTCGCGGAGTTAGGAGAACAATATTTCAAAACAGTGCAATAGAAAATCCTTATCGACCAAAATTCCCCTTCATGTCCTATTTCCCAGAGCCCAGGATGAGAAGAGTCTCGGTCTCCGGATCATGTTAACGATAAAACTCTGAGGCTTCCTCCCATCAAACAAAAATATTGAGCCAGCTCGTTATTCGACCGTTCAGAGCACGGATTCACTGTGACGGCCTCTTCAAGGCGCACGAGTGAGATATTAAAAACATTTCAATACATTGCGGCGGGGTAAATTTTGGCGAGTCGCAAGAATCGCCATCTCAGCGAATACGACCCCGACGAGCACACGTCTTCCCCACTGACGGAGTCCCAGGTAGTCTCAAGGGTTCGAGTTTAGTTGAGATGATCGGAATGATTAATTTTGTTGTTTTTATTTATTTCTTTCGAGCGATTTTCGGGACGGATGATTGTCGGCCAGAGAGAAGGAGCGCCGCTTTTACCGATTGTCCCGACAAATAGAATTAGAAGATCGTTCCCTCTGTCTACGGTACCGCTTCGGGATCGTCGCTACTTCCTTCTGAATCTGTTAACATCCAGAACGTCAGCGCCGTTGTCGTTTGGATTTTCATTTCGCGCGAGTCATCTAGTTCGCGATTAGCGTAGAGCGTCGCTAGGTACCGGGGCTACGAAAAATTATCAAAGGGGAAGGAAGAGCGAGACAGCGTGACCGATACGCGTAGATCACTCGGGGACTCTCGTCGTAACTTTTGTGTAAGGAAGACGTGTGCTCGAGTGATCGTGATAGCCAGAGGAATTACTCCGGTCGGAATTGCGTGATGAACATCGGTACCGGCTCCGATCGAGACGAGGACAATAGTCGGAGGGTTGGAGGGAAGTTTTTCCGAATATTTCCACGCAACATCTGTCTCTCGCCGGTAAGACTTTCGCTTCACGATTATCGGATTCGCGTGTCAATTTATTTTCCGTTCTTGTCAATGGTGAGTGTGCGCGTCACTCATCGCGGTGATGAGTACTGTCCCGAGCAAATAAAGAATTCGTCCCCAAGAGAATCAGCTCGTTATAGCTTGGATGGGCTCACCCATATTTTATTTCAAAGTAACTTCATTCGAGCTCTTGAGAGTGCCTGTTTTATTGTTAACTTTACGCGACAGATGCGTAAGGTCGTGGCGTGCGAGAATCGGTCCCGTTGGCGCCGTCTTATAGCCTCGATTGACTTAGGAAGCGGGATGCGAGCTCGTATGCGCCGGTATTCCACGCCGGTTAGCATTGTATTTTTGTGTCGCGATAAATTCGGTAACGACTAGCGAAGACGGTTTTATTAGGGAAATCCGAATTTATTGTGTGAATTATTATTTTTTTTCATTTTCAATAGCAATTCAACCCGGTGTATCGAGTAGCTGAGTACAATTTTAGCAGGGTATTTTCTTTTGTTTGTGTCGAGTCATTCACGGGTACCGGCCCGAGGTAAATGAAGTGTTGGCATTTTATTTCTCGACGAATAAATTTTAATTGTGAATTTCCCGATTTTTCGTGTTGTGAACTGTGCGTTATTTTGTTACCAACGCAGTTGGCGAAGGTTCCAATTTTGCTAGCTTCGAGTTTGAGAGATTGCTCTCCGCTGGCCACTTGAGGCAGTGGGGGAAAATATCGTGGGCCGCTTAATCAGTGGAGTCGTGCTGATCGACTGGCCACTTAATCAGTGGGGGGAGAAATTGACGGCCACTTTGACCAGTGGACAAAGCTGAAAGAAAATTATGCTTTGAGTTAATTTTGGCCCCGTGAGGGGCGCTAAAAAA
Source organism: Ischnus inquisitorius (assembly GCA_963924025.1). NCBI lineage: Eukaryota > Metazoa > Arthropoda > Insecta > Hymenoptera > Ichneumonidae > Ischnus > Ischnus inquisitorius. Next base: position 9,695,468 of record OZ001249.1, read on the forward strand.
TGAACGGGGTTTACGCCCTTATCGCTTTCGGAGGCGAAGCGGAGGCGAGATCACCGTTACGCTTCGCACCGTCGGCTTTGCGACTCTCCCTGCGATCTTTCGGGATGGCTGGGGAGGCTTCGGAGCTACGGCGACCGGGCCGGATTTACCTCACGGAAGGTTAATTACTACGCGGGATTTGGATACCGGAACGCGCGGGATACTTGGTCTCGTCGGAATTCGCGGGGGCGCGAAAGTGTTCCGCGGATTCGCCGGGAGTCGAGGGACCGAAGGCGTAGGTCCTTTGGTTGCGACCGCGGATGGTACGTACGGCACGGGTTCCTCGATCGGGGACCGCGTGGCTACGTATGCGTCTTCCTCGGAGAAGGCGACGTCCCGATTATTGTCTTCGTACGCGAGTTCTTCGTAAAGAGCCTCGAATTTGGCGTCGCGATAATCGGGAACGATGAAATCCTCCGGGAAATATTCGATGTCGTATGCGGAGGGCGGAGCGGATGCTGCTGGTGCGAGATTCTCTTTATCGACAATCTGTGGAAGATTCCCGTTCCAATCAGACCGAAGGCTCGCGGATTTAGCCGCGCGTCGAAGTTTTCGACGGAGATACGAGGGATTCGTTTTTGACCACGGCATGAATACAGGAGCTCGAAACGGAAACGCGGCGTGAAATGTTCACTTTAAAATGTTCAACAAGACAGTGAGGGCGGAGATCGCAGGGAGCGACGAAACACTTTTGGCAGTGTAGACCGAATTTCCCTTTCCGCGAAAAGGCCGGCTTTATCTATCTTTGGGAACAGTTTCGTTTCCGAGAAAGCGTTTTTCGCCGTCGCCACCTAGCGGCCGAGTTCGGAACCACCGTTTGGACTTAGTCTCGAAGCAGAGAGGTCGGGGGTCCGGTGTCATGGCCGACAGTGAAGGATTTAAAGAAACTGTGCTCCGTATTAAACCGAAGCAAATCCGGAGTATTTCTTCCCGTTGAACCAATTTTTCGAAATAACAATACAGTACATTCTGTGCGGCATCCCGGACCACATTTCTTTTCTTTCGGGAAGTCTTCTCCGGTCCGACATAAAGTGAAAGATCAAGGAAGTCTGAAATCAACATGTAGTATATGAGGACACGATCCGCTGGGCTCCAACGCCAACACGCGACAATTTCACGAGTGTTTCGAGTCAAACACGGTGGCCCGCTACGTGGTTACTGACGGCATTTCTAAAAGGCAGCAAGAACAGCAGCAGGAAAAGCTCGACTCTAACATTAATTGAAAGAAGGACGAAGGGTAACATAGCCATAATTGGAATCAAGGATTCTCGACGTCCGGACTTGGTGAGCACGCAAAAGGAAGAAAAAAAACAGAGATCGGTAGAACTGGGCTTCCCTCTCCTCATCCTTGCTCACGTCCCGTTATCCAACTGTCGAGAATAAGATAAGTAGCGAGCAATAATACTGAAATTTGACGGACTCAAGTAATAGAGTCAACATAGGCTCTAACTGTTATCGTTTTCTTTTTTCTTGACGAACCTTTGAGTATACTGCCCAGCGTTTGATAAGCCGACAGTGGTTGGTGTAACCTCTCGCGCTCTTTCCTGGGCTCTTACTATGGAAGGTAAAATAGCAAAGATGAATAATAATATACTACCTGACGACCTCCCTGTATATGGAGCGGATGACATTGTAAAAATTATTGGTACCTCACCGGTGAATAATAGAGAAATCACTGGGACCCCGCAAAAAATGACGAAAAGAAAATCGACGAGTACTATTGACGAAGAGACACGTTCGGCGTCTCAGATGAAAGGGGTAGCCGGGGTATTAAGCCAAAAAAGAGCACGAATCGATCGCTGGATTCCTCCGCAAGCCAGCAATAGATATCGCAGCAACAGCGTAGCCCCATTCATGGTAATTATTACAGCGAGACAAGGAGAAAATGGTGAAAATTCACCTCAGGGCAAGAATGTGGGGAACTTGCACCCCATGGCCGTTAGCAAAATACTTATGGAATCCAAATGCGATATTCTCTCCTCTAAGCGGGGAGGGAAAAATTTGGTTCAAGTTTTCTTTAAAAGTGGTGAGGACGCAAATAACTTTGTCTCTCTGCAGCGACGGGCGCTACCGGAATTGTGGTCAGCATACATCCCGGACTACCGAGTATCGAGAACTTGCGTGATCAGAGATGTCTTGCCGGAGCTATCAACAGCAGAGATCCAGCAGGGAATTAAATGGATAGACGACAAGAAATTCCCAAGCAACCGCATTGAAAGAATTATGAGACGCGTAAAAAACGACCCAGACAAATTGGAGCCTACATACTCTATCAAGGTAGTTTTCGAAGAAACGGAGATCCCAGAAAAAATAATTCTTTTCAGAACAGTCTGAACGGTCGTACCTTTCGAACAACGGGTACAAAGATGCACCAAATGTCTCAGATTGGGTCACTTGACGAGACAGTGCAAAGGTCATACACGGTGTTCCATATGCGGAGGTTTCCACAAAGCTAGCATATGTGAAGCGAGACCAGCATGCGTGAATTGCCAAGGTCCGCACGAGTCGTTAGACCTCAACTGTCCTGAATTTACGCGACAAAAGGTCATCCGAAGAATAGCCGCTCTCAAAGGATGCGACATGATTTCGGCTGCGGAATTGGCGCAGAAAAATAACATCAGGACCGTAGATCAGGTCGGAGAATGGCTAAAGGGAAGGGAAAAAGGATTTGATTACCTGGGAGCAGCACTCAGACGACCGAAGGACCCACTCTCGGGCTGGCCGACCCTGGGACACACCCGAAATAACAAAAGGAACATGCCACGAAGATATAGACAGACGGCGGCTCCTGACAGAGGGATAAACCCCTCATGGGGGAATACTCCAATCCGGTATGAGGGATTCAACGGTGGGGCCACGACGGGGCATGAGCTCGAACAGGAGTGGCAGCGACAGCGACAGCGTCAACAGGGAAAGAGAAGGCCGCTAGGAACCGTAAAGCTAAGCTGTAATTCTCACGTCTCGGAAAAGGAAACGCCATCGGACGCACAACGCCAGCTAGATTTTCACGCGTCAATCTCATCGTTGGATAGGACATTCAAGATAAACGGCCCGAGACACGAGAATACGCCAGCCAATACCCCGAGGGTTAAGATCATCTCCGACGAAAGGATAACTGAGAACAGAATAGGTAATCTATCCTCTTTGAGCGTTAACTTCAAAGTATCTAAGGACACATGGGAAAGAGAATGGGGCGTGGGTAATCTCAACTGGTCAATCCCCCGAGCTGGCGGCCCAGCCTCTCCCACAAGCGCCATGCGGGATACGGAAAAGCCGGAAAGTATACACGAGGTTAGGATCTCTGGAGAACAAGAAGAATTACAAATGGAGGAAGACATTAACGACAACACCCTTGGCGACACCGCCACGATTCTGCGAGTCGGCCCACAGACTGTTAAAAACAAGAATGGTAAACTAAAGCGTGTCGCCCTTGGCGGACACTAATTTTATAATACCGCAATGTATGCATCCCCCCAGTTCCATTTGCACGAAATAAGAACGCTTAATTTTATAACAATGGGCGACGATTGCAGCGAAAATAACAACTACACATTAACTAACGAGCTTAAAATTGTTCAATGGAACAGCAGGGGACCGAAAAGCAAAATGCAAGAAATCCCACTTCTCACTAAGAATCGTAATGTTATATGTCTGACAGAAACCTGGCTATCGCCGGACACGGACTGTAATATCCCGGGAAACAATATTGTTCGGGAAGACAGGATCGCTATCAACAAGGGCGGAGGCGTCCTCATAGCCTGCCGAAGATGTCTCAAGTATCAGAAAATTAATCTCGATTGGCAACAAGAGTTTAATGGTGAATTCGAATGCGTTGCTATTAAACTCAACGTAAAGGCCCCAGAGAAGAACGTGGTAATATTCAGTATTTATAAACCACCGCAATTTAACACCAATAAAGACAAATGGTCGCGATTTCTGAATCGATTAATCGCTTCGGCTGGCGGGGATCTATGTATTATCTGTGGGGATTTTAATTCACAAAATCCTACATGCCTAATTTTTGAGTTAATAAAAAGTATGTGCCTGTGGTTTTACAAATTGTGGTCGTGCCAAGTATTATAATTTTTTTGAACAACAGTTGATAATGAGCTTGGCGACCTTTAACTAATTTCACATACTTTTTTAAAAAGATTCTGCAAGAAACAACTTATACTTACAAATGTACTTGGCGCAACTTTCACATCGAAGGTGTTTTTTAGGATATTTCACAAGTTTTTGCAAAGATGCAATACATGAGAAAAATACTTATATATATATATCCGAAAATTAGAAAATCTTCATGTGTTAATTAATTATTGTTTATTACGTGTACCGTGGGGCATAGACGCGGCCGCGGGAAACCTTTCTTAGGCACTCCGCAAGCCTAGAATCTATATATATACGTCACCGACTCTGCTAACGCGTGGAGCGTTCGATCGGCCGAGTTCGGCTAACTTCGGGCACGTCCGCCGGTGCGACGATCGGCCGGAGCGACGACTCGGGTCTTGATCTTGAATCTACCCGATCTCAGTGTTTGAAAAAAGGAAATCTATGTATCTCAACAACGAGGGCATCGATCGTCTTAAAATTAGGTTTAATTGCAAGCTAGAAGCATAATTATATGATAAAAGTCTTGGTATTTATCCGTTTTCCATCGTATTTAAAAAATTAGAGCTTGTCGAAGAAAAATCTTATACGCGCAGCGCGAGGTCTCGCGTATATAGACTCTGTGACGAGTCCCGCGCAAATGTACTTGGCGCGAGACTCTGCCGAGTCTCTTGACACTTCGGGTAGACCGATCGCGGAATCCCTCCTGGAAATCAACCTAGTAATTCTCAACGATGGCTCAGTCACTAGATTCGGAGCCACTAACACACGAAGTGCTCCGGATATCACGCTGACCTCAATCGAAATTGCTAATCGCATGGAATGGTCAGTCTCGGACCTATGTCTTGGTAGCGATCATTTCCAGATTGAAATTTGCACGACTCTCTCCCCTTCCTCGAAATCTCAAGTTAGACCATCGATGGGGTTCAATAAAATAGACATAAGCCGATTCAAGGGGTTCTTCGAAACATTTTCACACTCCGACATTAACGAGGAAAATTATTTAACACAATATACGACGATACAAGAATTTATCATCTCGTCGGCAGGCACAGCAGGAGCAGCTCTACCACGGTCCGACAGCACGGAGAGGATTCAACACAAAATCAACCCCGCTATCTCCTGGTGGAACAGGGAATGCGACGATATTATTTTACGAAGAAAGCAGACGAGGAAGTACTGTTATGCTATCTCGACGGATTACGCAGAGCGTTACAGGATTTACCGCAAGGAGCTGCAAGATTCTAGAACCAAACTTAAGAAGATCAAGAGAGAAAGCTTCAAGAAATTTGCTGAATCTATTAATCCTCAGATGCATATTCAAACGGTATGGCAAAAAATTAGAACATTTCAGACGGGAGTGAAGGGTAGGAATGTGAATTGTACGATGCTAAGGGAAAATCCATCTATCTTACTAGCTATCGACAAACTCGCCCCTCCGGACACTGCTCCGCCAATTATTATTCCGCAGCCGCACAGAGCGCCAATTCATATGATGAAACAAAAATTCTACATACACGAACTCAAAATGTGCATAAGAGAACTTAAGACTGGCGCTGCAGCTGGCCCGGATTTAATTAAAAACGCTCTCATTAAGCATCTGACAGATAACATCCTTATCGCTCTTCTTGCAATCTTTATCCAAATAATGTCCACAGAGATTTCCCCTCGTGAATGGAAGGATTTTGATGTTTGCCTCGTCCCCAAGGCAAATAACAACGGATACAGACCGATTACTCTTGCTAGCTGTCTACTCAAACTCTTCGAGAGACTCGTGAAGAATCGGATGGATCACTCCTTGGAGACGGATCTCGGTCTCCCCAGGTGCCAATTCCGATTCAGGAAAGGCCGGTCTTGCTCGGACAATTTGTCGATTCTCACAACCGTTATCTCTAACTGCTTCGCTAAAAGGAGCTTCTTAACGGCAATGTTTATCGACATCGAAGGGGCATACGACGCTGTGATCCCCGAACTGCTGATAAACAGTATGAGCGCACTCAGGATTCCGGATACCTTAGAGTCATAGCAGACTTAATATGGCAAAGGAACTTAAACATATCGGCAGACGGCGAACTTATCGGGAAAAGAGTGGTCTCTAGGGGCTTGCCCAAGGATCGGTGCTAAGCCCGATACTTTTTAACATATATTTGAGAGACATTCTTCAGAATATCGGAGTTCACTGCAATGTCATTCAATACGCCGACGATATTGCTCTGTACAGCAAATCAGCGAACTTGGAAGACTCTATCCGCATGCTACAAGGTGGAAGCAACGCCTTAAATGAATGGCTAGGATCTCTGGGCCTGACGATATCAACAAGAAAGACGAAATGCTTGATCTTCACGCACCGCTGCATCACGCAGAATCCGCCTTGCGTAGAGCTGAACGAACAACGAATCGATTTTGCACGCAATGTCAAATTCTTAGGAGTTACGTTCGACCCGAAGCTCACGTGGAGGGCCCACGTGAACTCTGTTAAACAACAGGCTTTCCGAGCAATCAATGTCATCAAAATGCTATCAGCTGTCTCGTGGGGAGCGCACCCGGCTACGCTACTAACGATCTATAAAGATTTGATTAGAGCACGATTCGATTGGGGTTTTCTTTGCTACCATTCGGCCTGCAGAACGACGCTAATAAAGCTTGAACGGACCCAATCTGCAGCACTAAGAACAGTTCTGGGATGCATGGGGTCCACGCCAATAAATATTCTGCTTGATTTAACGAAAAAAATGCCTTTGCACGTCCGAGCCACAATGCTCACCGCACGTTTCCTAACTAAAGTATATGCAGACAAATCCCACCCATTAATTAACAAGCTCGAGTACTCTATGGTACTTCAGCAAAGGAGAAGAGTCCCGGCTAAATATATCTCCTTTTTACTCGAGGTATGGACGGAAATAAGGAGAAACGTGCAGCCATCGGAGAAGTTTAATCTACCTATATGCTAGGAGTTCCCGTACGAGACACAAACGCAACATGTTGAGGTCGACTTCAAAAACGGAGCAACTGCAAGGAAAGCGAAGAATCCAAATGAGAGCTTTACACTGCACTTCGAGAGCGCTGGCCTCTCGCTAACACGATATTTACTGACGGATCGAAGAGCACGTCCGTGGGACTTGTTGGAGCCGCATTTGTGGTCCTGGGCAAGAGCAGCACATACGGATACAAGCTACACGAATACTGCTCCATATTCGAAGCGGAGGCGGTGGCAATCTACGAAGCTCTTAAATATACGCGACACAACATGATAAGGGATATCGTAATATGTTCGGACTCTGCATCGGTATTAAAATGTATTCAGACACCACACGCATACCGGAACCTGAGGTGATGCAATGGGAGTAAGCTTCACCTCTCGGTCCCCCTTCTTAAGACTCCACCCAGTTCTACCCATAATAGAGGGCGCCCACGTCGCGCTCCGATGGAACAACCCGAGCTCATTTGCTAATCTGTCACGCACATAAGGCCAGGCGTGGGAAATCTCCCCCTGCGCCAACAAGAAAAGAAGAAGAAGAAGCAGAGAGGTCCGTGGCGTGGAGGCTCGGGACCCGGTCCGTTTAATGAGAATCTCTTAATGAGAGTTTCGATGGCCACCTAATCGATAGGGTTTCGGAGAGAGCCGGTCAATTTGATGGCCACCTGATCGCTGGGGTTCGACGAGCGCCGATTAACTAGCTGGCCACCTGATCGATGGGGGCTGACGAGAGCCGATTAATTAGTTGGCCACCTGATCGGTGGGGGCTGGTCCGTCGTTGAGATCTCGATGGCCACCTGAGCGGTGGGGTTGCTGAAAGAAGTGATTCCAAAAGAAAGAAAATATCCACGTAATTACAGAAATTAGTGTCTTTTCTTTATTTAATTTCACTTTAACAGTGTAGGGCTGGAAGCCCGAATCCCAAAAATGTGTGCGTAGGCAGCACGAGCCATCGTGGCTTACATGGAAAAAGTCTTGTCTTATATCTAGGTCTCACGGTGTTCCGATCGCGAGAAAGTTTTTTCGACGATTCGCCATCTGGCGGCGGGGCGCGAACTAGCCCCAACGGGGGACTTCAAATCTCGCGCCGCGCGATGTGCGTGAGCCCGGTGGCGCACGGGTCTGCGATCTTCCCGTGTTTAACCTCGCGGGAAGTGTCAGTTTGATATTTACGCGAGTGTTTACGTTTCGCGGAAGTTTTATCGGCGGAGATATCTCTACGGTGAGTCTAATGAAATTTTTAAATATTGTAACGACCGAGCGAAATAACAACGCGGTATATTTGGTTGTGGGGCGGATCTTATCAGTTATAATGTTCTTTAGTTATCTTATTCGCGAACTGTCACGTCTGTTCTCTTTGATAGTCCGATACAGACTCTCTGTCATGACGATCGATATCCTATCGATCGTCCGTACGTTCGTCTATTGTCAATCCTGACTAATATCGTGTGTCTCAACGAATAGTCAACTGCATATTCGTTACACTACTCCCCTCCTTTTGAGTTGCCGCCCCGGCAACTCCTAGTCTACCCTAACATGTGCCACGGTCCATCGTTCTAAAATCCGTCCAATATTAATTAACCGACACTATCCCGACATTTATCCAAGTCCACAAGGAAAACCATGGCAGAAAACCTTGGGAAGAACAGTGTTCACAATGTTACATAATCTCATTTTGTTGTATTACTCTTTTTCTGTCAAATCCGAGCTAAATAATGCTATTGTACTCTTTATCAGTCCGTGTCAAGTCCGATTCTAAGTAATTCTTAAATACTTCGTTTTGTCCTTAAATACTTCATTTTTTTTTTTTAAACAAATCTTCAATTGTCTTCATGTCTTCATGCATAGATTCAATGTGTCTGTCTGTTTCCATATTCGTCGAGATTTTCTCTAGATGGTCAGGTAACTCCAAATTCTCGTTCCAAACTTTATGTACAAGGACAGGAGAAAAGAGTGTAGAAAACTCGAGAATACGGGAAAACCTGTGACACACATTACAAACGCGTAGTAATCTGAAAATAATAGAGATCCGCTCTCTTTTCCAAGCAACATTATTTTTTAATCTACCTTATATGACCCGTTTTTAAACTGTTTCGACAAAATTTGCACATCTATAAATTCCCATTCGGAAAATTAGATGATGATCCTATCACCTTCAATCCATTCTCAAAATCGTTTGATACCGACGTCAATGTACAATCAACCATTTACTTTCAACTTTTCATCGACCACTGTTTACCTAAACAATTTCGCATATATCCGAACATTGTTTACAGTGTTACCATCGATCCAAAAATAATCCAAAACTCCTCGGGAACCCTCCAGAGCGCTTCCAGTAACAAGGTCGTGGCCAGCGACACAATGTTACAACGCTCAAGGCCCACAATCAGGCAGTTTAAATGACGATACTCGGAAATCCCTCCAGGGTTGTACTCAAGGTTCCAGCCAGTATATCAATCGTTCAAATCAATTCACACATTTTCCTTTACTGTCCCTGCATTGACGTCTGAAATATTCAATTCTATGTAACACTCAGAGAACACCCTAATATTCAATTCATCGGATCTTATCGAATTCTTAATCGACTTCCTCATCAACTTAAACACTACGTCTTCGATGAGGACAGACGTTCCTAATGTGGTCTTTCTCACCACAAACCCAACATTTTCTGTTCTTTGCCAAAATCGACACCTGTTCACATGCCAAACTCGAAATCGAATTTCTTAACCCTTCACGATTTGATTTCTTATGTTCCTCTTTCGATTTACCCTCCTTGTCCTTTTCTTTCTGTTCTAATCTGAGAGTTAACCTTGTCTCTGAATCGAATATTCCTATTATGAATTGCTGACAAGCAATCCGATCCTTTGTTTCCTCGCTGCACTCGGGATACGCAAAACGTACCAATCGTTTAAGATCCAACGCAAATCTAGCTAACTCTTCTTTTTCACCTTGCTTCCTATCGTGAAACTCCGCGTAGCTAATGTGAGCGAAATGTTTTTCGCCATATCTCATATCGAGTTCTCCTTTGATTTTTCCAAAGTCCTTCAGTTCTTCGTCCGATAAATTTAGAAAAACTGCTCTTGTAGAGCCTCGAAGTGAAGACCCTAATGCGACAGCCTTTTCTTCCTCAGAGTAACGATTGTACTCTGAAATCATCTCAAACTGTTTGACGTATTGGATCCATGAGCCGGAACCGTCAAACGTGTCGAGTTTGAGGTGACTTTTACGAATCGAAGTAGAAAGATCTCTCCGATCCTCTACGGAACACGAATTTTCTATAATCCGCGACGAAAGAGCAACAGGAGGAGGAGAGCTAGCAGCAAAACTACAAGCGTTAGTCGTTGGAACGATTACCGTATTTTGTGCGTTGCTTCTCAAGATGTTGAATTCCTCGAATGCTGCTCGAATCGCCTCTCTAGTCGCGATTACCGCTGATTCCTTTGCTAGTTCGATAGCCTCCATCCGAATTTTCGAGATTTCTTCCTCTTGTTTTTTCCGTAATTCATCGATGATCTTTTCAAATTCTTCCCTCGAAATATTCTCTGCCGAACCTCGATTCCTATTCTCCGACGAAATGATTCCTTCTCGAATTCGACTTCTCGTCACTATCGTCGACATTTTTACTGATTTTACCAGTATTACACAATCGCGAAGATTCGAAAACACACTTCTGACGACAATGTAACGACCGAGCGAAATAACAACGCGGTATATTTGGTTGTGGGGCGGATCTTATTAGTTATAATGTTCTTTAGTTATCTTATTCGCGAACTTTCACGTCTGTTCTCTTTGATAGTCCGATACAGACTCTCTGTCATGACGATCGATATCCTATCGGTGGAAAGTCTCAAGCCTCCAATGTGGTGAGAAAATAATCCTTGAGACTCTCCGGGCGAGCCTAATTTTCGTATAAAATAATTCGTTTTTCCTCTGTGTTCCAGATCGGTCGACGAGGGTTATCATGGGCGTAGCGAGCGGTCCGTCGGGGAATATATCTACGCGCCGGAGCTCGACGCAGCGAGTGGCGTCAAATAGGTAAGCTTAGCTTCAATTGTTACATCGAGTGATTCGATTTTGCTAATTGTTTCTGTTTTTCTATCGGTTTCAGTTTCATTCGCCGGAGAACGACGGTGGAGCTCGACGCCTGGGGATGACACCGAGACTTTGACAACGAGGATCGACGACGAGGCCTTGGCACCGAGGGGCAACGACGGGGCCTCGACACCGAGGGACGACGGCGAGGGACTCGACATCGAGGGACCCGGCATCGAGGGACGACGTCGAGGGACTCGGCATCGAGGGACGACGTCGAGGGACTCAACATCGAGGGACGACGTCGAAGGACGACGAGGGCTTCATCGCCTGAGTCGAGACGCGTAAGTAATATCAAAAATAAAAGAATAAAAATAATTAATAATTTTTCCCTCATTTCAGGTACGCGAGATCGAGGAGCGGAAACGAGTGCGCCGTGGAATGCGGCGTACAACAATTTATTTAATTGTTACCAAGAGTGTTGCCGGACCTCCCCTCTCTCTAAAGCAATGCTGCGCTTAGTCGGGGACATTATTCGTCTTTTTTAGTTCTCAAAAAGGTCCATAAGGTTTTTATCGTTCAAATTGTTGCACGTAAGTTGAAAAAAAATTGCGAATAAACAAATTAATGTTATACAATAAAAGAATAGTAAAATATTTTAAAAATTAAAAAATAATAGTATCCAATTTTTTACTATGATAATGATGCTTGATGAGATGCACGATTCGCATCATCGAAAGGAATAATATTGTTTTGCATTTTAACACTATCATTGATGAACATGACTCGTGAGTGACTCTCTCACACAAATTACCCCAAAAGTTGTGCTCCCGAGAAAATGTTGGTGATTTTTATTCGCAACTATTCAGAAAACAGACGATCAGACGTAAAAGGTCCACAATTTATTAATTGCACATATTAAACCACAATTTGTTAGTTAGTTTCAACAGTTGTAAATTGTTTTGAACTATTGATTACTTTTATAAATTTATGATTGCAAAATTGGATTGTTCCATTTGGCATTATTTTTCATTAATTCCTTGCAAGAACTAGCGTAATGAAGCTTGAATGGAACTTTTTTTTTAATGCAATCTACTTATCGGTATGAGCTGTGGCAAGGTGGCAATGCATTCCCACAATGCGGATCTGACAAATTACACGAAAATCGAATAGAACATTTTTGGTTCGATTAAAAGAATTAAGAAAAAGTAGTGAGAAAGCAAAATTCTTATTTTTTAAATGTTTAAATGGTTTTGTAATTCTTTACTTGCGAAAATGGATTTTTGTGGGACTATCTTTCCCCAATTCTTTGCAATATTGGATAAAGTGATAAAATTTTAATGGAACATTTCATTACAAGCAATCCTCTTATCAGTACGCACTGTGACAAAGTCGCAATACATTTTCAGCACGCGTAATTGACGAAGTTTTCCTTTAACGAGAAAATTGATTATGACCTTTTCGATTCGAATCGACGAACAGAAAAAAAATGACACGTGATGTTCTTTTTGAATCGATTAAATATTTTTTAAAACCCCTGATTGCAAAAATAAATTTTTGCATTCTCAACTACTTTTTTGGAATTAAGTGCAACAATTTGGAAGATAAAGTTCCTATGGCACTTTTCATTTGCTTTAATCCTCTTATTGAATAGAATCTTTTCTATTCGAATCCATGAGTTTTGTTCGAAAACAATATTAAAAATTACAATTTTTTTAAATGCTTTTAATTTTTTTATGTTCAAAATTTTTTTATAATTTTTTTATTGCAAAAAGTCATTTTTTCCTTCGCAATTTTTTTTCTGTATTGACCGCAATCATTTGCGCGTGAAGCTCTTGTCATCATTTGATACAATCTCCTTATCAGTAAGCCCTGCATTAAGGCATGTTTACTACGGGTATTTAACAAAGTTTCAATTTACTTTCGAATCTTTTCTATTCGAATCGACGAGCTATATTGGAAAAAACAAGAGAAAATTTGAGATTGTAATTTTTTAATTGTTTAAATATTTGAATGATTTTCTTATTGCAATAACTACTTTTTTCATTCGCAACAATTTTATCCGATTTAAGTGCAAGAATTCGGACAGTAAACCCCCTACGAAACTTTTCATTTTCGCCGATCCCCTTCTCAGTACGCGCTGTGAAAAGGTTGCAATGCATGTTTTCTACGCATATTTTACGAAAATTTGATTTTACAAGAAAAGTGCATAGAATTTTTTATATTTGAATCAATAAACGACTTCGAAAAATCAAGTAAAAAATCGAAATTGTTATTCTTTTATTGTTTAAACATTTTTATAATTTTCTTATTGCAAATATTAATATTTGCATCCGCGACGATTTTTTCTGAATTAAGGTCAACTCTTTGGACGATGAATCCTGTATGGAACTTTTCATTTTTTCACTCGCCTTATAAGTACGCATTTTGATAATGTCGCAATGCAAGTTTTCTACGCATATTGTACAAAGTTTCGATGTTACAAAGAAATTAAATAGAATCTTTTTTATTCGAATCTATAAACTGTAATGACCCTGAAATTTTCTGCATCTGCAAAAAATTAGATTTGGACTTTTTTTGGTCCTTTTCCAGTTTTCTCAAATCGAATTATATATTTCTTGCCTTGATACGCGTTTCACGCGAAGCGTGCGTTAAACCGCGCTTGTTGCATGAAGTGAAATAAAAATAATATTTGAAAATTATTTTCTGTGCCTTCATAAAATGGTCTAAGCACTTCGGAAGTTTATCCCTATATGGCCTTATCCCATTGAAGTGTTGAAACATTTATTACAAACAAACTATAAAAAATGACGTAGCTAACAAATTAACAAGGGCTTCTTAAATTTCAATATGATTGAGAACGAAATTTGAACACGAATACGAAATAAACTACGAAGCGATCAATTGAACGCTGGTTTGAGTGTCAATTAATTCGCGAATGTTATTATTTGTGGACCCAATAGTTCGTCATTTCTATTGTATTTAGAGACTCCAAACCACAATGTTTTCGATATTAGTAATATTGTGGACCCCGCGATGCGTCATTATCGCAGTAATTACCGACTCCAAACCACAATATTACTTTTTATACGCTATTAAGCTCGAAATTGGTATTACCGATTTAACTAAAACGAGCATACGTCACATGTATAAATGAAAAATTCATAACTTATTTCCTCGCGAGATTTCTTGAGGTGCTTCAGGCATTCGTAATGCGTCCATTTTTGGCACAAGTTGCACTGGACCCAAGTCTGCCGTCTTTCGGATTCGCCGTACCCACAGCGCAAGCAACGTTCATGTACGTCGACCGACTTGCGTACACACTCGCGTTGGAGCTTGTCGCGAAGATCCGTCGGATTTACTGCATCAAACCGTAGCGTTCCGTGTTTCACAATCTCTTGTATGTAGTGAATTACAAAAATCCCGCGATTGTACCCATCTGCTTTGTACGGATACCTGACGTTTCCTTTGCCGAAATAACTGGTATCCCGAAAAATGAGACGCCACATTGCCGAAAAGTTGTTGTGACACTGATCGTGGTAACGTTCGCCGGTTTCTGATGCAGGGTCAAGGAGGTACGTCAATTTCGCGTCCAAATCCACGTACAATAGAATGAAATGACTACTATGTACCCGTATTGCCAAAAAGATACCCTTTTTTCCCGCCCATTCAATTACGCACTTAGCTTTGAACTCGTCGCACATGTACTCGAGGTCGCCGTCGCCAACAAATTTTGTGCAAAGTTCGCCAGTTAGATACGCAAAGATCTCGTTGGGTGCAGTATCGAGTATCGCGTAACTTGCGCAATAGTCGATGAGCATATTGGTGACCCATCTTCTCCCATATAGCGTGCGATAGTCCTCACCTCGAAGATATCGGTAATAGTCGCGATCGGTTGGACTTCTCGGTACGACACCAACGACGAAATCTCGCGGAATACGTGCTAGGAAATAGTAGCCATCGTTAGCTACCGACCGGTACCGTTCGGACTATAATGAAGGGATCGTTCGCAAGCTCAATCGCGACCGCTTACGGAATTCGCGTTATTTTCAGCTGCCATTTTTTTAAACGTGGAACGTTCATTATACGCTGGGCTTCTGTTAGCAAATTTCTTTTTTCTTAGCCAGAACTCCGATGATTCCATATTATCCGGTTCATCGACTCTTCGTTTTTGCTTGCCGTTCGAACTTTCGCGAGAACCAATAACTGGCTCATCGCTACTAAAACTGAGCCGCTCGTGTTGCATTTCGGACGAGTCGTCGTTCGAAGCGTCTGTCGTCGACGGATAATATGTCTGATCCGTGTAACACACGTTACCTTCGGAATCATCGAATTCGGGTGAGTCGCGTCTACGCTTGTTTCTTCGTATATGCTGCGAACTTTCTCCAAAATCTAATTGACGTGCTTTCGCCACTATATGTTCGTACAGCAAATCGATAACTCTTCCCGCTTTGGAATGTATCTTTTTCTCTAGTACCGACTCTTTCACGATTTTGAACGAATTTTCCGCTACCGCGTTTGTGTAATGCTTCGTATTCGAGTCTTTTATGAGCAATCCAGTCCAAAACGGCGCGTATGGTGGTAGTTGATTCAATAAATACGTGACGAAGAGATTCAATAGATACGTGCGCAAGAGCATTTATATTGCATTCACTAAAATAACATATCAGAAATAAGAGAAAAATCCGTTTGTGTGAAAATGTAAAAGGAACAAAAAAAACGTCATTAAACAATTATTTTATGGTGTCATATTTACGACGTGGCGATGTGCCAGATATTCCAATTTGCAAAAATGAGCTGTTAGAGAATTCAACGAGTAAAAAAAAACTATTCGTAGATTATCCAAAAAGGAACAAAAAAGTTCTTAAGGGTTTTCCTCTCGCGCCTTAAATAAACGCTCTACGAGAGGCCAAACCCTTCTTTTTGCCGATGCAGATATAGGGAATTAAAAAATGGGAAAAGTTTTTTTTGAAAAAATCCGTTTGTCAGAAATTGCAAAAAAAAAGAAAAAGTTCTTACACAATTATTTTTTTCGTGCAATATTTATGACGTGGCGACGTACCAAATACTCAAATTTGCAAAAATGAACCCTTAGAAAATTCAAAAATTTTTTTTAAAAGATCCGTTTGTAGAAAATTAAAAAAGGAACAAAAAAGATCTTAGGGTTTTTCCCCTCGCGCCTTAAATTAACACTCTACGAGAGTCCAAACCTACTTTTTTTGCCGAGGCAGATATAGGAAATAAAAAATTGGAAAAACATTTTTTTGAAAAAATCCGCTTTTCAGAAATTGCAAAAAAAAGAAAAAGTTCTTACACAATTATTTTTTTCGTGCAATATTTACGACGTGACGACCTGCCAAATACTCAAATTTGCAAAAATGACCGCTTAAAAAATTCAAAAATAAAAAAAAAAAATCCGTTTGTAGAAAATTAAAAAGGAACAAAAAAGTCTTTGGGTTTTTTCTCTCACTCCTTAATTTAACACTCCACGAGAAGCCAAACCTAATTTATTGCAGATGCAGAAAATTTCAGGGTCATTAAACTGTATTCGAAACAACAAGTGAAAATTCGAAATTGTTATTTTTTAAATGTTTAAATATTTTTATAAATTTCACACGGCAGAAATTGATTTTTTGATTTGAAACGATTTTTTTTGGAATTGAGTGCAGTAATTTGGACGATAAAGTTTTATGACACTTTTCATTTGACGCAACCCGCTTATCAGTACGCGCTCTGATAAGGTTGTAATGCGTAAACACGCCGCGTAACTGCCAGTTTTGATTTTACAAAAAATTGAATAGGAACTTTTTTATTCGAATTTGTAAACTATATTCGAAAAAACAAGGGAAAGTTCGAAATTGTTATTTTTTAATTGTTGAAATATTTTTCTAATTTTCATATTGCAAAAATTGATTTTTTGATTCGAAACCATTTTTTTAGAATTGAGTGCAGTAATTTGGACGATAAAGCTTCTATGACACTTTTCATTTGACGCAACCCGCTTATCAGTACGCGCTCGGATAAGGTTGCAATGCGTAAACACTTTGCGTAACTGCCAACTGGTCTCGCACCTGGACTCTGTAGTCACCTGGCTTGAGATCAGCTTGGGCGGGCTCATCGTTCAGCTTTCGAGTAAAGTCGGAAACGTACTGTCTCGCCTTGAATAGACAGAATCTCAGATCGCTACGATACGCACCAAGAACTTTACGCTCGCATCTAAGGTCGATAACAACTTCACGCTGCTTTCATCGCGTATTGATGTCTTGACGCCGACCTCCCTGACCGAATCAGCGCTATTAATGCATCCCCGCCTCCGCCGCAGCCCCTTGCCCCCGTGGCCGCTCTCGACCTAGATGCCGTCACTCGAGAATTGTTCGAACGCGAGAAAAGAAAGAAGAACATCATGATCTTCGGCCTCGCCGAACTCGTTACGCCGGCTTCGGACAGTGCAGCGATAATCGAGTTACTCAAGCTTCTCCTTCCAGGACTAACTCCTTCACACGTGCATATCATGCGAGTCGGCACGCCAGGGGGGACGAGACAGCGACCTAGGGCCGTAAAGGTTGGCCTGCCGTCAGCAGACTCAGTCATCGCGGTCTTTCGGCCTGTTCATCTTCTACGTCAACATGCACGCTACTTAGGAGTTGTCATTCGGTCGGACAAAACGCCCGCTCACGATGCCGCTTACAAAAAACTAAGGGACCAAATGAAGGATCGTACCGACCGGGGGGAAGCGGGGGCTCAGAATTGTTACACGGAATGGTGCACCGGTCATAATCTCGGAGCCTCAGGCATTCGCAGGGTCGATTGTCAGCACGCAGCCTCTCAACGCGGGATACATGCAACATCAGGCCCCCGCCCCCGCACCCGCACTCTCATTCGCAAGCTCGCAAGCCCCCACTGCTCGTCTAACACAAGCCAAAGTACACGACAATCTCGTCTTCCCACACTCTCTGCAACACCAGCAGCAGCACGACGAGAGCACAATGTTTTCTCTCGCTCATCGACAGGAACAGCAGCACGGCACGAGTCTTACTCACACGCATCAACAAGCTCTACATCTACGCAATACTGGAGCAGCTTTAGGAGAAGGGGATCTATATTGTGACGGATTCTGCCTATCATACACCCTTCCCTCTCAAGTCGGACGATTTGAATTCCCCCGCGCTCGAGAGAACTACAGGACGTGGCGCCGCGGTCGCGCGGGAACGACGCCGGTTGGCTGCCGGGATCTGAATTTTTGGATTGGTTAGCGGTTTGTCTCTCGCTGCCGATTGGTCTCAAGCCACCGGCCAGATGAGTATAAAAGAGCGTGCAAAACGGCGATCGATATCAGTCGGCTGAGTGGGCTCCTGAAGGTACCTACGCAGTTCAACTTGTTCAACCAGCTTAATCCTTTAGGCTAGGAGAACCCGGTGTCAGGAAACCGATGATCCTAGTTCTTTAGAGACGATAGGTCAGATTAACCCGCGTAGGGTTAGTTTGAAGCCTGGGAGGTTCGCTCGTGGCCCCATTGTCGGACACTTTCCAGGTGGATACCGACCCTTACGTCAGAGGGCCTTGTCAGGAGCGTAACGTAAGGGGTAGCGGTTTGGGCGTGATATTCGTGCCCATTCCCCGATCCTCCTCTGCGTGTATCTCTTACACGGCAGATGCTTCACGCACATTAGCTACCTCATAGGAATCGAGGTCTGAATGTAAATTCATTTAAATTATTAATTTTCGGGATAAGGATTTCTCCGTAATTAATCAAACGAGTTGTCAAAGGGACAGAAATTTAGTTACAAAATCTCCACGAGGAAGTGACATCGAGTTCACTACGATTTTGTCTTTTTCTCAATTTCGATGTTACCGACACGAGGGCGGTAAAATCGAGAACTTTCTTTTCTTGCGTCGATCAAGACGGAATTCTTTTGCATTTCTCAGCGTCATCCGCACTAAAGATAAGATTCATTATTACTGATAATTGTTCGCCGATAACTCGGGTGTGTTTCGGCGCATTTTCAGATAATCAAAAACTCGTTAATTAAGATAAGCGTCGATAAACAAGGGAGATACCACTCTTGTATTTAATAGTTCTACGCAATTGAATAAACAAATTTCTATTTTTACCAAATTGACCACGTCTAACGATTATTCGCTCGCCCCGAACCTTCAACGTTCCCGAAGTAGCCGAATTGACGCTACGGCGAAAGAGGTGACCGTTACAATATAGTAGACAGGAGCTCACCTTGTCTGCGCCTACCGCCGGGGTATCTACGGGACTCTCTCTCGATACCACCTCTCTCGCCCCTCTGACCACTGTCCCTGCTGTTTACCACGGAGCCTCCACTCAAGGATATATGCCTGCTCGCTTCGTCTCCTCGGCCAGCATCCCCACCGCAACTACAGCTGGAGCACATCCTTCTCTCTTCGCCGCGGGCTATCCCACCACACAGAGCACACACAACCACACCAGGGCGCTCAATACATACACTGAGACTGGTCACACAGATGCAGGCAACCGTCAACACGCTGCGTGACTCGCTCCACGGGCCTCAACTACACTGGCGCAGCGTGAGACCAGTGACACTACTACCACAGTGCTTTTACGTATGTGTCATATTAACGCGCAATCCCTTGTATCGCATATCAACAAACTCCGAGACTTTGTACACATTATTATGTATCACATTATAGCGATTTCGGAAACGTGGCTACACGAAAATATTAACAATAATTTTGGTTCGCTCGACTCATTTAACCTTGTGCGCAAAGATCGAATTGGAAAAAGGGGGGGAGGTGTCGCGATCTATTTCCATTCGTCACTAAAATTTACTGTCGTCTCAGCCTCACCGCTACCCTATGAGGCTACTTCCCCTCAGTACTTACTCTGTACTGAGTACTTACTCTGCGAAACCAGATGTCCGGGAGGTATGAAGCTGCTTGTCGCCGTAGTTTATCGCCCCCCGCGCCTAGGATATCTTAATCACTTCGAGGAAGAGATATTTAAATTACTCCCTGAATACGAAAATATTGTTACCTTCGGCGATTTTAACGCAGATCTTCTTGGCGCATCGTACGGGGCGCAACACCTTAAGTCGTTTTTTCGAGAACACGGGTCTTAGTCATTCCGTACCAGCCGACACATCACACACGATCTGCTGATACCTGCCTCGAAATTTGTGCGGTGAGTGATGCCTTAAAAAATTATTTCCCACGAGCAGTCAGAGACTCCGTTTCTCTCGGGACTCTATCGGTCAGCACACTTGTTTGACCTCCCAACGCGCAAATGGCGAGTAAGAACCCTAGTTCTCCCGCATCTTGAGTATTGCCCGGCAGTATTGAGTGATATCACCGGAGATCTCAACGGAAAACTCCAGCGAGCACTCAACGCGGCGGTAAGGTTCGTCCTGCAGAATGGCCGAAGCGAACGCATCTCCGAGGGTCGTCGTTCGCTCGGCTGGCTCTCTATAGCTAATCGACGGCGGTACTTTATCGGCTGCCTTTTTTATTCAATAGTCCGTACTGGTGTCCTCTCCTATCTCGCGGATTCCCTCATCTTTCGAGACAGGGAGAATCCGCGAATCCTGGGGGGGAGGGCTGGGGCGTACCGAAACGCTTCGAGTGCCGGTCGTGCGAACGTCGAGATTCCGTGGGTCGTTTCGGGTACAGGGCACCTATCTGTGGAATAGTTTACCGGCAGTAATACCGGAGTCGTCGTCAATTGAGGCCTTTAAGCTGAGATTGTCAGACTACCGAATCACCGAAGAGGGGGACCGCGGCTAGATAAGGATTAGGATTAGTTATTCTGTAAGATTTCTGCTTTGTATCACTCTATCTTTGTATTATTCATATTCTTGTAGTTGAACGCTGTATCAAATATTAGTTGTAAGTTTACTTTGTATCATTTGGCACGCTTGTACGCTCGGTCCTTAGGGGATTTAATCCCAGGACTCAATAAACGTAAACATAAACATAACATAAACTATACCTAGAAATAAAAACATGAACGCGTAAATTATATTAAACAAAAATATGAATCTCAGTCAGAAACCGTCTGATAGCTTGTATGTACAGCGCGCGTTTCCATAGAATGAAGAAGGGATTCAATGTTGTACGGAAGGAAGCCGTGTATCTTTCTCAAACTCTTAATGGGTTGTACTCTTTCCTTATTAAAACGAGCGCAGTGCCAAGAAATATAATTCGGAGTCTCATCATCCTCACCCAAGGGACACCTCGCCGACAGAACAATATTAAAGCGATTAAGACTGGATCTCAGGGATGTGTGATCACTCCTTAAAGGGTTGATGCTAACAATAGTTTTTCTCGGCATATTGCCTTTAAAAAACCACGGCCGACGCGCACGTATATAATAATTATCAAAATATTGAACGCCTTTTACACGACTATTCGTTTAATACCATACGTGAATTTTTTTTTTTCTAATTCAGACTTCCAGAAACTCGTAAAATCTGCTACCGGAAGCCCTAGTTGCGAGTCGCGTCCGGTTCGAGGAGCAGACTTAGCCGCCGCATCTGCCAGCTCATTTCCCACAATCCCTATGTGTGCGGGAATCCAAAAAAGTTTTACCACTTTACCATTATCTTGGAGTATCTCTAATACATGTTTTAAGTATGCGACTAGATATGAGCTTCTTTCAAGTTTCGGCGGAGATGAAATTGCACTCAAAACACTCCTCGAGTCGGAAAATATCACAAAATTCGCACCCTCTAATTTAGAAATCCACAACAGCGTTTCGGCAATAGCTGGCGCCTCAGCCGTAAAAATCGACGAGAATCCAGCTGATCTGAATCTACAGGTCTCCTGATCAGAAAATTTGATTGACGAAAAACCAACAAAACTATTGCCCGGAATTTTGGAGCCAACTGTGTAAAAGCATTGCGACGTGCGTATCGTATCCTCGAAAACAGCGTCGAACATCTTGACCGGATGCGTGGACACCAAAATGTCTTCACCCTCTTTAAACGAAACCAACGGACGAAAAAATAATTGAATCATAATCGTATCTGTCACATAGAGGTTTCGATGAAGATGGCCAATGCGATCAAGATCGCGAGGCACTGAACTAGTGGAATGTTACCGCCCCGGTTAATTATTACTGGATTCTCTTCGATTTGAACGATTTCCTCAAGGAGAGTAAGTAATCGATGATCACTATTATTAGCGCGTACTCTAGTTAACAAATTACTGCCCAAATACTTAAAACGAAGCGATAGAGGAGGAATCTTCGATTCCGCTGAAATAACATTGACTGGGGTAGAGGTTCTATATCCTAGGACTATTCGAAGGGCTATATATTGTAATCTCTCTAATTGAACTGACTGCTGTTCCGATAAGTTATGAAAAAGAAACGCACCGTATTCAATTCTCGATCGTACAAGCGCTAAGTAAATTCGCATTAGTAATAATGGGTCTGCACCCCACCAAACATGTCGCAAGCAACTAACAATCTTTACAGCATTCTGACAGCCTTCCTTGATTTTCTCAATTTGAGCCCCCCACCCGAGGTTTGCTTGCAGCTGTAAGCCAAGGAAACGAAGCATTCTACATTCCCGAATGATAGAGCCCTTAAATTTAAAACGATACGTCCCTCGAAGGTTTGTTTTATTTTTTTCAAATACAAGAAACTTTGTTTTTTCAGGTGCCGAAGTCAGGCCAATCCGATCTAGGCAATTATCAACACTCTGAAGGGAACTTCTAATTTCATTAACCGCAAGGCGAGCTGGTTGAGATGTCGAATAAATTACGACATCCTCCGCGTACTGAATCATTTTACACCCGGGATTAATTACTGATTCTAATTCAGTCACATATATCGCGTATAACAGCGGGCTCAAGACACTACCCTGGGGAAGGCCTCTATAAACCCAACATGTTTCGTCTATATCCCCAAACTTAAAAAATAACAATCTAGCCGACACTAAGTTATGAATAAAAGCCAAAAGGTTACTCGAAAATCCTAGTCTTTTAAGTTTGTCAATTAAAACGTCTGCAAGGACATTATCGTAAGCCGATTGGATATCTAAGAACACCGCCGGTATACTCGTATTTACTTTGAAGGCCTTAATAATATCTACGTATAAAAGTGATAAATCATCCATGCACGATTTCGCTTTTCGAAAACCGAATTGCGTCACCGGCAACTTCTCATGATACTCCATCCATCACGAAATTCTATAATTAATCATTTTTTCGAGTGTCTTACAAAGACACGGCGCAAGTGAGATAAGTCGAACTTTAGAGCTTTCCGCCTTCCGGAATAAAAAAAATACCATATCTGCGCCATTCGTCTGGGAATGATTAGGTTGTAAGAATCTCATTATATAAATCTAACAAAAACATGTTGGCTTCCCTAGGAAGCAACGAAAATAATTAAATAATCAATTTTATCAATGCCAGGACTCGACTTTAAATTCACATATGAAATAGCAAAATTCAATTCGGTTTCTGTGAAGGGTAAATCCAAGAACCTATCCTGATCAGTATTATAAAAAGAAGGAGTTGCAACTTTGACCCATGGGAGACAGAGTTTCTTTATCGTCGCTACAACATTCATCATTTTAAACATTCACTGTTTAAACCCTCGCAAAAACCTTTAAAGTTTTCTTTTTTAATCTTTCGCAAACCAGACTTTGCACAAGCTTCTGCTTTTTTAAAGTCCAAAAAATTTATTCTTGTCGGAAACGATTTAAATTTCAAAAAAGCGGCTCTCCTGATCCGAATCAATCTATCACACTCTCCATTCCACTAAGGGCACGGTGGAGATTTTTGTTTTACATTATTTCGCGTATTCGAGCGTGGTGTAGCTTCCCTAATGCATTCCTTCACCAGCGTAACAAAAGAAGCGTATTTCGTTTGACAATAAATATTGCTAACTTCACCGATAAAGTTCTCTTCCCTTTTACTTTTGACAATTCTACAGAATTCGTCCCACTTCGTATTGCACGTATAGAGGTTTCTATTGGATCTGTGTTTCAGACCCGATATTGCATGACATTCGAAATTTATAAAAGTTGGAAAGTGGTCACTACCCTACGAGCTTTCCCCTACCATCCAATCATATGCTAACGCAGATCTATTATCTACAAAAGTTATGTCAATCGCAGAGTCTATGTTATAAGCTCCGCTGTAAAAAGTGGGTTGCCCCTCGTTCAAAATACAAATATCGTAAGACTCAATACTATCGACTATCGTTTTTCCAAACACGCAATCGCGCGCGTCTCCCCATAACTCATGATGAGCATTAAATTCCCGCCGAGCGGAAATTTTACATTAAATGGCGAAAAAAAATTTGAACACTCTCGAAGAGTAATATTCGGGCCGCCAGGCGGTCTGTAGCAAGATACGACCTGTAATTTGCCGTCCCTGAGATCCAATTCTATAGCGCAAACCTCGACTTTATCGTTGCAATTCTTGAGGCCTCAAACTACCTTATAACTTAAGGTGTCCCTGACCAGGATGGCAACTTCTCCTCCTCTTCGGTCTAGCGGTCCCTCCGCACAACATCGAATCCCTTCACATAAAATGGCTCTCCTGGGCGAAGCCGAGTTTCTGTTAACAAAAAAATATCGATATTAGCTGAAGTTCAGGTACTTTTAGTCTGATACTTTGAGCGTTCCATTGAACGACTTGAAGTTTCGCAGCGTAGCTATCCATTGTTGAATTGAACGTGAAGACCAATGGTGTGCTTTATCCTGTTTACCAATAGATCCGCATTATCGTCCGCTACGAGAACTTCAAAAATTTCTCGCAATCCATCCAACACAGTCTTGGGAAGATTGTCCCCGCCTTCACAGCACATCCCCATGAAGAGATCCTGGGCATGATGATCTCGATTTCGTGGGTTATTACGATCCCTCGTCGCCGAATACTGGCTCGATGTGCTTCCTTGGGTGCAGTTTTGCTGATAATTTCTTCGTTGAATCCGTGCTTGAGCTTGTCCTGAAGCAGAAAACTTTCCCTTCGTGAGCGCCGGGAAGTTTTCTATAGTTTTGAGCGGTGCTGTTGGCTTCTGCAATTTTCCTTCTTGTGCCCTCTTTGCGTAAAGATAGGGCAAGGTGTCGTATTCCATGGTACGGCTTATACTTTTCTCCTTAGTAAGAGCCGGACAATTGTTGTCGAGCGTATAATGGTCTCCTTTGCAGTTGATGCACTGTGCCTTGAGTTCGCATCGTGATCCCTCATCAGCGTGATAGTCACCCCCGCAGTTCAAGCAACGTTGAGGTCTCGAGCAGTACTTCTTGGGATGTCGCATCCCCCCGCAGTTGTAATATATCGTCACCGATTCAATATATGGGATCAGCTTTATCCGGGTTCTCCAGATGTACAGACTCTCTGGGAGCGTTTTGCCCCTGAATTCCACGCAGACTGACTCACCGTCCACCCACGCTGTGCGTCCATCGACGACAGTTCGCTTCGGCAGGCGACGGATGTCCACGACGTCGCTATCTTCGATTTCTTCTGCGATCGCAATCTTCAGTTCATCTAGAGAAATGTCCAACGGAACGTCAAACATTTTTTCCTTGCGGGACAGCGCGTACTGTGGAATAAACGTTTTCAGGCCAAACTCTGAAAGATATTAATTCGTTATGTCTCTATTCACTTCGTCGCGTGACTGAAAAGTAAGAATCCACTCGTTCTTACCGTATACGTCCAAAAGGTCATATTTGATGTTCGACTTCCTCAGCTTGTGCGATATCATCAAAATCGGAAGAGATTTTCCGTCTTTGTCGTTCGAAAAATATTTTACGTGAACCATATACGGACCTTTATCCTTCTGATCGTACAACAGAGAAACTGGTGCCTCCTGTTGCTTTTTACTTCCTTCGGCCGCTGCTCCCAGAGCGGTCGGCGACGATTTTATTTTACTTCCCGTTGTCACAGATCTCATGGCTTGTTCGGCAGCTGCTTCAAATTGCTCCGCAAATGTAGGCTTATAATTCTCTTGTCCTTTCGGTTTTTTTCTAGTCTCGCCGCTACAATTTTTTTTCACGTTGTCAAACTGACCAGAATTTACCGCGTCATTTATAACATTTTCTCTAATTTCTTCATTGTTTTCGTCACTATTCCTTCTCTTTCTACTATCTTTTCTTCTTAACCACTCTCGATACGATAAGCTCGCAACATTACGTTGTTTACATTCACTCACATAAGTGGCGAAATCATCGAACTCTTGTTCGTTCGTCTTCAGGCCGGGAGAAATCCTGCCAAAAGACGAGGTTATAGACGCGGCCCAAAGCCCTTATTCGAGCCCTGGGCAATCCAACTATACTTTGAAATCAAGACACGAGTGCTTGAAACTCGCCGAAATCACTTATTGTGATAACAATCGCCTTTAAAATCAAGAATCACAAATATTTCTGCAGCTCGAAAACGACCTTCCTTGCTACCGCGATCGCCCCACGAGGCGACCCGTATCCAGAAGCTCTATACATCCAATAGATAAAGAGCTGCGCAGGAGGTGATGCTCGGTCCGCGCCAGCACTGCGAAGTGAATAAGGCGGGGATCGAGGACCGCTTCCGGCGAATGCATGAAGAACGAGAGCTGGGCGGAGAGCTTCGGAGACTCTTCCCCGAGGCCCCATCAGACGAGGTGAGCAGAAGGCTTCGGAAGATGACGAACTCATCTCCCGGACCCGACTGCGTAACCTACAGGGATCTGAAAAGGGCCGACCCGAGATGCCACGTACTGACAGCCATCTATAACACCATTAGACGTCTGGGGATCGTTCCTAAGGCATGGAAAAGTTCCACCACCATCCTTCTGCACAAAAAGGGGAATAGGAGCGATCTCTCCAATTGGAGGCCGATAGCGATGGGCGACACGACGCCGAAGTTGCTGGCGTCCGGGATCGCGGATAGATTAACGACGTGGGCCTGAAGAAACAATAGAATCAGCCAGGCCCAGAAGGGTTTCCTGCCGTACGAGGGATGTTACGAGCGCAACTTCGTGCTGCAGGAGATCCTTGCCGATTCAACAAAACACGGAAAAGAGGTGATCGTCGCGTGGCTGGACCTGCCGAACGCGTTCGGGTCAGTTCCCCACGCGGCGATACACGAGGCGCTCCTGCGGCACAAGGTACCAGAGAACACGCGGAAAATAATTAAAGCGGCGTACACCGTCGTCAACTCACCAACCCCATCAACATCCTCTCCGGGGTCCGGCAGGGCTGCCCAATCGTCTTTAACCTCACCCTCGAGCCCGTGCTGCGAGCGATAGACGGACTGGGGGTGGGGTATTGTTGTACGCGGTGCGTACATTTTCCCCGTAGCGAGCCCTATCCGCAAATTTTAGTACTTTAGTTCACTCCTTTTACCTTTGGATATATTATTCATTTATTATTACTCATTTCGTTATATGTTCTTATTACTATACATCTTTTTTATCGTTCGTTATACCTTGTGAAAAATTATTTCAATAAAAGTTCGAGTCACGGGGGAGCGCTAAGACCCGAGGAGCCACAGCGCGATCTGTTTGGCTCGCGAGTCCCGTCCGAGCAGCGCACCAATCAGCTCGCGTCTCCTCCCCCACTCGCGCGGCGGTCGTACCGGGGAGACTATAAAAGTAGCGCGCTCCCAGGTCTCTGGCCACTTGGTTCTTGGCAGCAGAAGAGGCGACTTCTCTCTCTCTCTCTCGCTCCATCCACCTTCCCAGCACTTCTCAGCGCTTCCAATACAAAACGTTCTTTTAAGAACGAACGTAAGATAGCTCCCTCGCTAACTCGCGCGTTTCCGAACGCATCATCGTGGGACGTCGGGACTCTCTCGTCGTGCTACTCGTTCCTCGTGGGAACATCATCGTTCAGCCTATCTTCCCTTCTTCCTTTCGCTCGCGATCGGCGGTTGACGTGTTCTCCTTCCCGAACGCACATTCCGTGCTTCAGGAATAAGAACGTTCGGAAGCGCTCATTAACGTTCGCCGAGAAAACGACGCACGCACCCGTGCTCGACTCGGCGGACTCGCAAATTTTCCCCCCCACGTCGCGGTATCCCGGACCGCCACCGTGCTACTTCGCGGAAGCCCGTCCGGCCGAGATTTCGGACGATCCCCGAACAGTCCCGGGCACTCCTTCCTTGCACGAATATCCCCGGAATCCTTCTATGCCGAAGTGAGCAGGACGGAAGAGGTTGCAGAGGCACCTGCAGTTAGTAGCAGGCAAAAGCGGGGGCGTCAAGGGGCTAGAGTGGCTTCTCGCCCGAGAAGCCCGTGAGACGACCGTAAGCGCGAGCGCGGGAAATACATCCGCACAAGCGAATCGGGAAGCATCGGCCCCGAAAACGACGTCGGTACTCCCGGAGTTACTACGTAGACCCCCCGTGAGGCAGCTCATCATCTTGGACGTAGTTCTCGGAAAGCGGGTGGTGATCGTGCGCCCGGAACCTTACGTGCCGGCACCGCTTGCCGTACCCCAAGCTCCGCTCGCACCTTACCGGCCTTCGGCTCGACCGAAGGAACCGCGCCCGCACTCGATCTTCAGCCCGAGCCGCACGTCACCGCCGGGTCGACTCGTAGCTTCTCGCCCGTTCGCAACGGCCCTACCGCGAAGGGGCTCATTTATACCGGTCGACCGCAGCGAGACCGATTTCGACACCTACGCTCTCGCCCCGAAACGCCGTGATCCCCGCGATCCGCGGAGGTACGTCGGCCGCGTTTTTTCGGCGAAGGAGAGATATCGCTGTGCTCTCGCCGGGCAATCGCCCCCCAGCTCACCGTGAGGAGTAAAAGGGAGCGTTCTCGCGAATTTCGCGAGTCCCGCGAATCCGGCGATCCCGCACCGCTCGGGCCTCGCGCGTCCCATCTCGTCCCTCGCGAAATCAAGGTGAATTCGCGTCCACGCGCTTTCGTGTAACTCGATTTTACTCAACCAGAATAAGTTTTGAAAATAGTACGCGGGAAGGTAACCCCTCTACGTGCAACAGTATAAAATAGGAGAACAGACGTTTAACAACCTCACATACGCAGACGACACAGCCCTGATTGCGGACTCCCCGGAGGAGATGAGGACGCTGCTGGGAAGAGTGGAGGAGGCAGCCGCGAGGGTAGGGCGCTTCTTCAACCCCAGAAAATGCACCATGCTCCATCTGAAAGGCAGGGGGGCAGAGAGGGCCCTCCCGACCGTCTTCCGCTTCCAGAGCGAGGAACTGAGTCCGCTGGCGCGAGGAGCTGGTCTTCCTACCATCCAAAATGGGAGGTGGAGGCCTGCTACCGCTCAAGGACGTGGCCGATGTTCCCACCATCGCCCATGTGTTTGAAATGCTAACCGCACGGGATGAGGTGGTGAGAACATTGGCCTGGCACCGTCTGATAGAGGCAGTCTCGAGCAGACTCGGTCGAGCACCCACCGAGGAGGAGATCTCCCGATATCTTTCCGGTGACCTAGACGGGGATTTCGGGCGACCGTCATCATCACCCCCATCTGTATGGTCGCGAGCGAGGAAAGCGACCGCGTGGAGCCGGAACCTCACGGGAGCAACGTGGCTATGGAGTGAGGCACGGCGAGAGCTGGTCGTGGAATGCCGAGGAGCCAATGGCCGGCCTGTCAAAATTCCACCGAGGGCACATTCACAAATTGTCGGCCGATTGAGTGCCGCGGTCACCCACTACTATTGAGGAACGTTGTTGGCAAAGAGGGACCAAGGGAAGGTATTCGAGGTAACCTCTCTCGCAAAGGTGTCAAACCACTTCTTGCGAGATGGAAGGAACACCCGCTTCGCCGACTGGCGATTTATGCACAGGGCGAGACTGGACGTGCTGCCATTAAACGGCGCGATCCGCTGGGGTCACCCAGATAAACGATGTTGGCGATGCAGGGCTACCCTCGAATCCCTTCCACACGTCCTAAACCACTGCGGACCACACGTGGCGGCCATACAAGGAAGCCATAATAACATACAGGGCTGGCTAGTAGCTGCGAGCAACGCGCCAGGCGTCGTAACCGTCAATCGGCGCGTCTAGGGGGTCGACGACGAGGTGGCGGGTCTGCGACCCGACATATTCATCAGGAATGAACAGGCCCGCACAGCTATCATTATCGACGTTGCCAAACTATTCGAGAACAGAAAAGAGGCATTCGATGAAGTGAGGGGTAGAAAACTGGCGCACTACAAACCCCTCGCAGAGAACCTCGCGCGACAAGGCTACGCGGTAAGGGTGGACGCCTTCCTCGTCGGCGCGCTCGGCGCGTTGGACCCTGCCAACGAGCGAGTCCTCAGTTGTCTTGGAGTCAATCCCAGATACGCGACAATGATGAGAAGACTGATGATAAGCAACACAATACGTTGGTCCAGGGACATATACGTAAAACACGTGTCGGGAGTTCGCCAATACACGTAAAGAAAGAAATAATGGAAAAAAAGCACAGAAAAAGAGCGAACTCCCCGACGCAAGGTCGGAGTACCCAACACTACACCAAAAAACAATGACCTTGAAGATATCTGCATCCGACAAAGTTGAATCTTTGACCCCTCATAACTTCCGTAAATTTCCACGTAGAGACTTTTTTCAATATGCATTTTCTTTGTTTTGAAAATCTCTAGATACGCATTTTTTTTTTTTTTTTTTCATCACCGCTTTTTTTGTGGCGGCAAACAAGGAATAAACTTTCAAATCCCTATAACTGTCGTAAATTGTAACGTAGAAACTTCTTTCAAAATTCATGCCCTTCGTCTTTTAATTCTCTAGGTGCGCTATTTCGTGTTCTTATTTTTTTTTTCTTCACAGCTTTTTTTGCAGCGCTAAACAAGAAATGAGCCTTCAAACCCCTATAACTGCCGTAAATTGTAACGTAGAAATTTCTTTCAAAATTTATTCCCTTCGTTTTTAAATTCTCTCGGTGCGCTATTTTTTGTTATTTTTTTGGCTTCCGAAAGACGGTTGGGGAGAGCGGGGCAAAACGGCATGCCAAGGCAAAATGGTATTCACGCACAATGGGACCAGGGCAGAATGGTATTAGGGCACAATAAGACAGCAAAAAAATCTACTTCGAAGCCTTCCTATTTTCCCCTAAATCTATCATACGAGGAACTTTATTTGACCAATCAGCTTGTGTAAGACAACGTTTTATTTATTCGTTTCGATTCGATTCGATTTTGAACCCTTCCCGGGACTCACGGAGCGAAATTCTATTCGCCGCGGCAACACCAGTCGGATCAAGGAACGGATCAAGGTCAGCTTCACGAAGCTGGGCCGTAACAGAACTAACCTTGTGTCGTCCTGTCGTCGATCGCGAAGTTTTGAATTCGAAAAATGTTTTGCTTAAAATTACGTAGTGCGCGAATGTTTGTTCGGGTTCCCGAATTTTAAATAATCACTCGTGTCCGGAAGTGATGACGTGTCGAGTATTCGACACGTCGTGAAAATCGAAGTGATATCGCGAGTGACAGTTCGCGAGAGGATCGGTTCGCGCACATATTTTTCAGGAAATGTTTTATTATGTCTGACAAATTATGGCGTGAGCGAATGTTTTTTCGAGTGCGTGAATTATAAATAATTTCTCGTGTCCGGGAGTGCTGACGTGTCGAATATTCGACACGTCATCAAAATCGAAGTGATATCGCAAGTGACAGTCCGCGAGAGGTTGAGCTCGCGCACGTATCTCAGGAAATTCTGTATTTCTTTTCGTGCCGGGAGAGCACCGAATAAACGAATTAATCAATTACTAATTATCAATTATTATTGATATTACATTTATATATTTTTTTCTGTTCCAGATACCAGAGGGGACAACGACGGAGAGTGTCGACGGTTGGACGGCGAGCGATACAGACACCCAGGAGTATCCATTGCTCGATAACCGTTCCAGGTAAGTTCAAATAATTCATCGAATAAGAATTATTCTTGATAATAAGTGAATTTTTTTTTTTTGCAGATATCGAAGGATCATCGAAGGAGATTGTCGATTGAACGAGACGAGTCATCGAGACAAGCCGTCAGAACGAGTCCATGGAGCGGCTTACGCGTACGCGACGGGTCTTCCACAGGTAAGAATAAGCATAATAGAGTAATCCATGC